>VZTH01000266.1:52683-248505 GCA_013397815.1 Aleadryas rufinucha
AGCGTTCCCTGCGGGAGCGGCGGGCTCGGAGTCCGGCTGTGCTCCCGGCTCAGGGGCTCGGAGGTCCTGGGAATCCACGGCGTGGATTCGGGGCCGGGACGCTGCTCGTGGTTCTAATACCAAAAGCTCTGCGAATACGTAATTCGGCTCTTTAACCCCAGAGAGGCGAGGTGGGTTGGAATTAGTTTGTGAGGTAAGACGTAAATAAAGTCTTTATTCGAACCTTTCACAAGAGTTTAGGAAGGTTGGGCTTTTATAAACCCTGTACACTGGAAGGGCTGTATTAGGAAAAAAAAACCAAACAACCAATATAGAAGGTCAGATCAGCGTAGAAGACAAGAACAACACTTTTCTGAAAAATTAAAACCGCTGTATTTTTCTCAAAAGTTCCAGCGATTTCAACCCAAAGTTTGTTTTTGATTCATGAACATGTGAAAGTGTGAAACTCACCAGAATTTCTCTCACCGTACCTAGAATAGATATCTTGTATTAATAAAATTCTTCTTTTGTACTGTGAAGAATACATATTTTACTATTGAAAAACATAAGGATTTATTACATATGTAATTTCTATAAAGAGGAAATCTGAAACCACTGCGTAGATAGCCTCATTTTTTAATATAAATTAATTCTGGATTTTATTTCTCAGGGGCCGATGTGGCCTTTAATTTTTTTGTTTGTTTTGCAATATATTTATTTTAATTTTTTTTGTTGTTGTTTTAGGGATATTGCACCAAAAAATGGCCAAGAAGTATTTTTCTCCCATGAACTTTATGAAAAATACTCCTTGTCTCCGAGCCTCTCTGAACTCTGGCATTTATCAAACAGGTATATTATGTTATGTTATCATTTTGTGCTCTTTGTTACCATCCTGTGGATGCATCCCCTACTGTTTTGGGGAAAGCTGCATGGTGTCTGGCACTCAAGGATTTGTTCCTGACCCCTTGGGCCAGCTGTTAGCCTGTGCTTTATCTGTTGTGAAACCTCCGAAAGCAGGAGGAGTCCAGGTTGAGTTCTGCAGTCTTGTGTCTTAAGGGAGAGTGTTTTGGGATAGAGGTTGGGTTATTGGTTTTTTGGGGGTAGTACTCGTTGTTTTTTGCTTTCTCTTCCATCCCAAAGAGGGATGAAGTCTGACCCACACTCTTAACTGGTCAGGGTAAAGGTCCTGTAACCCATGTTGAGAAATTCATGGCTGCCTGTCCATCCAGATTGTCCCACTCTTCAGAAGGGTAACAGTACTGTGCTTTGAAATCCTTTTTACTTTTATCTTTTACCTTTACTTTTATCTTTTGGAAGTAGCCAACATTGTTACATAAACCACCAGTGTCTTAGGTGCAGTGGAAATGTAATTAATTCCTTGAGTAACGAAGAAACTGTATAGAATGGCAGCTGAAGACTGGGAATTGAAACTGTGAGCACAGGTGGTACAGGTTGTGTTGTTTGTGCAGTTTTGGTGTCCTTTTTATATTTTTTTTTAAGTTGAGGGAGTAAAATAACATTTATTTCGCATAAAATGTGAAAAGTGCGGCTCATGCTGCTGGATTTCAGCATTTGGAGGGCTGTATTTAGACTCTTGGTTTAAGAAGTTATTAAGCTGATAGGAAGGTGAATGTGACTCCTGGTGAGTGAACCTTCACAGTGTAAGGAATGGGGATGGGAAACCACGTAAGTGGGGAATTGAGCATGTGGGGAAATAGTTTATTCCAAAGGGGAATTCCTGTGTTTTTATGAACTGACAATGAGAATGTGCATTTGAGGGGGATACCTGTTACACCACGACTTCATCTCACATCTTTAGCTGGAGGAGGCTGTTCTGGTTCATCTCTATTGGAGCAACTTCCCTTGAATTGACAAGATAGGACCTTGTTCCTGGTACAGCTGATACTACTGTAGGATTCTTCCTTAGAAGAGTTTCTGGAGTGGACACTCAAAGAGTGGGATTGTGGTCAGCTGTGTGTGGTTCAAGTGGGTTTACAGCCAGAGGAAGCCAGAGAGGTTGCAGCTGGAAAAAATCAGAAATGGATGGAACTGGGTTGTGTGGCCAGAGTCAAGAGGAAGAGAAATTAGACCTGTTGGAGCAAGTGTGAAAGTAAAAGCTGGAGGAAATTAGCCAATTTTGAGTGATTTCTCATAGATATTTACTAAAGTGTATGTTCTCTGGGTGTAGAAGCTGTGAAGGCGGGTTGCTGATAAAATGAAGGGGTAAAATTTAAGCCGTCAGCTCAAATAAAGTATAATGCTGTAAATATGGACAGAAAAGCTCTGTCAGATTATTTTGGTTTGCACCCCGATGAAGACTGTGACAGCACTGCATACTGAAATGATCTTGATGTGCTGCCATTTCATTCAGTGCTGAATATAGCCAATTTAAGCTGCTAGAATTTCTTGATGTTCTTACATTGGCATATCTGAGTCAGCATCTTGTTGCTGCTACAGCTTAATTAAATTTGCCAGTTTGTGCCACAAGGATGGACACATTCTCATATTTAGAGAGACAGCTGTGAAGTGCTATTAAGAACTGTGGATGTGATACTGCTGGGTTTGAATGACACTTGAGATGTTTTCTGCTGCTGAAATAGTATCTTTAAAATATGCTTTTTCCAAGATCAGCAGTTAATGTTCATTTTGTTAGCCTTAAATATTTTCTCTCTTAAGTGCAATTATTTTAAATAGACCAGGGCTAAGCTGGTTGGCCTTTGTATACTGGAGTTGTTTTAAGAACCAGCCTTAATGTTCCTTCTTTGTTGTTAGAACAGCCATGCCCCTTGCCCTAGCCTGCTGTTGTTTTTGGTGACTGATTCCAGCATTGTTCAGAGTAGAAAATTAAATGCTTGATTTGTGTACCCTGTAAGAATTTCTTCATTGAAATCTGCAATTTCTGTTGTTGCAATGAAGTAGTTTTAATTTCCTTGTTCTGCAATGAAGGAAAGACTTAACTAGGAAAAGCCTTTCTCCTTCACTATCAGAACTGAGTTACAAGTCTGACCTTTCTGAGTGCAGACAGTTTCTGAACAGCGGCCATCAGTGACTGATGAAATGTGGAGATTCTTTACCTTTTCATTAATAATGTGTGTTTCCAGAACAAGGAATCTGTTTCATATTCATGTTAACACCATTTTGTTTTTTTAAAAAAGAAAACCCTACCTTTGTTTGTTTGTTTTTAAACCAGTTGCAGAGCTGCTGCTGGCACTGAGGGTTAGTTTGGTTGTCCAGGTGAAGTTTCAGAATGAGAACAGTCCAGTTCCAGACAGGAATTGGAATAGCAGTGTCTCTCAGCACAGTTTAGGCTTGCACAGCTGCCTTTATTGTTTCTGACTGATACTAGTATTTATGTGAAAACTGCAAACTCGTTCATTTGTTACTTTTCTTTCAGAGAGGCAAAGAAAAATGTGGAGGCATTGGCAAACTCTTCAGAAAACAGACAGACTTGTAGCATGCAGGCTCCAGATTCAGTTGAGGTGGAGAAAAGCCCAGCTTATGATCATCCTCTTCCAGAACCCAGAATCCCCTATCCATTTACCTCTTGTTTGTCTGAGAAGGAGCAGAAAACATACTTGTATCTGATGACTAAGTTCTCCAAAAAAAGAAACCATTTCCAAGTTAATGCAGCAAGTCAAAGGGAGTTTTTCACATATATGGTAAGATATGTACATATGAACATCACAAAGGCAGTCACACATTTTTTTCTTACAAAGAATAAAGGAAAAGGGGAAAATTCATTTTCGGTTCAATTTGTCATAATTAGTCATAGAATTCATGGTGTTATGAAAGGTAGTAAAGGTTTGAAATATTCAGGATAAGCTTTTTAATAGAAATTGAGAGTGTATTTGGTTATTTCATTGAAATTGGGGGTTTGTGGCTTTTTTGTTTTGTTGGGGTTTTTTTAAGTGATCTAAACAACTGAGGATAAGTGTAGATCTTTGACAACTGATCAAACAGTCCCCCAAAAACCCCTTTTTTTCTGAGGAGGAATTTAGAAGTTGTCCTTACTGTGATTTTAGCATTTTGTAGTGGCCTGTAGCAGTGTTAGGCAGTGTTAAGCCGTGGATACATTTTGATGTGGTCTTTGCCAGCTGTGGGAGCTTTGTTCATTAGCAGGGTAGGGCCCTGTGTGCTGCCCTGCTGTGCTCACACAGGAGAAGGGCCGAGTTCACCCCTGCTGTGAGTCTCAGCCATGTGTTAAAATAGGCCAGCTTCGTGTTGGGTGGGGGAATCATTTTAGTTGAGTCTTGTAAAATGTAATTAATCAGTAAATTGTTTTGAGCCATTGCATTTGGTTTCCCATGCTTCCTTATTAATGCTAATTTCTTTGTTTTATGCTGTAACAATGGAAATACCATTTCCAGGCACATCAGTAACTACTCTGTTGTTGTTACTTAGGTTATAACTTCTTATGAAATCTGAACTTGGATATCTTTGTGACCTTGCCGTGTAAACTTCATCAGCCATGTCTTGTAACCTTTCTATTTATAAATCACCATATCAAGAGAAACTTGCTGTTTTCTGGGGATAGTGTTTCATTGGTTTGGGATTTTTTTTTAAGGAAATAGGCCTTGCAAAAAATTTTTTTACTTAAGTGAAACTGGACATTTGCCAAATTGAGCAGCAAGTGGAATCTATTCCATCCCTCGTATCATTACCTGTACTGTCTCGCTGGAAATTTTGCTGGTTAGATATCTAGCACAGAGGATTCTGTTTTGTCTTAAAAATAGATTTTTCCTTCCCCCAGCAAATGAAAGAAGTAGTAAACAATGAAATTGCAGAATTTATGAAATTTGCCCAAAACGCTGCAAAGAACTGTGCCCAAGATTATGATGCCATCTCTGAAGATGCACTGCGTTATACTGAGGTAATTACCAATGCCATGCTTAATTCCAGCCCTTCTTAAAAAATTATCTTGGAATCATGATTAAGATACATAGAACTGCTCATGGGATGTGATGTTCCCTGACCTTCTCCTGATTTTGTGTTGGGATGAGACGGGGAAGTGGCCATTTCCCTTGTGCTGTGTGGTGTGGCTTGGCCCGTGGTTCATTGGAGCCAAAAAGATGTGATAGAAGGGAAATCACTGTTTAAATACTGCAAAAATATTGATTCATCAAATAAATAAATTGCTTCTTTATGTTTGGGAAGGGAGAAGCTGCGTTTTAAGTGTTCATTTCCATTAACAGGTTGCTCCTAGATACACAGTACTGGACAGAATGTTAAGCTTTCCTCCACAGGAAAGCTTAGGAGCATGTCACAGCAGCATGTTATAAAGTCATTGTAATTAGAGGTTACTCAGGCTTTAATCATAACCCTCTGCAAGTTCATGCTGTGTTAAATATCCACTTTGATGATTCTGAGATCAAACATGAATGCTGCTTCATGTATCATTCTTGGGTTTATAGCACATTGTAATGAACCTAAATTCTGGAGTTTTTTCCAGACTTGCCCATTAGTGGGTTAACGCAGAATTTGGGTACATGTCAAGACAAACAGCTTTTGTTTTTTAAACTAAAAAGAAAATAATTACCTGATTTAACACAGTTCAAACTGTACTAAACTGCATGTTTTTAATGATTGGCCTGAGCTGTGTGCATCCATTGTCAGCCTTGCATATGAAGGGCTGAGGGGAATCTGGAATATATTGCAGTTCTCAGACCAGTGACTGTAAGAGTATTAAAGATCTGTGCTGGTATCTGCAAGTGTTTAAATGCAGCTTGCAATTGCAGAAAAAACTTTTCAAAATTAAATTCTTATGAAAGATACAAATGCATAATTTATTTTTCTTTTTGTGTTAGGAATTGCTACGTGCGTGTATTGGGCACGTGCAGAAGTACCCAGAGTTTTACACCCTCCAGGAGATCATGAGTATCATGGGAGGAAAGTTTCATACACAGCTGACCTTCAGGCTGGAAAAAAATCTTCTTGCAATGGTAATACCTTATGTACACATACTGGGTTTGTGGGTTTTTTTAAATGAGTAGAATTACATTGGGATTGTGTTATGCAAGGATTAGGATTTTTGCAGCTATTATTCAGTTCTTGATTTAGGGGTTATAATTTAAATTATTAATTAAAACTTTTTTAAAAGTATTTTGGTAGTAAGGCTGTTAACCCTTTTCACCAATGTTTGCCATAAAAAGATTACATTAATAGTATGTTTTCTTATATCCCATAACTTTATAATGCACCTGTGTAAATTCCTAATATTTTTCCTCGTAAATGCAGTGTTGGGTGAACATGATTGCTGTGAAAGTGTTTTCTGACGCTGCTTGATTTCCCCAAGGGTACAGCAAGACGTGGCAAAACAGATTTCCTGTCCATGCCTGTTCAGCTGCCCACAGATTATAGCACTGTTTCATCTATTATAACCCCAGAAAAAAAGGCTCAGGTTATGCACAATGTAAGTAACCTTTTTATTGTCATCTTTAAGGCATATTTTGTACAGTGCAATCTGATCCTCTTTACGTGTAGAACAGTTTTTAGATTGCATTGCACCATTAAATAGCTGGTATTTGTGTTCTTCCACTGTGAGAATCAGGGAGTTTTCATTGTGTGGAACTGAGTTTTTTGACTGTTTATTCCAGATAAATTTTTGTCAGCTAATTTAAGGAGTTTTTTCACATATCAAAACCCAAACTTGCAACAGAAACACTGTAATTTTAAAGACACTTGCTGAAGAAAGGAGCAGAGGTGATGCAGGAGAGTGTTATAAGCCTCAAGAGGTGTTAGAGCTCTAAACAGAGCACTTCCAATGATGTCTCAGGTGGCAGAAGAAAGAACATATCTGGGTTTTTCTTACTTCTCTCATGGTCCTCAGTGATCCTGGGCTCCCATTATCTTCTTGGTCCTTGATGGTGTTCTCCAACCTCCTGAGCATTGCCAGCCTCCTTCCTTCATGGAAAGGTGTACTCATAATGTTTTAACAATTTTATCATTTCACTTCTGAATTTGTATTCTTGATGGTTCTATATTTGTTTTAAGGTTCTTCATATGCAACTGGTATTGAAACAACTGTGCAGTTTTAACCATACTCCAATATTAGATGTCTCTATTGTACTGTTACTTAACTCATAAGAAGATCTGTAATATATAATTGTGAGTTCATCTGGTTTGGGGTTTTTCTTTGCTTCAGTGCACTCCCATATTTCATGATTACCTAAGTTCTTGTTCAACCTGGTAATTCAAGGGTATACAAATTAACTGAAAATACAAGTTAAAAAGACATATTTTCTCGTGCTGCAATGTGAGTGCATAAGATGCAGCTGAAAACCTTCAGAGGTGTTTTTTGCTTTTTCATTTAATTTTGAAGCCTGACACTGGTACTATTTGGCCTTTTTGGGGAGGAAGGGTTGTGTATATCCTCTTTCGATTGGGTTTGGAGTTTTTCTTGTAAATTTAAATTTGTGTGTATTTCTTAAAAAAGAACTTCTAAAGAAATAACTTTTTTTTTTTCTCTTTAGGATATTAGTTCAGATTCAAATGCAGAAAAACTTGCTTTGAAATACTGTCCTCAAGTTGTTTTAAGTAATCAATCATTATTCACTTTACTGAATAATCATGGACTAAACTACAAGGAGCAGTGGGAAGTTCCAGTTTGCGTTAAGATGATCACTGTTGCAGGTATGGTGGGTTTTTGTTACAAAGCTATGGGGGGGTTGTCCAAAAAAGCTGGAAAGCTGATCCAGAGTCACTTTTTCTACCTCGTTATTGAGAATAGGAGCAACCTCTACAGCTATCACCATAAACATTGAATTTGGACATTCACCTGTTTTCCACCTGGGGAAAAAAACTAAAACAAAAAAACAATTAAAACTGGTTTTGCTTTTCAAAACTCTTAAGTTGTGCTCCTTGGAAAGAAAACAGCTGCATGAAGCTGTTAAAATTATCAAGGGAACTGTTTTCAGTATACTAAAAAAGCAGAGGAGTTCTGAAATTTTAGGAAAAAGCAAAGAGCAAACATTTTCTGGAATTAAAAGGATCTATTTACATCATAGAATAGTAAATAAGGAATGAACGTCCATAAAGGTAATTTTTTCAATTGCAACTGAAAATTATTTAATGAACTGATGATCTCATCTGGCTGCTTTACTTTAGTTGTCAAGCACTCCTTCAGTAATCTGAACATAGATTTACTCCCTTATCCTTTTTTTTTAACCACAGTATGGTTTATTCAAGTATTTATGTTTGTTGTGTTGGAATGTCCTTGTGTGCTTTTCACACAAATTTCTGTGGCAGACTTACAGATAGCAAATAAGCTATCAAATACCTGCAAAATTTACAAATTGTCACTTTCTACATGAAATTAAATTACTTTATCAATAAAGGTAATGCGTGATTCCTTTTGTAGCAACATTACAGATTTTAAACTTAATTTTTGGATCCAGTGTTAACACCTAAAGGGCATTCAGGTTGTGTTAGAAATACACAGTGGTTCTTGAAGGGTCTCTCTGTGCTTTCCTTTTCTATTTTTCCCTGTAACCAACCCCCTTGCTTTAATTTACTTTTTTTCCTAAAACAGGGAGACTGTGTTCACCATGTGCCTTGACTTTCTCTATTGTGATGGGCATGGTATTCCTTTTATTTTTGGGTGATTCATATGTAAGTGTGTTAAGGGGTAAACAAAGGAGGAGTGGGGCAGCAGAGCCCAGACAGAGTTATTGATTAGAAGAGAAATAAACTGCAGCCATCACTTGGGCAATGAGACTTAAAGAGTTGACTTTGAAACAAGGAAGAAAAAAGATCTTTTTGGAAAACAGGATATATTTGACGTTATGATGCTGTACAGGGAGTGATGAATCCTCAGTTCTTATTTTACAAATTCTCTACTTAGAACTGCATTTGAAATATGTTCAGCTGTTAATGTGGTGTGTATTGCTGCTGCACGATCATAATAATTCACACCATATCTGGACATACTTTTATTTTCTGTTGTTAATGAATGAGAGGATCGTTTTTCATTTCTTCTGATGTGAATGTGCAATGGATTTGACTATAATTGGAAGATGAAAGATTTATTATTTAAATTACAGAAGTCTTTCTTTCTTTCATTTAATATGTACTTAATCTCTTTTCCTTCTTGAAAAGGTAGCAAACCAGCTAAAGTGGTTTATGTTGATTCACCTCTGCTGAGAAAAGAAATGACAGTAAGAGAGAGGAATCAAATCTTCCATGAAATTCCAATGGATTTCCTAGCAACTAAAACATCTTATGTTTCAATTTCTGATGTATGGATGGACAAACCAGCTGAGGACAACCTGTTTCAGTGGGATGTACGTAAGTTCATCTGTTCTTAAAAACAAACAAAACCAAAAACCTGTGCTAAAATTCCTAAGTTGCTTTTTTTGTGCTAATGAAAGAAATTTCAGGTCTTCTGTTGATGGTTTTTCTGTTGCTGAGTTACAGACCCTGTTAGAAAATCTGTCTGGTTCCTTTAAATGCTTCTACATGGGCATCTCAGCTTTAATGTTTACTTCATTAATGTGTATTTTGATCAGTTTGCTTCAGTGGAGAAAGTTCTGTGAACTTTTTCTCTGTGGAAAGGCCTTTCAACTCATAGGACCCAAGATATTCCAAGTTAAACAAGAAAAATTGTTTTTCAATTACTGCTCCTCTTCCCTAACAGTCAGATATGGATGGTAGAACATTTTTTGTTTTCAATTTACCAGTGTCTTATTTCTTGGTTTGTTTTATCCTTTGGGGGTTTTTTAATTTTATGACTTTCATCCTTGTGTTAAGGTGGGTTCTGATACCTACCAGTGCAGGACAGTTCCTCTTCCAGATGACACAGGGATGGACTTCGATGATGATGTTACAGAACTTGAAACTTTTGGAGCAACTACCAAGCTCTCAAGAACTTCTAAAATGGAAAGTGCTTTTCCTGCAGTTAGTAATGCTGCTAAAATTGTATCTCATGGTCTAAAAATGGAGGGGAAAAATTCATCTGCCATAAATAGTGGAGATGAAGAGGAGAAAAACACCCTTTCTGAGCAAGAAGGTTCAGCTTGTGCCAGCGTGCAGCTTCCATCATTAGATGGCGTTCCATGCTTCAGCCCTCGAGAAAATTCACCTTGTAAAAGCTTTCAGTCAGTGGAGGTAGGACTGAACGAAGCACAACATGTCATGACCAAGGAAGTACTGGACAATGAAACAGAATTGAATCCTCTCTCTATTGCAGTGAGTTCTGACAAAGAGCCTGATGCTGCACAGAAAAAAGAGACCTGCACTTCTTTTTGCAGTAGTGACACAGATGAAGAGCGTTTGGTCATTGATTCAGAGTGTAAAACCACTGCTTGTTGCAAACCAGCTGTGCCAACCACTGCTTCTTGTACCTCAGCAGAGACTGCCACATGTCCTTCCCCTACCCAGAGTCCTTTAGCGGGCATCACTGACTGCTCAGACACCGTGGATCAGGGGAAAAAAGCCTCCAAGAAACCTCCAAGAAAGTTATCCAAAGAATTGGATCCTGTCGGGCAAATTTTGAAAATGCAAACTGAACTTCTCAAGTCCCCTTCCCAAAAAGCTCAGGAGCCAGTGCTGAGCTGTGATCATTCCAATGCTGTGCCAGCCCAGGTGCCTCAGTCTCCAAAAACATCAGTGACCTCCAGCACAGAAACTGTGCCAGCCCCAGGCTCCAATCCTGCCAGCTCCTCTAGAAATACCTGGACTTGGCTTTTTGAGGGAGTGCCAAAGAGTAAGTGTGTGCATTGTGTGAGCAGGGAAATGTAACAGAAAACACTTTATCTGAAGAATGTGGCAATAGCACATCTGTTACATTTATTTAGAGATGTGACTCAAGTTAACAGCACCTTCTCTGTGTGAGGATTACTGTCTTGCACACAGAAGGGAGCATTTTGGGAGCTGTTTGTCCACAGAGGTGAAGTGAAATACTGTTTTTATGTAGAGAAACGAAAAGTTGTTATACACAAGGTTTTTAAGCAAAGAAAAGAAAAACCATTTGGTAGTGGAATGAGTTATTTTTGCCTGGAAATTCAAATATTTGCGTAGTCTAGTCTACAAAAGTAGTTTCTTGTCAATCAAAAATAGAATTATTTTACGTTTTTGTAGAATAAAAATTAATAAAATAATGCAATTTAAAATGGAAAAAAAAAAAAATTTGTATGTCCTAAGTTTTGAGCCTCCTGGTTCAGTTGCTGTTGCTTAACTCCCAGCACTCTGTCCTGGAAGGGAAATGAGGATTCACTACAAGCTACCTCTCCAAGTATTCAGGCAATTAGCTGGGTATTGAATCTGTGCTACACCTGGACCTTAACCCAGAATTAAAAGTTGTGAATATCCTGGGGATCATGGGCCTGGAGGTTTTCCTCACATGCCCCAGTTGTTTCTGAGCTCCATACAGCTGAAGTTAGAAACACTTGATTGTGTTAGATAAATATGCAGCAACCCAGACAGGTTGTGTCAGGACAGATACTCCTCTCAAGTATTTAATTCCAACAAACCGATGCTTTTTGGTGGGAAAACATGTTTGGTGTTTTCTGAGTAGGTGTGAATTTGATCATGTAGGAATTACCTACTTCATCTGTAGGTTAACACAACTAACTCAGTTTTAGTTGAAATTTTGCTATCACTTCCTACATTTTTATTTATTTAACTGAATTTTAATAATCACTGAGACCATGTCTCCTCTCTCAGTTTGAAAGGCTGAGAAGTATGATACTTTATGTCTCTCTCTCAGATGTTTTATAGTAGAATTTTTTTGATAGAGATTATGAAACCAATATTGCCAGCAAGCTGAAAAGTGACTGTGGAAGGATAGCAAGAATAATTCTATAATTTGAAAGTTCTATAGCAAGCTGAGAAACCTCTTTGTGTGTTTGTTTTGCAGAAAGCCAGATTTGAGTTACGTATTTTACTAACAGAAAATGACTCCCAGTTCCTTGGATCACATCTCCCACACTGTACATTTCAGACCATACTCAAAAGATGCACGTGAACTCTAAGTTGAATGTTAAATGTATTTGTTCATAGCACTGCAGCAATACCTATTTGTAGATGTAGTTTTGACACATATTTCCACATATCTACAAAAAAGAAAGAATTGGATACATTTTCAGTAAAAACAAGTTGGCATCTACTCTCTTTATTTTGAAATGTTTTGTTAAAGTGTTTCTGAGGGTTGAAGGGATGTTTGTTAATGTAGTCAAAGCTGCACTGGGCCATCCAGGAGCATCTCTTTTGAATATGCTGGTATCCAGATTGAAGTTGAAGCCAGCTCTGTGTGGTGCAGAGGCTTGTGCTGCAATCCACACCTGAGACTTGAGTTATTTCAGTACCTGATGAATGGATGGCAGCTCTCAGGAGGCATTCATTGTAAATAAAACTTTTCTCTCCTTTGTGCTGAGTGACTGTGGCTTAAAAAGCACCTTTTGAACTGCCTTTATACAAGAATGGAGTCTCACATTTGGAGTTCTCTCTGTTTGTGTGAGAAATCCAATGATGTGGGATTATTTAAAGCTATACTCTTCAATAGAGTGAACGTTTCTCAAATGTAATTATTTAAAATTTTTTTTTAATATGTAAGTGACTTTTTTATGCCTAATGAGTTAGTTTTCGCTACAAAATCTTAGGAAACAAAACAGATCCTAGGGTAAAAAAAACCAACCCTAAACAAAAAACCCAAACATAAAAACCTACTGCAGGGGAAAAAAGCTGATCAGCTTCATGGTAAAGGATGTCCAAGGTTGCCATTTTCTGGTTTATTCATTTTCTGTAGGAAAGCTGCCAAGTGAACTTCAGCTGGTTAAAGAAGACCCTTCAGAGTATGAAGCACCTGAGGAAGGCAATGTTGTGTACAAGCTCTTCAGTTTGAATGATCTCTTGTTGCTCGTGCGTTGCAGTGTGCAGAAAGTCAAGTCCCTGCCACGGTACCAGAAAAAGAAAAAAGCCCAAAAGGTAAAGATTTTGTTTTCAGCTTTTTTTGGTTGGTTTATTTTTTAAACAGTTGTGCTCAGCTGGCATTTCTGGGACTGCCAGTCCTTGACAGCATTTGTGCTTTCACTGAGACAATTGGTACATTTAATTGTGACTCTGCCCTGTGTCTTCTGTAAGTAAATATTTGCTAGAGCAAGACAGGGAAAAATAACTTGTGATTTCTTTAGAGCTACTTGATTAGAAGTTAAGGAAGTGTGGTTCTCCATTTTTTTATTACAGTAATATGCCTGGGTAATGATACTCATGTAAAAAAAAAGTCATTTTGAACTATTCTTAGACGTTAATGGAGTAATTAGGGGTTTGGCCCAAGGCTTTGAGAATGTTCATGATCGTAAATACTTTCAAGCAGGATTCAGCCTTGCTATCATGCCTAGTTAAGCAGAGAAATAGGAGATAAAATGAACAACAGAGAACACAAAAAGAGATTCTATTTGTTCTGCTTGAAATACTGTGGCATTTCTTAGCAAATGGTTTATCTCATGGAATTAAGTGGTTTGAATGCAGCTGTAATTGAAATACTCCTTGCAGCATGAGGAGAAGGAAATTTTATTCTGTAATTCTCAATAATTTGTAATTTTTTTAAAGAGTCCTCTGAATCATTCAGCAAATTTGTTGTGGTATGTCCCTTCTGAGAATCCCAGAATTTCAACAGGCGGGAGTTTATGTTTTGTTGAAATGGAAATAATAATTGTAACTCTGATTACTTACCAAGAGTCTGTGCTTAGAATCTTATTTTGAAGAAATCCCATCTCTTTGCTATTGATCCACTGCTCATGAATGCCTGGGGATAACTGCTTCATTATTTAGAAACTGAACACTTGTTTTTGTTTTTTTTTACTTTCTGCTGAAATTTAAACTGTGGGTTGTCAGTGAGAAGTGACAGTGCTTGTTAGGGTTAACTCCCTAGTTAGGGTAGCCTCTGATTTCAGATGAGAGTCCAAGCATAGGTTCTAATTTCAGGTGAGGTTCTGACAGGAGTGATAAATGGCAGAATTCTGCTAACAATAAGCAAATCAGAATTGTTGTGTGGTTTTTCTTAAATTGCTGCAGAGGGCAGTAGAGCACAGAAGTGTAAACTTCAAATTAATTTAGTCACATGGAAAAATTACTAAGTGGCAGAATTTTATTATTTGTAAAAGCTTGCCCAGGCCTTTTTATCTTTTTTATTTCCCCTGTCCGTTTCACCTTTCTCTATATAAAGTCTCTATACTGCAGAGTTTGTACTGTGGATTTCACAGAGTGGGAACCTTCAAACAAAATCTCTGAAATATCTTTGTTGCTTCAGCTACGGTGAAGGACTGTGGTTATTATAAATTACAAAATATAGTTAAATTGTGGATGGCTTTGGACAGTGAGTGTTAATTTTTTCTTTTATCGTCTCTTTTTCAGCCGACTCCCGTATTCCTGTTGCCAAAACTTGAGTACCAAGCGTACTACGGTGTTGAAGCTCTTACAGAAAGTGAGGTGTGCCAGCTGTGGACACAGAGTATGCTGCATTCTGAATGCTCATTTTATATTGGTAAGTTCATGTGTTGTGTTTGCTTAAGACACATGTATGTGTGAGTATTTGTAGAATAACAGAAGAGATACTTATTTATTAAAGGTATATTCTATATGTCCTTTCTAATTTTAACTTCATGTCTTTGATTTTCACTTCTATCTTTCCTAAGTTCTTTGTCTAAAATTTCTGTTGGGTGGTGAATGAGGATGTTCTGACTTTGGTTTTAGATAAATAGTATCCATGTCCTTTAGAAAATGCAGTATTCATGTTTGTACAGTGACATTTTAAAAGTCAGGAAAGTTTTTATGTCTGTTGGGATACATGTTGTGTAGAGAAATTAAAATGATGTGTATAAAGAATGTGCCCAGATTATTTTAACAGCCATTTTAATATATGGAGAGCCTGCTGATACCCATTATCTTGTAATTAATAAGATTTTAAAAGGGAAAATGTGCAACAAAGTGGTTAGTTGGTACTTAGAACATGCTTGGCACATGCTGCTGAGTGAGGGCAATGCTGTTTGTATAGTGAGTGAATGTTCTGCAGTGGGGACTGCCTTGCTTTCTTGTAGAAACAAATCTGGGTTTTAGGGTTGTTATGGCAGCAGTTGTGGCCTGTGGTTGCCTAACCTTTCCACTTGTGCACTGAGTTACACTTTTGCTGCTGTTGGCTCACATCAGAATGCTATTTTAGAAATGCTAACTTCTCTGTTTTCCAATTCTTACATCAAACTATGCAAACTACCATAGAATTATAAAGATTATGTGAAATCTCCTGTATTTGCCAATTGCCTCTTAGTTTGCTCTCATTATTCAGTGGAAATTATGTTTCTAATTTTAAACTTTAAAAGCAATATTTGATGTGGTTTTTCCATTCCATAAAAAAAATCCTCACGAAGAGCTGATTATGTGCAGAGTTCTCTATTTGTAACTGTATCATAATGTAAAGTACAGAAACATTTCTTCTCTTTATTTTTAACAAGCAGAGCACTATACTGAGCGTGTTCTGAGTATTTATACTGAAGATATATCCAGCATCCTGAACTGCCCTGCACTTGAGCTCCCTGTAGGAAATGTTATCACAGTTTTTATTCCCATTTCCAGAGTGGCAAGCAGAGTGAGGAAATAGTGAACTGTGGAGAGAGGGCTGATGTTTGCTAAGTACACAGAGTGCAGGAGTGAGTGTCTATCTCATCTCCTATCAGTTACGGGATATTGAAGGTATGGCTTGCGCAGGAGTTTGCAGACAGCTCATCCAGCCAACACCCCTTTTTATGGGGGCTCTTGGGAATGTAGGAGAATGCCTGCACACCCAGCCTGCTTTGTTCCAGATAAAGAGCCCTCAGAGCTCTCCCCTTCCAGCACAGCTTTCCTCAGTGTGTCCCCTGCAGGTACCTGTTGCCTGTGGCACGGGCAGTGCCCTGGGCTGGCAGGCTGCACTGGCCTGGCCTCCAGCACATCTCTGTTCCTGTGCCTGGGAGAAAGTGTCCTTGGGACTGGGAAGCACTGGTTATTCCAGTCCTGTTTGTTTGTCAGCTCCTGGATACACTCTTGCCAGAAGCAAGCCCTGGGGTGCACAGGAATTCTCCTTTAGTGGGCTCTGAGGAGGCACAGGATTCTGTGGGTTGTCAGTGTCTTGCACAGTAAATGGGTACTCCCAGCCTGTGGGGCAGATTCTTGATACTGCCATGCAGTTTCTTATAGAGGTAGCTAAAAAAAAAATGTGGAAGTAAATATCCATTCTAAGAAAGAGTATCTTCCCATTTTAATGGGAAGCTGTTATCATATTCTACTTGGGGAGGCTTTCTGCTCTTGATACATTGCAAGGTAGCTGTGAAATTCTGTCCTTCAATTTGTATTTGTAAGGATGCTGTGAAAAATGCGATATTGCAAGTGCCCAGATTTCCTCAGAGGGCTCTTTGCAGTAGAGAGCTTTGTCCTGAAACTCCAGGGACAGTTCTCTGAGGGTGATGATATCCTTGTGTTATGGACAACTTAAAATGGGGTGCATCTCTCATTCTCTGTCACTAATCTGATGCCTGACAGTGAGACTGTTGCAATCATCTGTTCAGTGTAAGGAGAAAGGCAGAGAGCTTCTGCAATCATGCTGTAATTTGAATTATTTTAAGTGAAATGCTGTGTTCTGTAATAAAACGATTTTTAAATCAAACACTTTGTAAAGCCATAGACTTAACTACTCTTTATAAATTTACCCCACACTATGAGTGTGGAAGTATGGAAACAACATGGTTTGAAAACTGTGATCTTACTAACAAAGTACCTACAAGTTGCATTCTTGCTCAGTTAAGCCTCTAATTTTTAAGTTTTGAGCATTTAGTAGACTTCAGTGTTAAATTGCATAGATGTTTTTGGCTCTTGAAAAAGCTTCATTCACTGTCTCGACCATCTTTTGGATTGCCAAATGAGTGTGGATTAGAAGTTCTTTGGACCTTGGTCTATGCCCCGTGATTGCCCGGCGTTGCTGTGTGTGACAGGGAGGATCTGAGCTCAGCCGTGACTCAGCAGCGCTGCCAGCTCAGGGCTTGAACAGAAAACAGACGTGTAACCACGGCCTCCTGCAGCAGCTGCAGGGGGGAGATGAATGTTTTATTTAGGATGTTCTCAAAGCAGGTACTGGTGGTTTGCACAAAAGCAGAGATACCATCATCAAACGAACAGCGCTGTCTTCCGCTTGCTAGCAAAGCACCTGGCTTGGCTGTTGATTTAAGTCTCCTTGCTACTCAGATAGGAAATCCTGCATCTGCAAAGGCAGTAATCTCTGTGACAAGCTTCCCAAATAAGGCACTTGTGCTTGATCTAAGCAGTAAATAAAGTTGTGATAAGCTTTGCTGATTAATGGGAGCGTTTTGCCCTGACCATTATTCACTTATTTGCATTAAGTGCCTAAGCAAAACTTTCTGCAAGAAAAGTTTACCTTCACATGAATGGAATAATATTGGCCTTTAAATTAAGATTATTTGAAAAATGGGTTGGAAAAAAGTACTTAGTGTATGGGTAACTTACTACATGTCAAGTATTTTCAGTCAATCATTTCTCAAATAAAAGATATGGTTATATAAATTATGTGGAAGTAGTTCATAGATATTTTGTAATTATTTTTTTTTCCCAGTTATGTTGTCAGTGAGTTTGAAAGCAGAGAAGTCTGATTTGAGGAGAGGCTGGTGAGGAATAGAGAACTCAGACAGATTTTTTTTTTTTTAATTATATTTTCAATGATGACTTGAAGTCTCTTTTCGTAGTCAGCAATGCAGAATATGAAATTTAGCTGCTTAGTCTTGCACAAAATAATGATATCAAGAAAAGTAACAAATGTACAGCGTTTAAAAGAAATCAGTTGTCCTGGTGCATCTTTCTTAATTTGTTAAAGTGAGAGTTATTACTTAGGCTTCTTACATGACACATAAACTGTTAGTAATGGGTAGCTTGGAATGTGAAATGCTCTGGTTTAGCAGTTTTTACTGTGCAATTGAAGCGTTTACACTTCCTAAGAGAGCAGATTTGTAGTAAGACAGTGAGTTCCACTGAGTAGGCTGTATTTTATTATGCTGCCTTTTCTTTATCCTCCTCGTGGGAGCTGAAACAGAATAGATTTCTGGGAAAACCTCAGCATGAGAAAGAACCAGAAGGCAAGGTACAGTCGTCAAATCCGTGTCCAAGCTCTGCTGGTGATCCGTATTGCTCAGCCAGTGAAATGTGGGCTGAACTGTCCTTGGCAGCCTTTATTTTAAAAATGTGATGAGGAGAGCTTTGAATTGTTGCTTCTGACTGTGTCAAAGACAAATAGTCTTTAACAACTTGCCATGATCAAGGCCTCAGCTGTAAATTGTAATTTCTCAGGTGAGGAAGGGGGGAAAAAATCAAGAGACAAAGGTCAGAATCCCCAGAAAGTCATGCAACACATCAGAATAGAAAAGCAAGTATATTAAACTCAAAAGGACATTTGTTGTGAAAGATCAGCTTTCAGGATCTGTCCAGTGAGGATCTAAGTGATAAGGGTCAAATGAACTTGTGAAGATACAAACTAACTGATGAGATTAAGGCCATGGCAAGATAAGGTTGTGTATCCCACACATCACCCAAGGTTTGCTGGAGTCAGACATCTCCTGGCTTAGAAAGACAGTCCAGCTACAGATGTGTGCACTTAAAGCAGCTGCACATTTTACTCTGTTATGGTGCAACATTGATAAATACTTTTCACTGCTCTGTGCCAAAAGAGCAGAGTTTTGTATCCTTTTAAAAAGGCATTAGGTCTGCAAATTATGCTCTTACATTTGTTTGCTTTTATTTTTAGTGTATTAATTGAATTTCTTTTCTCAGGACATATTGATGCTTTTACATCAAAGCTTATTATGCTAGAAAAGATTTCTCCAGAAACTTTAAGAGAAAAACTTGGATTGATTAAGTGAGTATTTTTAGTAAGATTTTTTAGCAATGAATTTCAAACCCTAACAAGCCTTGCGAGTTACTACTTTTGCTATTTTTTTCTTTCACAGACCTGCAAATTCATTAAATATACTTCATCATATTCTGAAGAAGGTGTCTGAGTAAGTGCTCAATTCTTATTCATTGTATTTGTTTGCCACATTGCCCAGCTCATCCTGTTTCTTCTGTAGAATGCTTGTCTACTCTGATTTTTATTTCTTCATCTACATGGAATACTTTACAGGTTCTCTTAGGTCTATCATAGCATAATACAGTACTGTGTAAAATGTGCTTGGCATTGCAAGGTTTGCATAAATGATGCAAAAGAATAAGAACTTGGGGTTTTTGAACTGGTTTTTCAAGAAAGGCAACTGGACTCTTGGAGCTGAGTAAGCAGTTCACAGGAGTGAGGTGTAATATTGTGTATAAAGGCTGTCATGTAGTGTTTGGGCATTTGGGTTTTGTTTGTCTTTTTGCTTAATTTGTAGAAATAACTGTGTTCACTTCTGCTCACCTTATAGCAGCCTTTCTCTGTACAGCATTGCAACCTTCTTCCTGCTTCTTTATGTAGCTACTTCGAGGCTTTCAGACTGCAAGTGTCTTCATTTTTTTGTGGAGCTGGTTTCTTGCACTGAGTGTAAAGCCTCTTCATTCCAATTACAGAGGAGTTTCCCTGCTCTTCATAATTTCTGTAGTTTCATGGTTTGACTAAGATTTTTCATCTGGGCAGTTAGTTGACCTTATCTTCCTGAAGACCTGTTTAATCCTCTGTGTGTTGAAAACTCGTCTGTCCTGTGTGTCTGTGTCCACATGGGCATTGCTGTTTGTAAGATGCTGGTTAAGGAATTACAGTTTGCCCAGCATGGATGGTTTTCAGTGTATGCTTACATGTTTAATTCAATATGCTGCCAGTCTGTACATTGTTGATAAATTAGTACACTATGAATACATTATAAACATGTTAATTAGTAGGCATTTCTCAATACAGTTTAATGCTTTCTTGTGCACAGTCTTTTTATGAAACAGGGACTAAACATCTAAAGATGTTCTGCTTTTGCACTAAGAACATATTAACTACCCTGATCAAATTAAAAAAAATTCAAATAATATTTTTTATTTTCTCATTTTAGTTTGGAGGAGGGCTCTTATTTATTGACACACGCTGCAGGGGATTCATCAGTTGCAATTTACAAGAGTTCTCTCGACAAGACCACGAGATCATCCTATAACTTGCACAAAGCTCACTGTGATCTGCCTGCTGTGCCTGCCACTCTCTCAGTCCCATGGGTACCCCTAGATCCTAGCCTCCCTTTGCCTTACCACATAAGTCATGGAAGAGTTCCATGCACCTTTCCACCTGCACCCCAGGAAGGGTGGAAACAGAAGGTCAGTATCTCACTTGATGGAAAAGCAGATTAGCAGTTTGGGAATAACCTATTTCAGTCCCTTGGGGTATAGCTGATGTAATTCATCTGTCATCTTTGGGGGTCAGAAATTTTTTGGGAATCCATCCTGCTTTGTCATTTATGTTGGTGAATAAGCGATGCCTATCACACTTTGGAAATTTCCCAAAGATCCTGCTCTCACTTCTATTATTTTTGAGGTAGTGTGGCCCTTTAAAAGTAAGAAAATTTTCAAGCTTTATTTTTCTTTAGCAGAGACTCACTCATTGGTGTAAAAGCCATGTGCTAACCATGCCCAGCACTGTGAGATAGTTTTTGGGCTGAGTTGTATATTTTAGCCACAGCCTGACTTCATATGAGGGCAAAATTATTGTGCATCCGTTCCTAATTACCTTGTGCCCTTTGTTTGCTGCCAGAAGGAAATGCAGGCACGTAGGCAGGAAAGAGGCAGGATTGGTCACTGCTCACTGGTGGCTGGAAGAGCAGCTGTGCCAGTCCAGATGTGGCCTGTGGGTCTGTTTGAAACGACATGAATTAGAAGGCATTTGTCTGAATGGAGTTGTTTGTTTGTGCTCAATGCAGATCGAAGATTATTAATTCTGGTAATTCTAGTTCGGTTTTCTGACTTGTTTGTTGTTGTTTTTCTTTTTTAATTGTCTCCCCATATGTGTGTAGATGGCTGGGGTGAAAGGACAATCGGACACACCCCATGAGGGAAAGCCAGTAGCTATGGAAACAAAAGGCAAGCCAGCTAAGCCTGTTAGAAGTGAAGGTGTGGCTCCAAAGAAGCTGAGGAAGAATTTCTGCAAGCAAAGAAAAGTGAAGAAGAAGTGGAAAACTAAATTCAACAAAATGCAACTGAAGTAGGAATAAGCCTGGAGAAGAACAAGAGGAAACAAGAAATTTGAGGTTTCTTGCAGCTTCAGAGGAGCCAGAACAAGCTGGCAGAGGAAATGGCTCCAATAGCTGAGGCATTCTCTAAGCTTTAACCCTTTCGTACCTCAGGGGACATGTTTCAAGTGAAAATCTCAAATTCAGTCAGACAAAAAAAGGATGTGGCTGCAGCACTTGGCTGGTTATGGGGAAAAGAGTATCTTCTCTTGGTGTGGAGATTTTTATAGAAAAACTGCATCTTGAAGAGTGAAGCAGTGGCTGACAACAACCTCCGATACCACGTAACAAGAAAAATAACTTTTCAGCTTTCCCAGTTTTTCCAGACTCACTACACATTTTTGTTCTCACATATTTTAAAGATACATTTTACTTTGTGCATTGTGTATAAGGGGAACAACCTGGATTTAATTATTTATCTTTTTTGACACGTGGTGTCTACCAGCTTTTAAATAACTTACAAAACCACATTTTTCTTTTTAGAATGGTATAACCAATGAAGGACAAAAGCCATGTTTATTTGAATAGTAAGGGCCATAGATCTGCATTAGGAAACTTGCAAGTACAGCTAAACAAGTGAAATAATAACAGGAGAGCTGCTTTTTTGCATGTTTAAACTGCTGTCACAAAAAAGTAGAGCTCTTAAAGATCTCAGAGGTCTTCCAAGTCTTTTGTTTGGACAGATGAAGTTACCAAGTACACACATCTGATCAAGCATTCTTCTCACTGGGACTTGACAGGACATGTTTTAATGTCATGAGGGTAAAAATAAAAAAAATTGTTTACTGGAGTATACCTGTTAAAGAATCCTGAAGGTAGGGATTTTTTTGAAAGCAGGCTTCAATAATGAATGTGTATTAAAAACGGTTCTCTGTGAAATAAAAAGCATTTTCTGATGTGGGTTTTTTCCAACTGTTAGATGTATTTATTCAGTTGCTCAGTTTATTCTTTTTTTGGACCGCTGCTTGTTGTATCTGCAGTAATAAGGTATTAACGAGCTGAACTTGTGTTTGCAGTTTACAAATCGTTCTGATTCGAAATCCTAAATGCCCTTAGTGACTTCTCATAATAGGAATATTTTAGCTGTGAGTCATTTTTGCCAGATAACTGATTCTGTCTGGGGGATTCGAGGCAGTTTTCAGTGTGTATATATAGAACTTTTTGCCAGACTTGTATGGAATTTGGTTTCCCAATGCAGTTTCGTGTGGCAGAAATGTATTGTCTATTTGTTCATCTCTCTCTATGCCTGTTACAATACACTGGTATATTACTAATGAGGGTGTACTAATTATAGAACTGTAATGGAGCATGCCTGTGCTGCTGCTGCTGGGCATTATTGCATTGTGGGAGCAGGACTTACCTCTGCTAAGGCTCCTGCAATTCCTTTTGGCCTGGTCATGCAGGTGGCTCATCTCTCCCCTCTGCCTCCCTCTTCTCCCCATTTGGTGTCAACTGCAAACTCGGGGAAAACTGATTCCATCACATTATCCAGCTGACATAAAACTACTGAGCAGTGCTGGACCCTGAGAAGCTCTGGCCATGACCAGCTCAGCTGGTTCAGCTTTGAGCTACAAACCACTTCACCAGAAATGGAAGAAAGCCTCTGAGAAGGTGTTCCATGCTGTGTGAGACCACTGACGGATGTCTGGTTTGTTAGGAGATGAACTGATGGCTTTGTCTTGTGTTCAGACAGTTTGGGATTAGTTTTGGAGGACTGGAGGAGATGTTCTGACCTGGCATTTGAGGTGGCTGGTTNCATCTCTCTCTATGCCTGTTACATTACACTGGTATATTACTAATGAGGGTGTACTAATTATAGAACTGTAATGGAGCAGCCTGTGCTGCTGCTGCTGGGCATTATTGCATTGTGGGAGCAGGACTTACCTCTGCTAAGGCTCCTGCAATTCCTTTTGGCCTGGTCATGCAGGCTGTCCAAGTGTCCCGGAATGGTGGCTCATCTCTCCCCTCTGCCTCCCTCTTCTCCCCATTTGGTGTCAACTGCAAACTCGGGGAAAACTGATTCCATCACATTATCCAGCTGACATAAAACTACTGAGCAGTGCTGGACCCTGAGAAGCTCTGGCCATGACCAGCTCAGCTGGTTCAGCTTTGAGCTACAAACCACTTCACCAGAAATGGAAGAAAGCCTCTGAGAAGGTGTTCCATGCTGTGTGAGACCACTGATGGATGTCTGGCTTGTTAGGAGATGAACTGATGGCTTTGTCTTGTGTTCAGACAGTTTGGGATTAGTTTTGGAGGACTGGAGGAGATGTTCTGACCTGGCATTTGAGGTGGCTGGTTGGCATGTGTGCAAATCCATGGAACTTCATCAATTCTTTGTTAGTGTGAATGGGTTATTGGCTGTGAAATCTGACTTTTCTTTATTTCTGTGGTAATGAGAGTTTTAAACTTCATTTGCACTATGCACTGATGAACTGCTTCCATTCTCATATGTGACTGGCTAAATCTCTTCACCTTTTCTGTCTGACTGCAAACACTCTTAGGAATACAATAGAAGCTGTCTATGTAAAATATATTAGGAAAAGATTTGCTGCATTTTTTCTCTTCTTCTAATGTAGCCTAGCAGCTGGAAGCACAGAAAACTGGGACTAAGTGACCAGTCATCCATTGTGGTGCTGGAAGGTGGGAGATGCCAACAGCAAGGGACTCTGCCCACCTCCATGCTGTGAAGCTCAGTGGCAGTTATTGAGCCATTTGAAGAGGTATTTCTTTTGATTCTGATTTGTTTGCCCTGTGTTTTAATTAGCAGCTTGTTTCCAAAAGAATATAAAAGTCAGTTCAGGTGTAGTCTTTCAGAATGCTTAGTGCTGATCTGCATTTAAGCTTGCTTTTAGTTCTGCTGGTAGAAATTGCACCACTTTCAGTCTCTTCACCTGTTGAAGTCTGAGTGGATGTGTAACTTTCTCAGATGCTTCTCTGAGAAATTATATAGCTGAGCTACTTCTTTCTTAATAAAATATGCCCTGTCCTATAAGTGTGGGTGCAGTTCTTCCCAGAAGCACTGTCATTGCTTGATTCAATTCCTCTGTACTAAAAATATATTCACCTTTTTTTTTAGTTGCTCTTAAAATGTATTTTTCTACAGAGATTCTTAAACTTTGTTTGCAAGTTCAAATTCTGTTCCTGTACATCCAAATCATTGCACTGAAATGTTTTCAAAGATACATTGCTGTATTGTCTATCCTAAATTAAATTTCCTTCTCAGTGCCAGCAAACACCTTTGGTGGCCAGGTGACAGTCTATTTAGGCATAAAGCATTTGTGTTCCGTCCTACTTAGTGTAGATGGAAGGTTGTCACTGGCAAAAAGCTGGTTCAAGCCATTCTGAGCCTTATGAAGGTCTCCTGATCTAATGTCAATGCTGCTCTTACTTGTGGCTGTGTCTGTAAGGTGAGCTGGTCCCTGTCTTGCTCTAAGACTGAGGAGACATTGTGATAGACCTTGCTGAGGGATTTTTTGTTGTTTTTATGTAACTACAATATACTGCCAATATCTAAATTGTTTGTAGAATAATTTGGTGTAATGATTATTAAATAGTATCAGTCCTAGTGCAGCCTTCAAGGGCACTTTTTGGTATTGATACTTCTCTCTTCTGCTTAACAGTGAGAGAAGAAAAGAAAAGCCTGGAAGCCCCATTCTTCCTCAAGACAGCATGGCAGCTTTGTCTGGCATGGAACACTAGAGGTGATAGAGAAAACAGTCTTGTTATTGCTTGTGATTAAAATATTTCAATAAATATTAGAAGAACAGTGTCACTTTAAACTCAATATTAAAAAGAAGAAAGTAGCAATAACTGTGTGGGGAAGGGAGGGGCTATTACAGTCTCCAGTGACATCTCTGATTCCTGAAATGAAATAGAGCAGCCACATCCTTCTGAGTATTGGCAGCGTGTTTTTACAGGAGTGCATTTCCTATTTTTGATAGCCCTAATAGAGGAAAAGTATTTCTTTATTTTTCCAAATGGTCAATGTCCTTGTTGAGAGGAGCCAGAAGGAAAAGGATGCTGATACTGTTGGCCAAAGCTGTATAATGCCATCAGCCGCTTTGCTTCCTTCAGCTTGACAGGGTAGTTCCCACTGCAGTGCCCAGAGCCAGCTGTTCCAAAAGATGCATGAGCACTTTCTGGTTTCACTGAAACTCACTCAGAGGTACTTTGCTCAACAGTTTTGCACCTGTGCATGAGGTTCCTCCATTGTATGGCAGCATGAGTGGCCAGGAATGTCACCTCACCTGCCTGTGCCTCGAGAACAAGCACATACCACAAGCCTCTCGTTTCCCAGGTACTGCCAAGTGAATACAATTTGGGAAGAAAGAAAAGAGCAAGCTCTGCTATGGCAGATACCATCAGAAAGGTAATCTAGAGTATTAAAATAGTTGTAGGTTTTAATAAGCCTTGACATACTTTTGAGTGTTTTACACCTTTTGATACTCAAGGACATGTAACTGAAGTTGTATTTTTGAAATTTTACCTTGAAGTGAGAGCTATAGACTCCCTGTCCATTCCCCACCACTGCCTTGTGCAGACAATCCTGAATTCTTGAATAATTTCAGGCTTTTAGGAACTAGTACCTTCAGAGAAACAGCAAACATGAGACTCTGATGCTCTAATGATGCTGATTACGTTATCTAAATGCAGCCAGTCCTTTGCTAGCACTGCACTGTGTGAGCACCATGAGAATGGTTTGATTTGTATGTTTAGGTGGAAAGGGAGCTCCTGAATTCCTCCCCAAAACAGTATCAAAGATGATAGAGTGATGCCAAATGAAGACTCTTTCCTATCTATTCAGCATGTACTAAAGGTGTTCCTGGGGAGGTCACAGGGTTAAAATGCACATCCTCTGCACAAACAGAAAGTTTGGGCATTTCCTTATAAAGGCCTTTTGTGATCTCAAAATGGACTTCCAGAGTTTATACATAGGTTCATGTGCAAGTACCTTCCAGTGATCAACTGTGAAAAAAAGAAAGGTATTGTGATTCTAGTGCTTTTTCAGACCTGAAACTGAGGGGGAAGGTGTCAAATTCTGTACCTCTGGGCACAGAATCAGTTGCTGGCAGCAGATATTCTCAGTTGGAGTTTACCTTTATGTTTGTAGATTAATTCCCTGATGTGGGGGTGCATCTGTGTACCTCAGAGTTCGACTGTTTTCCCAAACAGATCCAACAGAAAGTCTTGCTGTGACTGTGACTCTCTTCTCCCCTGAGGTTTGCTGCTACCACAGCTGCTGCTGGAGTGCATTCTGCTGTGATTTGAAAGGAATGATGCAGCATAGCCTTTCTTACTGAAGTTCTCTTGCTCTTCTTCTGATATACTTTAGTGTAGAAAGGAAAACATAAGGATTTTCTGAAAATAAGTTTAGAAATACCCGTGTTAAGAATCAGTGCAGTCAAATTCACACTGAGATCAGTGCTTCTGGTGTATTTTTCAGAAACTGTTTTAAAGCATCTATAAATAAAATGAGAATATTTGTTGAGCATTTAATTTCATCTCTGAAAACAAAATTTGGAATAATGATGCAACCTTGAAAAGGTTGAAGACTCAAGTTTGTTCATGATTTTTATCTTTAACACTTGTTTATCCCATAGTTGAGTGACCAGCGTGAGTGCCACCCTGTGCCAGGTCTGCTGCAATTGATTCAAAAGCTCTGTTTTCAAAAGCTCCACCTACCAAATCTTTGCACAAACATTTCAAAATAAAAAACCAGGAGGAATGCAAAAAAATTCCTGCTGAAATCAGTCACCCATCAGTCTGTGTAGTGTGGGCTGTGCTGCCAGGCAGACAGAGCACTTCAACAAATATTTTAATGATTGGATTAAATTTGAGCTTAAAAAAGAGGGAAGGAAAAAGCTGTCAGAAGCCCGTGGCTGAGCAGGTCTTGTAGTTAAAAGCTACCTCAGCAGTCAAAACCTATTTATTTCAGAACCATGCAGTTAACTGCAGTTGTGTTCCCTTGACTGACAGGAGGACAGTGACCTTGTGCAGCTTTCTGGATACTCTTTGTTTATAGCAGAAGGAATGAAATAAAAAGGAGGTACAGTTACTGCAAAGCTGCACCTGCTACTTTCAGCAGCTTTTGTAGCCATTTGTAAATTAACAAGTACTCACATCACAGCTGAAATTCTTTGGCTTGTTTGCAAGTAACCTAAGCAGAATGCACAGTGAGGTTGATCAGTGACTTGTTTAGTGCAAAAACAGCACATGGAGGTTCAGAAACCTGGAGAGAATTTTGTACTGACATTGTTGCTGTCTCTGGAGAAAGAGCATCTTGTGGGTCAGTAGTCCTGTCACCAATCTCTTTGGTTGGTTGTTTTAATAACAAGCAGAAAATCTGGGGGTGGGGGGGTACATGAGTAAATAAGTTTGTTTACTGTCCTCTTCAGGGAAGATAATTCACATGACATCCTAGTTATCAGAAAACATACATTGTCTTCCATTTAAAGGTTTTCTACCAGCCCAGACAGACAAACTCGGAAGATAAAGTATTGTACACATTTCTTTGGCCTAAAGAGTGTCTGTGGCTCCATGCTCCTCTGTGTGTGTGTGTTTGTGCATGTTTCAGGCTACGGCTTGAATTTGGGCTTCTGACTTTCTATACTGGCAAAACCTCCCCAAAGGCTTTCTCTGGTCCAGCCTGTCTCTCCACAGGAAGGATGATGGCTGGCTGCCTCTCCGTGTCTCTCCTTGTTGCTCAGCCAGCTGGGCTCTTTGCTCTGCTGTTTTGAACTCGGTTATTCTATATACACTGATGGCTGCTCATTCTTGTATTAATGACTTCCTGGAGGGTAGTAGCATTGGAAAAATAAACCTTAGCGTTGAGAAGTTGTTTGAAAATGATCTTTAGTTGTGTTGGCACTGCAGCCCTTTGTTCTGTCTCCTCTGCCTGCCTGGTGTGAGTGCTGGCTACTGGTGTGCAGGACACAGCACTGAAAATTATCTAGCTCCAGTAGAAGTGCTTACTGAAGGCTTACCTGAAATCAAATGTTAAAGAAAATGTTAAGTATTATGTGTACTCCTTCATGCTAAAACAATAGGCTTTTAATATGTTTTTTTCTTACTCATTAGAGGAAGAGATCTCTGGTTTTAGAATTCAGACCTGTGCTTCTGACCTGGAAAAGCAAGTCTTAGCCTGCCTGGCAGAAACAAATCTCTTGGTAGCAGCCAATCAACAGCTGTTTGAAGTCAACTTTCCTTGCCTTAAATTTCTCTAAAGCTGTAAGATGCCACTTGAAAGAGCAACAAAAACATCAGTCCTATGTAATTAGCAATCTGTGACATTCCTTTGTCTTGCAAGGCATCGTTCATTCCCAGTTAGTACCTCAGCTGATCCTAATATAGGTAATGAAGTTCAGATCGTGTAAGAACTTCCTCAAAATCCTGTGTTTTATGTTATTTTGTACTAAAACAAGGTTGATATGTTTTAAAACAAGCAAGTCACAAAAAACCCCCTTTCCTGCTATTTCACAGAATTGTTGCTTTTAATTGAAAATTTGCAGCTGTGTTCCAGATTGCTGTAGAAATTGTGTTGACTTCTCCCAGTGAACTTCTCACTGACAGTGATTTTAAAATTTGTTTTCCTGGGTCATTTCAGGGATGGCATGGTGTTAAACAACAAGGAGATAATTTTTGCAGTATGTAGGTACCAGCCTGCAGATTTGCCTTTGGAACCTGTTGTTTAAGCATTTTTAGAGTAAGTTTAGGTAGTGCTTAATTCGATTCCTTGAAACTTTCAGAATTATTCCCCAGGATTCTTAGGGACGTATTTAAGGTGTGACAGCCTCCTCAGTACTTTGGCAGAGGCCAGGAGACTAATCCAAACCATGGGACTGTTTGTGTTGTGAGTCACTAAAGTGGAAAGAGCACATAATGATGGGAAACAATGAAGCAGAACAGACTTGGTTTTACATTAAAGCTTTTAACACAAGTCCTAGGAAACAATTCCCTGAGGAGTTTTTGGCAGCTTCAATCTTTTGTAGCTGTTTCTGTCCTTTGGCAAGACAGGCCGAAAACTCTGCAGTGATTATTCATGCTGGTCTGTTCTGGATGATGTCAGGGGCTCCTACGTGCACTGGTAATATTTTCTGCAGTGTTTTCCAGTGTGGTGGCTGTCTGGGGAACATTATTTTAGAGCTGGCAGCCGTGATAGTTTTAAGCACTGTGACATCTGAATGGGTTCAAAATCTCTCCTTAATGTTGTAATATATGCTGGTAGCCTGTTTATACCAGCAGCATTGTGCTGTTATTACTGAGCAAGCTGAACTCAGTGCAGTGGGTTTGGTTTTCAGATTTGATCTTTTTAACCTCTTAAAGGACCAGTTAAAGGATTAGGTCTAGGGCCAAAGACAGCATGATATCTGGATTCAGATGGAATTGCAGCTCTCCAACCCAAAGTACATTAAACTGTGATTGAGGGTATTTGTGATAATCTGAGAACAGAAAGTAAGCTTTAATATCTGACCAGGCTATACAGCCCTGGTTTTGCCTCAGACTGCATGATCTTTGCATGAGAAGGCAGCTGGCTCTCAGGCAGGGCATCGGGAAGTCCCCGTGGACTGCAGAAATGCACTGAAACGTGGTTACACACATAGTGACTGTTTGTTTCTATATCCTGCCACTGTTTCATTCAGTGTAAAGACTCTGGAATTTATTCAAGCCTCCAATACCAGTACAAGGGGTTTGGCAAGTGTTTCATTTCTGTGTTTGTGTGTATCTAGGAGACCTCTCCTAGTCACTAGATGATTACTCCCATGGGGCACACTGAAAAACCAAACTGCTGGTGATTCACAGTTGAGGGTAGAAATGGATTTGAGCTCCAGATACAAGTGATACTCATGAGAAGCATATGCCAGAGGAGTTCCTTTTCTAGGCTTTGCTACACTTGTTAGTTGCTGGTTTACATTTGTTCATGATGCATCTTCCTGGCTGGATCTCTGTGTCACTTAAATGTGCAAACCTCTCTGGCTTACTCTAGTTCTCATGCCAAATAGAAGGAGAGAAAGTGCAGTAGCCTGGACTGAGTCAGGAGGAGAAGCCTACAGCACCTTTGAAGCTGGTGGCCCATGTTACCTGTGTCAGCTAGGTGAGAGTAATAAAGGGGTTTGCTTCCTTCTGCGCATCGTGGCAGAGCACAGATGATTCCATGTTTGCCTTGAGCAGTGAACAGCCAGTGCAGTGGGCTGCACCACAGTGACCTAAACTTCATGTTTGCCAAGTGATAGAGACTTTATTTAGGCTGTATGTGTGCCCCAAGACAGCTTTGTTTGTTGTTAGCTTTTGTGAATATCTGAAGGAGTTTCTTTCTAACTGTAACTATAATCTTAGCTAATATTTTGCTTTGTTACTCTCTTGTCTTGATTTGGGATCCAAAGTCGCTCAGGCATCTGGTTCTTTGTGGAGGCAAACTCCTTGTACCAATAGGCTTGGAGTGGAAGGATCCACTGAGATTGAAAGATAAAAGGCTGAGGATGATGGTGTTATTTACACTGGTGAGGAAGAAAATATTTGAAAATAAGTTAAGAGTTCAAACTAAGAAAACAGTTGATAATAAGTTAGAGTTCAAGCTAAAGTTGTTGTCAGATATGCATGAAGGTGGCAGAAGAGGGACACTGAACAGCAGACACAATTATTTCACATGTATGGAGTTGAGAAGTAGCTGAAGGCAAACCAGTGATGAAACAGTATCAGGATATAAAAGGAAACTTTTAGAAATCACCTTCAAGACGCGGCCAACTGGTGGAGAGGCAGATGCTTTGCTAGCTGTAAAGAACGTTTGCTGTCAGGCTGTTACGTGTGAGGCACTTGGAGATTCTGCATGGGAAGTAACTTCAGGGCAGAATGCCTGTCATGTCTTTGTCAGTCACAGGGATTGCTAAAATACGCCCTTTAAACAAGGTTACATCACCTGTCTTGTAAGGTAGCCTTTGTATGAAACAGATGAAGATAAACTGGAAACAATTTGATGAATCTAATTTGTTTTTGTATCTTGATGAGGTAATGAATATTGTTTACCATTTTCTTCAGCAGATGCAATGTTTAAACTTTGCTCTGAAGAGTTAACAGTTGAAAGATGGGGCCTGATCAGTCAGAAGGCAGAGGTCTAAGATCACACAGCAAACCACAGCAGCGCAAGGCAGGCAGCCCAGGGGCCAGTGTCTAACCGGGGGGATGTGTTCATGAACACACTGCTTGTGCCTGCATACACTCTCTGTTCCCAGACTGAACCAGCCAATGCCAGCTGCCTCACCTATTATAATGCTTCGTTTGTAAAACACACACAGAACAAAATACTGGAGATCTGGCTAACACAGAAGATCATTCCAGAGATTAAGTCTAGCTCTTTAAAAGGGATTATTTCAAGTAAATGAAGTTCTGAGTGGAGAATAACATTTGTGCGGGAATGTGCATGTAGTGTAGGAATGAGAGTGCACAGAATAGAGTTGATCCGAGGGCTTAGGTTGTTAGGTGGAGCACCTAACAAGATGTCTGGTTCTCTGCTATTGTACTAGATAAAAGTTGGCCTTGGTATTCTGGTATTGAGTCTATTTTTCAAAAACGTGGGATTACGATTCCGTAATATAGAGAGTGAACTCCCTCCACCATCCCCCACCCCCCCCAAAAAAAAAGCCAAATAAGCAACCCAAAACACAACCTGCCCTTCCCCCAAGCAAAACAACCCTTTCAGTGTTCAGAGTTTTACTAACACAATCTGGGTGTGCTAAGCATGAGTCCTTCCTTCTTTCCTCTGTAGCCATAGACACAATAACTTGCCAAGTTGTTACCCTGGGCACCCAACTAGCACAACTTTTAAGTTCTACTTCACTCTCTTTGTAACCTGTAATTACTATGAGAGCTAATAACAAATCTGTATGTATTTGTGTCATAGCAGTTCCCAAATTAGACACAAATAATCAAGATGCAAAAACAACACCCAGAGGTCTGCCTGATCCATGTGCTTATCAGAATGGAATTTATATTATCCTCTTGCAACACATTCAGGGAGCAACACTAGACAGAGGCTCAGTCACACTTAGACCAGAAAGTCCTTTCTCTTGATCCTTCCCCTCTCTTCTTTTTTTTTTTTTTTGTTTCAATTGAAGCAACAGGTTTAGGTAGGCAATATATATTGACAAAATTGTGGCCTTCATACCTGCAGTGTTAATGCAGTGTTGATTGTTTGTAGACAGCATCCTGAAAAAGGTGAGCAAGATCTGTGTAGACAAAGGAGCAAAACAGAAGTGAGAGAAAAATCAGCTGGAGTGACTCCATATGCAAAGATGTTATTGCAAAGATAAAGTTGGGTCAGAGGGGAACTCGAACAGAATATTCAAGTTAAGCACATCAAACCTCCAGTAATATGATAAAAAGATAATGACAGGAAAAATCATGTTGGTGACATGGAAGAAGATGGTATATTGAATTGAAGGAGGGAGAAAAAAAAAGATAAAATTAGTATCAAACAATATTAAGCAGTAACAAAAGAATGGTAGAGTTGGCAATGGTGATGTCACTGAGAGGATGGAACAAATGGACCTACAGCATGTCCATAGACTACAGGCTGAAGCTCAATCACAGAGAACAGTCAGAAAGGGAGAATGGGAAGTTGGCACAATTATATTTGTTTTTCCATCCACAGGACTCTGTGCAGCCCCAGCCAAGCAAAGTGTACTCTTGGATTGCTGTGGTCAGCATGCAGGAAGCCCCAGGTCACAAATAGGGAATTGCAGCTGGAGGAGTTGCTGGTGATTTAAAGTATCACCTTCTATGCAGGTATTTTAAGGGAGTACAGGGACCAAACAATGTGAAAACAAATTGAAAACCTTTCTTGGCACTGCCTTCCTTACCAGTCGAAGCATGTTTCTTCCAGTAAACACCTGTGAGGCAGACACAAGAGACACTGGGCTTGAGGTAAGTGCTGTCCTTGTCCCAGCCTTTTATCCAGCCTACAGCTGACAGTAGTGCTCAGGAGCAGTGGTCATGGACCAGAAACCCTCGGGATAGGTGCTGTACAAACCCTCCAAGTTCTGGGTGAATCTTCAGAAATAACCTATATGACATACAGGCTTACGGTGTCATTTTAAAAAGTGACTCAGGCACTTGGCTGCTGTTTTCCCATTGATTAATTCCCTTCCCCAGTTTGGCAGATAACAGAAGGCTTTCCTATTTGCTCAGTCTGACTGCTGCCTTCCTTAAATCACTGGTTTTGCAGACATTTTTCTTAAAGGTACAAAGAATATATCATCAAGAATATATCATCATGATGTCATATGTCCATGGGCAGGATGAATGGCTTTGGTATTAGGGGTTGGTTGTTCTGCCCAAAGTGTGACTGTGTTTTCTGCTGTTCATATTACTTGAACTCCCCAGCTGAGACAAGTGCCTTTGATGTCAGTTGACCTACATACACAGAGAGCAATTGAGGGAATTCATAATATGTTTGAATAAGTTTGTATCTTCATGACTCTGAATATACTGGGTTTTTTTCCTATTGTCAATCTTTTTTCTTTTGAAATCACTTCAGCAGTCCCTGAAGTTTGTATAAGTTCAGAGAGGCTCCTGTCTATTTTGACCTGAGGTCAGTGTGTGATTCTGAGATTGACTAACTGATGATTGAGTTGGATGTTAGAGACAACATTTCTGAAGCTGTTGGTTATAATAATAGCTCACTTGATAGCAAACTTTTTGCAAACTGTTCATACGAAGATGTTGTTAGCAAAAATTAATGGTGGTATATGAGCTACTCCATATTTTAAGAAGTATTGAATTGTTAAAAAGATAACAAATTTCTAAGGAAATGGAAGTAGTAGTGTCATTGAAACAGGCTGCAGTAGAGGACTGAAAGATAAATGGGCTTTCAGGTAAGAGAATGATTATCTTCCTTCTCAGTTCATTAATATGTGACTCAGCAGATTGTATACAAAAATCCAACGCAGATGTTGAAAACACTTTCTTCAGCTGAGCGTGTTGTGGTTATGCTTTTCTGCTTTTGTATTAAGAATGTTTGACAAGAGATGGGGGTTAAAAAAGCTGTCCCTGAGGGATTGTGCAGCCATTAGGAGGCAAATTGGCTCTCTGGCCGCGTATCCCTATTTCAAACCCCTAATGAATACTGCAGTATGGAATGGTTGTTACTTCTAGGACTCTAAGTATTTTTGATCTGTGAATAACATTTCCAAGTTGCCAGTGATATTTTTTTTCCTAAGAAACCTGAAAAGCAGGGGGAAATTATCTGTTTAACTGTTAGTGACAGACAGTGGTTGAAGTGGGATAGCCAGGAATTAATTTTGAAAGACGGGTTCCTTAATAGACAGAGAAATAGCCACAGTGGCCTTGCCAAAAAGAAAGCTAATGTGTCAAACTAATGTAATATTGGCACTGACATTTTCTGACAAAAAGCTGCTCCACGATATGCCTTTTCCTATGGCTCTCCCCTTCATGTCACTTTTGTTTAACCAGAAAAGGTATATTAAGATTATTTTCAGCTTCTGCAATGACCAGTTCATGTGTCCACTCTGTTGCCTCCATGTTTGAAGTCGAGTGTAGTATTTTCCTAATATTTGTCCCTTTTTGTACTGCTGATCTTGTTTCATCCCAGCAATTAGTGTCTCTCAGCCCATGTTCTTGTCTCTTGTGTTTGCCAGCTTTTGCCACCACAGTTTTTATGCACCTGGCTAAGCCTAAAACGTTTTTACTCTGTGTCTGCCATCTTTGTCTATGCCTACAAAAAAAAGACTTCTAGCAGAGACAAATATCTCTTTGCAGAATCAAATCCACTGTGTGACAACATACTCTTGAAAGAACTATGTAAATCTATTCACCTGCAGGGGATTAAGAAAACCGCGCTGAAGTTACAGGAATAACTGCTTGTATAGGGAGTGGGGGGAGTGCTTGCTGCTTTCTGAGGTATTTAAGGTCGATGAGTAATTATTATTATAAGTAAATTATCCAAACTGTATTTGTGAAACAGTAATCTCAAGTGATCCAAATGAAGATCTGCAAATACTTTTTAACTGTATTTTGCTTTTGTTACAAGTTTAACACCTGGGATTCTATAATTGAGTTTTCATTACTCGGACTGGGAGAAGCTTTGATTTCCCGTCCCTGTGTTGGGTGTGGTAGGGCTGTGCGGGTTATCAGCATGATTCAGTGAGCGTCAGAGCAGAGCTTGTGTCTCATTCTTCGAGCATTTATTGCTCGTGGCAGACGCCGTTTAGGCTTCTCCCCGCTCCGATACCCCCTGAACTCTGAGCACTGCTTGCGGGAAGCAGGCTGGGCCCCAGCTGCACACTGGAGGGATCTTGGTTAGCTGCGTATGAGCCCAGTTCTCACTCCGCGGCAGGGAGTGCCCGGCTTGCCGGGGCGGGGGCGTTCGGGCCCGGGTGCTGGGCACCTGGGACTCGGGTGCTGTGCTCTGCCCTGAGAGCCCCGGCAGTGTCACAGCCGCGCTGTTCTGGGGCATCCAAAGCACGGGCTGCAACAACCACCTGCTGCCCCAGGAACGCTGGGCCGAGGGCTGGGGGAGGCGGACGGGGCCGCCTTCCCCGGGGGCACCGGGGAGTCGCATCCGAAAGTTGGGCGGCCACCGGGCAGGGGGAGAAGCGGGGCTGGGGGTGAGGGCTGAGCCCCGACCCCTGCAGCCCAGGGCGCTGGCTCCCGGCGTCTCCGCAACCTCGGAAGACCCCTGGGCGTCCGACGGGGCACGGGTGCGGAGGGAGAGGCTGCTCCTGCCCCACCCTTGCCCACCCCATCCCTGTCCCCGTCCTGCGCCGGAGCCGGGCGCGGCCGGGTGAGTCAGCGCCGTGCCGGGGGGGCGCCGGGGCGGGAAGGGCCCGCCCGGCCCTACAAAACCCCGCCCGGGCTGCNGGCTCCTCTTTCTCCGGCCCTGCCCGCCCGTTACTTTTCTGTGCTCGGTTCCGCGTTGGGACGGTGGGGCCGTGGGCGAGACAGCCCTCGGGAGGCTTCGTGCGCCCCGCAGCAACTCTGGGTGTGGTGGCAGCGCTCAGGAAAGAGGAACCGGTCCCAAACTTGGTCAAACTTCCCCAGATAGTAATTTCTTCTCGTCGTTAAGGTATACAGAGGCTCAGCTGGGTTGACCATGGTATTTTAAGTTCGCTTCTCGGCGCGGAGGCTTGCGGAGATGCTGTGCCGCCAGCCAGGCTCGCTGAAGGCGATGTTCATTCAGCTGGAGCGAGGCTGGAATTGCTCGGGCAGACGCGGCGGAGCCCGGAGCCCGCCGGAGGCAGCGGCCCCTTCGCTTCGCATCCCTTCCCCTCTCGGCCAGGGTGCGGCCGCGGCTGTCAGAGCCGCCGCAGATGCAGCCGCTGGCACGGGCAGCAGGAAAGCCCTGCAGGGCAGTGCCGGGTGGGCAGCGCTCCCCGGGGGTTGCCTTTGCGCTGCCCCGCGAGGTGCCGCGGAGCCCCGTGCCCCTCCCTGCTCGCACAGCCAGGCTTGGGCGTGGCTCTGCCTCCCACCCTGCCCGGCCATGAGCAGAATTGCGGAGATCCTGCGGCTGCCTTGGATTGTGAGTCAGCTCGGACACCACTTCCTCCTCGAGTGAGGTGGGGAGGTAGGGCAGAGGAATGTTGCCAGGTATTTTAACTGAAAGAGAAATGAAATGATTTCAGGATAGTCATGCAGAAGTCAGTTATGTGCTTATACATGGCAGCTTTACTTCTGTTTAACATTAGTTCTTATGTTCATATTCAAATGCTTTATCTGCACAGAGGTGCAGACCCCGATGTACAGGTCAGGAATGAAAGGCTCTTGAAACCTCTGTGCTCTTGAGTGGTTCATCCCTGTGTGTGCGTTCTGTTGCTAGAGCTGGTTGTGATAAGCAGCCCTAGTGAGTACAGTTCCCATTGGCTAACATTTGGTGTCGTTTGCCTTGATGAACAAAGAACACTCCAAACCCAACAGGTTTTCCTGTAAAGTCTCAAAAGTAAGAATAACTTGAAGACACAAAAGTCCTTAATTTTGTATATGCATAGTATCTTCCTGGAACGGAACTTCCTGGGTCATTAGCACTGTCTGTGGAAGAGAATGGTTCAAATATGTTTGTGGTAGTGTGGTTTAATGGGTTTTGAAATTCTTTTCTTTAAAGATTATTGGTTTTCTTTTTGCTCCAAATAGTGGCTTTAAACCTTGTTGGGTGATTTGAGGAGATGCAGCCTGGCCGATTTGTGCTCCTGCTTAGCACTGTATATAAATGAATGATTTTGAGCCCTTGTTTCATTTACAGCAGATGCTGCAGGTCTTCCTCCCTCTCCCTCATCTCCTTTGTTAACAGGCTTGCCCTAGTTTTTGGACACAGATGTGCTCCAAGTGGGAGCGTTTCCATTCTCTCATTCCGGGGATGCCGTTTCCTTGGCTCAGATGTCTGGGAACACCCTTTGCTCAGATCTCTGCTCAGTATAATAAGTGCTTCTTAAAATGCTAACTCTGCTTATTGAGCAATGCAGTTGTTTGTGCATACCTGAAACTTTTCCATGGAACAGGCTGGGGTTTTTTCCATAATGTGCGTGAGCTGGCCCTGGCAATCAAGATATGGGGCTGCTTTTAAGCACATATTCTTCCGTTACCAAACAGTTATGGGGATAAGTTGGTGAATAGAGACAGGGCCAGTATAATAACAGACCTGCAAACCAGTGCTTTCTGGGAGGGTTGAGGTCAAAACACACCACCTCTTTTAGCAGAATGATGTGATTCAGGATTGTGTAATGTGCCTTTAGAAATTGGTTGTAGAAACTTGCCTTAAGGTATTGAAGTATTAGTTTACAGCTGGAAGGCAAAACTTGATTCCTTCCCAGTGTAAGGAAGAACAGGCTAGTGCAAGTATTTTCTATTTACATGTTCAAACCCATCCAGAACTTGTCCAAACTACATCAGATAAAATCAGTCCATCAGAGAACAGTGAGAGTCTGTTCTCAAATACGAGTGCTTTACAGAGCAGGGTGTGACAAGAGCTGTGTTTGTTCTCTGGGTAAAAAATCTTTCTCTGCAAAGATTCTTGCAAGAACTCCCATTTTTTTTCTTTTGCCAGCTTGCTGTTGATGGGCAGTCAGTTGCTGTAGCATTGTTGTGTGCTGTGATATGAACCTGGAGTTCCAGCTCTATGTGAGGGTGTGTTAGTTCTGTTCCTGGACTCTGATCAAATATTTTATTCCAACAAACCTGATTCAGGGCGGATTGTAATTGATTTAGAAACAGTAGTCTTGCAAAAAGCTGTTCAGTGATATTTTTGGTTTTTTTCATGTGAAAGGTTATGCTGCAGTTGCTTTGCTTCAGCTCTCACTGGTGTTTTCTTTGTGACAGGCAAGGCTGAAGGACTTCAGTTGCTCATCTCTGGTAGTGGTTGAAATATTGTCAGGGTACAAAGGTCTCACAGATAGGCTCTTCATTTTATTAAGTGTAAACATTAAGATTTCATAACTCAGAAATATATCAATCCCCTCTAACCAGCATGGTTAATAGTGCCAACAGCAGGTAGCAGCTTATTAAAACTTCTGTAGCCTGTCTTTAAAGGCCTGGGTTGGATTTTTCCTCTGAAAAAAATGTATTCCCAGATATGTCAGTGCATGACTGTCATTTTTGTTCTCTGTCTTACTTTTCTTCCCTGGAATCTTAATTTTTGCTTGAAGTAAAGTTGCTTTTGTTACTTAAACCTAGATTGTTTCAGAAGACAGCAGGTTCTCTTTCTGTATTCTAAGTGAGGAAAGGTGAGATAACAGCAGCTACTCTACAAAAATACTGTAATTGTGCTGCTGTGTTTTATTCTTTTAACACCAGCTATTTTTGTGAAAAGTAAAGATTTCTTTGCTTTTCTCTTTACAGGAGCTAAAATTTAAAAATGAACACTTCTTCTAGAGTTTTAACCAGATCACCATTATTAAGAAACTCTTTCAAACTTCTTTCTGGTTCTCCAAGCCCTTAATTGGTCATTGAGTGGAGAGGAGTTTGGTTTGTCTGGGAAATTGGCCTGGGTGCCTGGTACTGAGAAAGCCCCCATCCTATCAGAGGAGTGGCTGATGGAGGATTAAAAACCATCTGAAAACCAGTTGACAGGACATAGCCAGGACTGGCTGCACAATAGCTGGGGGTTGTCTGGTAGGGCATGGAGCCAAGGAACTGGACTGGGGAACCGGTGACAGCGTGGAAGTGAAGGGTGTGGCACCCAGCTGAAAACAGGGCAGTTTTGGTCTCAGGCTCACTTAGCAGTTAGTGGAATGTCACTGGTTTTGAGGCAGAGATTCTCCAATTTATGTTTAAGTATTTAAAATGCATAAGACATGCTTGTTTAAGGAATTTTTATTGTACAATGGAAGGAAGACCTCTTGCTTTTGCATTATTAATGGTGGTGTGGCTTGGAAACTCTTAAATCTTCTTTCCTGCTTGTATATTAGCAGATCTATTGGACTGTGTCACTTGAAGTGCTGCAGTGTTTCAAGACTGGTGTAAACACACTGATCTGTAATTATATTTAAATCTACTTTGTCTTTTATTTCTCTCCCTCCAGCATTCTTTCAAGATGTCCACTGTTCATGAAATCTTAAGCAAGCTCAGCCTGGAAGGAGATGTAAGTATTATTATCTAAACAAGAAAAGTTTGTTTTACTTCAATGTCTCATCTTGTTCCTTTTACAGGACTCTGCACCAACAATTGTACTGAGCTGTGCAGTTTACAAGATTCCACACATCTCTTAAACTTTTATTGGCTAAAATCCTAATCAGCAGTGATCAGTTTTCATCCACAAACCAGCTGTAAACCACAGGACAGTTATATGATTTAATGAGAGTTCTTCTAACTGGCCAGCAGCACGAGCAGTATCCTCCTGCTGGGCCTTATCAAAGAGATCACAGGGCAAACAATGGCTGGTTTGCATCTGTGTCCCTCTTCCTTCCAAAGGAATGAGTGAGTTAAGGATGAGAACAGAAGATGGAAATATATTCAGTTTTGCTGATACTCTCTGAATTTATTGGGTTTGGGGTTTTTTTTCAGTTAAAAATGGAGAACGTTATGAGAACAAAAATATTTGGGCTCTAATTCCTGTAACAGTTATCACCAAAACTGAACTAGCTCTTGAAAAAACTTATTTTCTCAAACTTATTTTCTCATTTTCTGGTTTGGTTTTGATTGTGTATTTTTCATCACATCTGCACTTGGTTTATAGTTTTATTGAAATACCAGAAAGCCACAGTCTTTGTTTGATTTCTTAAGTTAGATGGTAGATTACCAGTGTGATATCAGTATATCATGCCATGAATTTGTGCTTCTGTGATTGTCACTGAAGAGGAAGTGAATCCTATCCTTGCATTATTTCACCACGTTGCTAATGAACTTGCTACACATCTGAATCTTAGAGCTGGTAACTCCAGATCTGAGCTCGCTACAAGCAAATATTTTGCCAATTTTTGTTACATGTTGCAAAATTAATTATACCAGACAATGTTTGTGGAGAAGCTGTTGCAAGGAACTGGCCAGTGCACTGTAGGTAAGTGGTAAAACTGGTTTTGTAGTGCAAAAGCAGTCAAGTCTTCAGCTTTCGTGGTTGTGCGTTTCAATGGAGAATTACTTCTGGAACAATATTTAAGCAATCTATTCTCAAGGGCAGAAATGTTTCTTCCTTGATGCTTGCAAGTAGTTGCAAAGGTCAGATTTGAATGCTGTTCCATGGCAGCTCTTGTCAGAAATCCTGCTGCAGAGTGTAAGAAGGATCAGGCAGCTGCTTTGTGCTGGAAGTTGGAAGCCAGAATTACTGAGTAGCTGGCCTGTGCAGCTCTGCAGCATTAGACCAGTTCCTCTAAGCAATGCTTCAGCAAATTAACGGATGTTAAACACAGTACTTGGACCACCCATTCTTCTCTTTAGAAGTTTTTAACTTTGAGGGTATAGAATGGTTGTGGCTGAACCCCAGTGCTGTCCTGTGCTCTGCATCAGTGGTGCAGCAGCTGATTGAAGGTGAAGGACCTGACTGCCTCAGCCTTCCTTCCTTCCAGGAGAGGATGGACTCGAGCTGAGGTTGATCTGTACTCCCAGTTTCTGCATCTCTCCACAAGAGCGCAGAAAGATTCTCAGAATACTCAGGTGTAGAGACTCTGAAAGGGTCCTGGTGTTTTTAGGTTAAATTAAGCCTCTTCAGCTGTTAGTGATATTTGCTTCAGCTGTTCATGATATTTGCTTCTCCCTCATGTTTCTCAACAGGATTAAATTTACCAAGCTCAGAGGAAGTAAACCAGTTGGAGGACCTCTGAAGCACACTAAATGCATGGGGAGAAAACCAATTTCTCTGCTTTAGTTTGGCCCAGATGGGCGGTGAAGCTGCCCATTAGCTGGACTTTTACTGCCACATTGTGAAGAGTTTTATCCTGAACTAAATGGAAAGTCAGTTAGAAAGCTCTCTTGTCTGAAAACATAGTCCTAGTACTAGGTACACCTAGTAGTGTACCAGAGTAATTGAATAGCTTGGAATTTAAGTGGCTGTTTTTCATAGGCAATCACCCTGATAAGACCTGTCAGATGTCAGGGAAACTGAGTCTGACTTGATACATGCCTTGGGTGCAGGGACAGAGGAAAAATGGCCACCGAATTGCAAATATGCTCTATATTTTGTTAGTGCATGGTATCATCTTTACAGGAAAATACTCCATCCAAATTACTCAGAAAATCCTTAGAGCTGGGTGGAAGGAGAGGTACCCAGCTCTGCTACGGTCACCAGGTGACTTGCTTCAGGTTATCCAGAGTGCTGGTTAATGAGCAGTGCTCCAGGATGACGGCTGCCTGGTTTAGGAATCTCTCAGGCACACAGATTTCTCTGGGGCTGCTTTGCATGTCTCCATTTACTGTTTCAATTGCCAACTTGATCTGCTAAAAGAACAGGCTGTGTTCTGTGGTGTGGCTCTGAGCCAAACTGGGGCCACTTTGCTGGACTGAGCTGATGGTAAGAGACAAAAGAAAATGATTCAGTTTATTGGTGCTTTTTTGACTTCCCATCTCCCCAGCATAAAACAGGCTGTCTCAGAAGGCACAGGGGTAGCTGCCAGAGGAATCTGTACAGAACAGCATGACCTCTGCAGGGCTAGAGTCGAAATTAGTCAGAAAGCATGGAATTCTTTAGTTAAAAGTTGTCGTCTTAAAAATTTGCATGTAAAAATATTTTCCAGGGATATTAGGGTAGCTTAGTCCTGTTCATGAACCCAGCTTTCTTTTTCAGTTAGAGATGGAAACAGAAGTTTCTGGGGATCTTTTCCAAGAAAGCTTAGTTGTTCATTCACTCAGGAAATGGCTGTGGCAATTTCAGGTGCTAGTAGCTCTACCTCTGTGCCAGAGGTTTAGCTTTCTAAATTGGACTCAGCAGAGTGGGATTTGTGAATATTAGCCAGCTACTTGTATGAAAATCTGTGGTTTAGTTTAACCTTCCCCTGGGAGGTGATAATAAGCTGTTAGCTTAAACTGAAGCAGCTGAGAAGGGTTGAATCCCTGTTCTGGTCAGTCTCTGTTTGCAGCTATAATCCTCAGGAGAGGGCCGTAATAAAGAGCTGATAAAATCTGGTAACTTGGAAAATGGTGCATCTGCTTACTAAGTGAACTTACCTGCAAGTCCTCTTACTCTCAGCAGAGGTAATTTGAAATGTCATTTGGTTTTGCCAGCCTCATGCTGCTGAAAGCAAGGATCTGCAGGCCAAGAGTTTCAAAAGAGTATGAGTAACTTCTGCTTTCTAGAACTATAAGCTTAAATAGATTTTTTTTGTGTGTTATCTTTAAAGTCCATGAGATTAGTGCACAAAACTTTTTCTGACTTTATAATTGTAAATCTTCAATTTCCTTATTTTTTTTTATTTGTAGCCTGTAATTAAAAGTAAAATACTGGCTTCAAATCTAAAACACTGTAGACTTTAACTTTCTTGGAATTAGCTTCCTGTGATCATTTTCCTTCAGATCTAGCCAGAAAACTCCAGCTTTTAGAATATTGAAGTTTAGTGAGTAAACTTGGAAGGTGTTAGGGTTTTGCAATAAATGTAGTATCTATTTGTGTATATTCTGTGTTATAATAAGCATGGCTGTGGATGGATTTCTGGAAAATACATGTGAGGAGAACAGAGTTCAGTGGCTCTTAGTAGAATTCCATTTTTACAGATACCTGATGGTAGTTCTTGCAGGTACATTGCCTGGTAGTTAGGCATAACCTGCCTAAATACCAGGCAACTGAGATCCAGGTGTTTTATTAACTGCAGCAATTACACAATTGAACTCTGAAGTTCTTTTTGTTCTTTTTGTTCTTTTCCTCCCAGCATTCTCTCCCTCCAAGTGCATATGCCACAGTGAAGGCCTACTCAAACTTTGATGCTGACCGGGATGCTGCAGCCCTCGAAACGGCCATCAAGACCAAAGGTGAGCAGCAGGGGCTGGGGCTTCCATTCTGTTGTAAGATAGAAGGCTGGCTTGCAAAAAACAAAACAAAACTGGGTCTCAAGACCAACATCTTGATATCCTTACTCAAGGATACCTACTTTAGGTGGTGTTGGATTTCTCAGACTGCACTGATGGAATCCTGACCCTTAGATTTAAGTCCATGCTTTGAATATGCTTTTAAGTTTGTAGCCAGGAGTTGTTGAGATTATTACTGGAAGTGTCCACTTTTTCTCTCTTGACTCATCAGTACTTCAAATTCTACTTCTTTTCTGCCACTTGAGAATGAAGTGTCAGCTCCTTTGGCAGTGATTTGGGAGTGGGCTCTGAATCATGGTTTTCTACTGGATAGTTGGATTGGACTTTTCTTCCTCCTTTCAGCTCGCCAGACAGCTGCATAGGGGTGGTTTGAACATTTTTCTCCTGGGTTTTGAACTGAATGCTCATGTATCTTGTATTAATTTGGGGTCAAAGAAGGTCCTAGAAACTAGTTTCTGAAATGAATTTGCAGTATTTCAGAGGCAGGGCAATGTGAGAGCTTCTCTGAGCCAGGCTCTTAGATAGGCTTCCCTCGGGTGTATTGAAACCATCAGGAGAGCAGGGAGTGTGAACTACAGCTCTGAAGTAATGCCTTGGTGGTGCTCCTGGGGCTGTGATCCTGTCCTAGTCCTGGGACAGGGAGTGCCAGACTTTCCACGCTTGCTCCAGGCCACAGGAGCAACAACTGGGCGTAGCTGGAACTGGCCAGTCTTTTGCCTTCATGTCAGGAGAGGGAGAAATTTAAAAGCCAAACCATTTCTCACCAGAAAGAAATGCTGTCTTCCATCAGTGCCAGCAAAGCACGTTTGACTTGCTATAAAATGTGAAAGGAAGCTCGTGCTTGTTAGGGAGGGGATATATTTTCTTAGATTAAGAAAATATAGATTCCTTATAGATTTCTTAATTTAACTGGAGAAATTCCTTATTAAAGTGGGTTCAGTTCTGATTTTGAATCATTTATGGTTTGGATTTTTAAAAAAAATTCTCTGATGAGAGAGGTGTATAGATACCATAAGCTTTGGCAGCAGATGCTTTGTGTATGTGTGGAGTTTTGTCTAGACTTTACAATTTTTTGCAGCTCTGATTATGGGGTAAATCTAAACATGTCAAATACACCATCAGATCCTCAGGATAAGTACAAACTTACATAATTGAACTCTCAAGCTGCTAATTATTGCAAAAGGAAATTGCAATATCCTAGGCAGAACAACAACTTTTCCAACTTTTTTCAAGTCAGGAAAGTCAAGTTCCTGTTGTCTTTCCATTTTTTCCCAGCAAAGGTAGGCAGTGCAGTTAAGATACATGGAAACATTTTATTAGAGAGATCATTTTCAACTCTCTGAGTGAATAATAGGGAGCTTACTCATGGACCTGCATGTTTGTAGGATTGAGCTTCTCTAGGCTTAATTAGTTTGTTATCCAGGACTTATTTTGGAAAGGTGGCTTTGAAGGGGAAGTCTCTTTATGGTTTTGATACTGAACCTTCCACCCTAAAGAATGCCACGGAGGAAATATTCTTGTGGAAAATTAAGAAGTAGTGTTATGACCCTTCTTCCACTTACTGTTTCCTTGCACTCTGAATGCTTTGTAACAGGATGTTTTCATCTGCTAATTCACAGAATTTGCTAAAATGTAAGCTCTCTAAAATAGAGGTGGGGTTTTTCCTCAAATGAAAATTCTGATTCATCCAGACAAGAACGAGTTTTTATGAACAGTGATGTAAAGAGCTACCTGCAAGAACAAGTTTTAAAATAATTCTGGGAAGTAGCTAAGTAGTTTTTGAACTAAAAATGTAACACCCATGATGAACAAACTGTCTATATCCACAGCAGCTACCATTTTCCTAGGAAGTATCACCATTTCTCTAGCAATTAATTTGCATTGTATGTAGAAAGTAGAAATAAACAATGTAAGTTATCACAGAATGGTGAAGAGGAATATGACTTGTTCATTTTAAGACAGTGAGAGATAAGCTATAAATATACATGCAAGCTGGTTTGTGGTTGAAAATTTAAAAAATACCCCAGGCATGTAGAAACCATTTGGGGGGGCTTTGCTCTCTGCAGGATAAAGGACTCCTGGTATCTGAACCCCTGGGCTTGCTTTGTGTTGAAAATGGAGGTCTGTACATGCTGTAATGGGCCTGTATTTCACACTCACCAATGCAGTCTTTCCAATCTATTGGAATTATAGCAGTGCTATGGAAATGGCATCTCGTGGAGTCTTATCTCTGGCTATACCTTACATAAACAGTGCCTGAAGCCTGCTGTTTGCCATCAGGGTGGGCCAGTTTGGGAGAGTTACCACATAAATGATTATCCAGCTGTGTCTCAGTAATGGAAACTCCTGGGATCAGAGTCATGGATCTCCATTTTAGTGATTGGGTGTAAAATGGCTAAAACTTGTTTTACTGCCTAAACAACAGCCATATATCTGGTCTGACTGTTCTGCTCTATGTAATATCTAAATATTTCAGCATTCATGCACACTCTTCAGATTAATTCCTGAGAGGTTGCTAAGCCATCTGTTCATCTGTGGGGACCTCTGGAAAATACGGTGATGTGTTTATTTGGGCTTAGATCTACCTGCAGAAACTACTCTGCACAAATACATTGTCCAGTCCTTTCCAGGGCTGTGAGTGGAGCTGAATGGAATGCAGGGGGTTTATATACATCCACCAGCCTAGGAAGGGAAATGTGCAAAAGTGACTCCAGGTCATACAAAAGCAGTTTGTAGTTAGCAATTGTCAACCTAGAGGCTGCATAATGCAAATAACTTGTTACAGTTCTGGCTCGTTGCTTTTGGTATAAATGCCATGGCTATGTTTCATTTTTATGCTGTTTAGTGTTTCTGCAGCAAATTCATCCAGTGCCTTGGCATGTCCTTTGTAAATGTTGGCTTTTTGCTGCACAGGACAAGAAGCTGTTTAATTTCTTTACAATGCTCTATTGTGCCCTGTGTATACATTAGCTGATGTACATGAACCTAAACAGAAGAAACTATCTAGAAGGGCACTAAGAGAGCTGATGTTAGGTTTCCTTTTCATTTCTTTGGTAGCAAAGACAGCTGCTGAAGTGTCCCTTTTCTGTTTCAGAGTTATTTCCTAGCATTGAGAGACTTTGTGTGTCTCAAGTACTTGTTAAATAATTTTGTCAGACTAGGCTGTGAATAGTTGTTACTTGCAACCTTTTATTGAAGTCTCATGGGGTACTTTTTTATTTCATGGCTGGCAGAATTCAGGCACAGGTTTGTTGTAGGAAGGGGCTTAGAACATAGACCTGTAATAAATTTATTATATCCAGAAATTGGTAAAACAATGGTGACATGTAAACCAGTCAGTTCAGTCTTACAGAAGGGTCTTCTGTTTGTGTAGCATATCCAACATGCCCAAACCTTTTGACAGGGTTTTTAAGATTATGAAATAAAAGTTTTTAGAGGATGTCTGCTGGCTTGCTGCTGAGAGAGGGCAGTGCCTGAAATCCACCAAACTGCATCAGTCACATATTCCAAATATTAAAACTGTGACTGAAGAAATATCTCATTACAACACGGTTTGGGTTTGGTGAGCCCTTGCTAAGCGAAACAGCAGAGCTGAAATTATGGTCTTGTTCCATCTAAATTTTTCCCTTTGACCACATTCATGTTCATTTCCTCATTTTTGCTGATTGAGCTCCAGCACTGTGATCTTACCAATGCCACACATTGCCTCTTTCACAAGAAAAGCTGTTATTAAGCAGAATTTTTCTTTCCATTCCCCATTGATAGAAATGCAGGGATAAAATCTGCCTAGCCAGAGTAAATTTGGAAATAAACTCTCTTTCATTGCCTTGGAACTTTCAGAGACTTTAGCAAACAGCGAAGTGTTTGAGCTGCTGTCCTGCTCTGCCCCACCTCAGCAGCTGTGAGTCAGCATCCTGTGCATGCAGCAGTGATTCCCAAGTGTGAATGAAGTACAAGCACTTACTTTCCACTGCATGCCAGAGCAATGAGTTCACTTCATATTTCCATAGCACATGCATAAGAGACTTGGATGCACTCAGTCATTCGTGGGCTTCTAATCTACAGCAATTGTGATACAACTTGAAAATGTCACTTGCTTTTTTGAATGCCAAGAATGGTTTAAATTCAGAATTTATTAAAAAGCTTAAGACATTGGCTTGTGCTGTGGGCCTGCAACAGCTGAAAGGCTCAATGTCTGTGTGTGGCCGTTTCTGGACAGGGAGAATTAGTTTTCTTCTATAATGTGGGAACACTTTAAAATGTGCAGGAGTAGATTATGGCTGAAATGTGCAGTCAGCCTGTTTTCAACCCAGAGTTTGTAACTTAGACACATGATGCTTTCCAGAGCCTTTTGGCATCATTTGTAGGCCAAGCTTGTGTGAATAAGAGCACTGATGTAGGTCTGCCTCAGCACAAGCTAAGGACACGAGGCTACCAAATGTAGTATTTCATCATGAAAAATGTGGTGAAGAAAGGGGAAGGATTTTTGGATTTGACTTATAGTTTTAGATTCTGCAGCTAGGGGCTAAAAGGTCTTTTGCAAGATTCCTACTTTATATGATTCATATTTATAATATCTGTTGCAGTTCTTTGTTTCAGGTTGTTTTGGGTAATAGGGAAAATGAATGTAGCTGGACTCTGGCAGGGATCTGAGTCCTGCTAGTAGCTGCTGATCCAGTCCTTACTTTCTGGGGTTTTTTATCAAGAAATCATCTTTTACGCTGATGTGTGTGCAAGTGTGAATGAAGCTATTCATAATGCTTTTATTAAACAGAGAGAACTGAGGTAGAGCTCTGGGCATATTCTGACCTCTGGATTAGAGCCACCTGTTTGCTTCAAAAGCTGACAGTTACATTGAAGTGCATGAATTTGGAATGGTTCCCTTAAAACTAAACCTTTACTGATATGCAGTTCACTTACTTAAAAGATAAGTTGGGAGTTGGAGCATCCACATCCTCTAGGCATGCCAGTTACAGCTCAGCATGGATCTTCCAGTGATTTCAGAAAGAAGTAGCATACTTAATTCTTCCACTGTCAAAAATCCCTTCTGTCTTTTGAGCCTCTGAAACATACTGAATTAAATATACTGGTTTATTTTCCCATTTCTGTGTTTGGAGTGAGGGATTAAATGGGTTAAATAGAAAATATAACTGCTTTATTAAGAAGCCTTAATTGAAAACACTCCACTAAAACGACAGGAGAGGCTTTAGTAAGTACAAGTTTTAAAAGTCTGTGTTCTTGAGAAACTTTTTGCAGCATTCTGGGTGCCTGAACACGAGTGCACAGGCACACAAGGGCAGCACAAGACAGAGTAGTAAAGCTGGTCACAAACCAGACTTTGAGGTGTGTACAAAGATCTGCATCCCGTCGGAAGCCTGGGCCCTAATTGGTGGCACTTTCTCCAGGGCCAGGGCAAGATAAACACTAACGAGTGAGAGCTGCTGAGCTCTGCTCCACACAGCACATCTGCTGTGTTTGGGGTGCTGGGGAACCTCCTGATACAAGAACAGTGACAAGGAAGCTTCTCTAACTCTCTGTCTTGTGTCTTTGTAGGTGTGGATGAGGTCACCATCATCAACATCCTGACAAACCGCAGCAATGAACAGAGGCAGGACATTGCCTTTGCCTATCAGAGGAGAACCAAAAAGGTAGTCAAATATGAAGAAATAGTAATTATTGAATATTTTTCTTGTGGACAATTAGATTTTTCAGGGTTTATCTTTTCACTGAAACTAAAGATGCATCTGCTTTGTCCATGCTGTCACAGTTTAGAACTTTGAAATGTGTTGAATATGCACAACTGGGACTGAAATGTGTTGGAGATGGTGGTTTCCTAGCACCTTCAGAAATCACAGTGAGATCCACAGGATTCCCTGCTGAAATGTGCTAAAAATACTGAGGTCACTGACATGAAGTGCCTCCATTTGAAAGAAAAAAAGAAAGAGAGATGCTTTAGGGGATTGATTTTTTTTTTTTTTTTAATTTTTTTTTTCTTTTGTTTGGTTTATTTTGGGGAGTGTTGGATTTTTGTTTGTTTTGTTAAGACAGCTCAGTGTAAGGGAAGTGTTCTGTTTCTGTTCACAGAGCTAGCTTAGCTGAGAAAGGACTGCAGTCAGTTGTGCTACAAGCACTGCAGCTGTGATGTAGTGAGTTGAACTGTCATTAAACACTATCCTGTCAGAAATACCTTAGGTACTGATCTACTGATGGAGAGAAATCTGTAAAATGTGTGCAGAATTCTGCAAAATGAGTCTTGCTGTCTGGGAGGCAAGAGCTCTTCTCTTTTGAAGTTTTGAGAATCTTTATCATATTTGAAGTTTCATGCCCACGAAGAAGAGGAGACTTACACAGAGTTCAGACTATGATGAATGTATCTCTTCCAGGTTTGCCAGACCCCGAATGGTAGTCCTCCAGTAGCATCCCAGAATACTCATCTGAAACCAAATGTAAATGTAGAGTTAAATTTTGGAAGTTCAGCAGCTTTTGTGCATGACTGATAGAGGCATGTGCAGAGGCACGGCCAGGTTGGACACGTGCATGTGTGCACACGTCTGCACCTCGCCATCCTGCCCTGGGGACACTGGGACAATCTGCACATAAATGGCCCCCAGTCATGAAATGTGTCACTTAAAGCTTTGTTAAATGTTCTGCATGACCACAGTCGAGAAAATCCACAACTTTTTCATCTGTTTCTCTCTCACTTTTTTCCCTTGCTGCAACCCAAGAACAATCTGAATTTATCAGAAGTTTAACAAGTGCCAAAGAATAAAACAGTCGTATAAACAATGGAAATGTGCAGTAGAAACCACTCAGAGAGATAAACATGTGAGGAGGCAAGAGAGGAGGAAGTGGGATATGAAAAGACACGTAGGTATATCTTCTAGGGACAGTGTCTCATGGTTTTCTTTGCCAGCAGTTGTGCAGATTTTGATGGCCATGTGTTGTGCTGTACTAGGCTGCTTGCTTTGTGTGTTGCAAGATCTATCAGTAGATCATAATTTTTAAATGTCACATAGTCTGCCTCTCTTTTCATTCCTTTGGGGTGAGCAGTGTCTGATGGAAACTCTCGGTTTAGGTTGGAAGGGAACTTAGATGCCCAAGATGGACACCTTGCTCTAGATCAGGTTGCTCAAAGCCCCATCCAGCCTGGCCTTTTAAACACTTCCAGGGATAAGGCAGCCACAGTTTCTCTGGGCAACTTGTTCCCTAGAATTTATTAGAGAGATCTGTACTATCTTTCCTGTGGCAGTTCTGAAGAACCCATTTTCACACAAGTAAAGGCCGGAGCATTGTATCTCAAATGGAGTGGTTGTACTGAAATGTTTCTCAGACTAAAGCAGCCAGATGCCCCAAACCCCTTTCCCTCCCTTGGCTGATCTGTGCAGTGAGTGCATACAGTATTAGCATAAATTAGTGCTCTGGATTAAGTGGGTGACTCTGGAAATCAACTAAATGCCTTGGCTCATTATCTCTCTGGCACCAACTTCTCTGCAATTCAGCGGAGGTCACTTTCTCTACCCCCTCTTCCCCTGCCTCTCCTGCTCACTAATTGTTAGTGAGAAACCAGCAACTGAAATGCAGCAATTCCCTTCTGAATGCTACAGATTTAACTCCAGCTTAGGGAATACATGGATCTGTGTGAACCCCAGACTTGAACCCAGGGATTTCATCTTTGGAACATACACTACGGGGAAGCTGATAATTAGCATAATTCAAGTTGCATCTGAAACCCATAAAAGGACATGGGCACTGACTCTGTTTGGTGCCGATTTGCATCCTCTGCAGTGAACATCCCTGACTGTTTCTTTCTCTAGGATTGACTGGCAATTAACAAGAGAGATTTTGGCTGCAATCTTCTGATAGTTGCCTTGAAGACAGGCATAATTTTTCAGTGCTCAGGGATGATTTTTTATCTCCTCAGATAGCTGGTTGGGAACTGGGCCTTACAGTGGACTAAGTGTGCAGTCAGTTTTCCAATGTCTTAGCTAGTAAAGGGCTGGGATAAGAGGAAAACCACAAATAATACAGTGCTGCTGGGAAAACTGTGGGAGTATGATGGAGAAACACTGACCACAGGGAGTCAAACTCGGATCCATCTGTGCTTATTAGCTCCAACAAAGCATCAGTGCTTCAGGACTGGAGTGAAGCTGTTCAGATGTGTCTGCACTGTGCTTTCCAACACTTTGTCAGACACTGGTGCATTTCTTCTTATTTTCAGGGGATTAGAAAAAAATTCCTTTGCCCTAATTTCTTTCTTAGGCTTTCACAACAGGAAAGCTCTTTATGTTTCTGTTTTCTTGTCAGTTGTGTAAGAAACACTGCTACAGGCTTGGAGACTTAGAGCCCTGTAGGTTAAACGCTCTGGAGATCAGAAGTGAGCTTTAATTTCTTTTCTTCCATCATCCCATCTATTTTACAGGAACTTTCTGCAGCACTCAAGTCTGCTCTCTCAGGTCATTTGGAGGCAGTGATCTTGGGCTTGCTGAAGACACCAGCACAGTATGATGCCTCTGAATTGAAAGCTGCCATGAAGGTAAATAAGCTTTGAAATGTAACATTGTTGATCTGATGTCCATGTCTCAGGAAAGCATATGGACTTCATATCCAAGGCCACAGTTTTCAAACCCATTATTCATTTTTTTAGTGCTACAGTTTAAATATCCAGCTGCAAGGTACCAAAATGAGAAAAATTCTGGAACTCTGTGGTTTTTAAGCTCTTAATTAAATCATCTCTTTAAGGAAAAAGTCATTCTTGTCAGCTCAGGAGTTACAGGCAGGCTGCTCTGCCTGGCTGCTTTGCTGACTGCTCTTACAAACAATGCACGGGTTCACAGAATGAGAAACCATTCGGAGAGCAGCTGTTAGCAGGAGCCATCAGATCCTGGCATTTATAGGCTTTTATAGGCTGGCATTTATAGGCTTCTACAGTAGTTTGCAGTTACTGGGTCACATCACTGATCTTGAAAGAACATCCTGTACCAGACCTGCCCCTGTGTAGAACATGAGAAAAATGGGGCATCAAAAGCAGTCTTTGGAGAAAAATATCTGCTCTGCAGGCCACTGAAACAAGACTTGAGGGGTGCTTGTGCCAGTACATTCACCTTTTTAAGCAAACTAAGGTGTGGGAAATTGTAGTTATAATCATCAGTTACATTCTGGATGTTCTTGTTCAGGTTAATTTTTTTTTAAGAATTAAAGACAAGTACTATGATGTGTCTGAAATTTAGATCATGTCAATAAAACCAATTAATTAACTTCTCCAGATGATTAAGAAGGAGTTAATAAACAAAGAAGAAAACAAAACACCCCCTCCACTGCATAAACACACGCTACCCCCTCAAAAAACCCCTTAAATCCCCAAACCCAAAAAACCAACCCACTATGGGGATGGTAACTCTTCAGCTGTGGGCCAAATGCCTTGTTTGAGTAATCAGATGCTGCCCTCTCCTGGTGTGAGTACAGCCAACCATAATTTATAGTGAATCAGACTATTTTGGGGTTTGGGATTAAAGACCAAGCAATTGCCTCAGAGTACCACAAATGCAGAGAATTCCATGCTCTCCAAAGGTTGCCCTTCCCAGCTCCCAAGTACCTGGTCTGAATTAGCAAAGCACCTCTCGATGCTCTGAATTCACCTGAGCTTAAGTTGGCTTGATAGAGCATTACAAGCTGTGACTTCAGCGTCAGAGTTGAGTAAGGCAAAGCTATCGCTGAGGAGTTAATTATTTTTCTGTTACACATTCTCCAAAATATTTCAAAAATATTTAGCAAATCATATATGTTGCTAGCCTTCATTTCTTCCCCAGATGCTTATTAGAGCCATTCTGTGGAAAGCTCTCCTAGTTCTCTTAGCTTTAAGCCATTTAAATAAAATTACTTGAGTTTACTCCTTTGTTTGTTTGTTTGTTTGTTTTGTTTGAGGGTTTTTTGGTTTTGTTTTTTGTTGGTTGGTTGGTTGGTTTGTTTTGTCCCACTCTCTTGCCCCTTCAAGGGAGACACTTTACTCAAAGGATACTTTGCCACATAATGGCCTCCATTTTCCACACTTTAGAACTGCAGCATGAGACATTTTCCCAGGATGTTGCTCCTCTTGAAATCCTGTGGAAACTGTGCCCATTTTTGCCACAAGCAAAATGACATTCTGTTACAGATGGACTTAACAAACAGTATCCTAACAGGAGGATAAGACTGGATTTTCTTCCTGTGCTCCCAGTGGACAGAAGAAAATCACACAGGCCATGCTAAGTTGACCTCATCCAGTTATGCTGGTGAGGAGGACACTGTTAGACACTCACAGCAGATCACATAACATCTACAGGATCTCTAAGCCACCAGAAATGTTCCAGCTGTTGTTTCTCAGGTGCAGGTGGCAAAAAAATATCCCTGAACTGTGTTAGAGTGGGGGAGAGGAGATGTGTGGAAGACGTTTTTAAACCATTTAAGCATTCCTGTTCATTGCTGGCTCCTAATGTAATGTGTGTGTGTTGCAGGGGCTGGGAACTGATGAAGACACACTCATTGAAATCATCTGCTCCCGAACAAATCAGGAGCTCAGTGAAATCAACAGAGTCTACAGAGAAAGTGAGTTTACTTTGCAAGTTTTCATGTACTATGTCTTTTACACTAAGTTACTTGGATAAATTCCCCTCAGTGGGAATTTTATTATTAGAAAGCTTACCCAAATTTGCTTTGGTTCTCTGCCATTTTGTACTGGTGTTCTGGGTATTGGTGTGGTTTATACAGTTTCATCTTGTTGCTTGGTAGCAAACAGATGAAAGGATATTTGCTACTAATACGAGTTGTGTCTAAATGAAGGTTTTTTATAAGCTTTCCATGAGAGACTGATTGCAACGAACTCATGACTAGCTGGTAGCAGTGCTGGGTTTGATGTAGGCAAGCGTGGGCTGGTTTTCATTGTCCTCCACACTTAGATTAATGACTTAGATTGTAGCTGTTTGTTTATGTGCATAAAACACAGTAATTAGAAGCCCTTTTTCTTGTAAAGGGGTATTTGTAAGACACCCTTTGCCTGAGAAGAACTCTTTGTTTTTTAGTGTACAAGACAGAACTGGAAAAGGACATCATATCAGACACATCTGGTGACTTCCGCAAGCTGATGGTTGCCCTGGCCAAGGTAGGGCTGTTCATAGTCTTCCACTTTTCCTGATGTGCCTGAGTGGTAGCTGCCAGTGAAACGATTGGGTTTCTGGTACTCTTAAATTTCCCTGTATTTTCACTGACCTTTGGGAGAAAAAAAATATTCAAATGTTGAAGGGCAAAGTATTTTAACAGAAATGCAGCATTCATAGTATCAGCTTCGTAGTGGGGGTGGAGCATACAGTTATTCATTTAGCAAAATCAGATTAAAAAGAGAAAAAGAATGGAATATGCACATAGCAAACTGCTTATTTTCTATGAAACCTTTCTAAAATACTGATATCTTGTTTGAAGGGCAAAAGGTGTGAAGATACCTCTGTGATTGATTACGAGCTGATTGACCAAGATGCCAGGGTAAGTGCTGGTAATGACCATGAAATGTCTCCAGTTAGTCAGGCTTTGGGGGTATTGAACATAAAAATACTATGGGAGTGGAGAGCATTTGTGAAGTAGGTGTGTGTATTCCAGACTGTCCTGCACAGTAGTGCACATGGTGTCAATGAATCTGCCACTTGCTATCCTGATGCCTTCAGTTATCAATTTTCACAGGCTGCTTACCCACTGTACAGAAGCTCTCTGGTATTTCTTTTAGACACATGAAGAGAGAAAGCCTTTAACGAAAGGAAACATGTCCATTGCAGTGAACTTAGTGGCTGCTAATGCTTGTTTGTTTCATCTGTGTCTGTCAAGAGCAGTTCTGCTGAGGTAAACAGAGCTAAATACAGAGTAAAGCTTTAGACAGAGGTGAATACAAAGTAATTAGTCTTAGTTTCAGATTAGATCCTTAAATGTTGTCTTGGTGACCTGTCCAACCACGTGTCCTTGTTTTTCTCCCACAGACACAGTTCCAGTAGTGCTTATTTTTCCAGTAAGGAAAGTGTATTCCTCTGTAATGGCTTCTTGTGCAAGTCCTGATTTTTGTGATTTTCATTTTCTTTCTAACCCCAGGACCTCTATGATGCTGGTGTGAAGAGAAAGGGAACTGATGTCCCCAAGTGGATCAACATTATGACCGAAAGAAGTGTTCCCCACCTGCAGAAAGGTACTATTCAAGAAACAGATTTTTTTTTCTTATAAGAGAAAGTTATAATAAAATGGTAACTGTTTTGTCCCAGATATGATTGAAGTGATTATGAAAGGCACTCAAAACACACAGGAGATCTCATAAATCTTAATTCATGTCCAAGGTGTTAATTTTTTTAAAAATCTAGTTATTTCTGCAGATGTGTTGATCTCATATTTTAAATGTGTACAGCTCTTTTTTACACAGGTGTAACAGTGCTCAGTTATATGCCACATACACTGATAACAAAGATGTTGCAAACCTAGAAAACATGGTTGCAGGAGACCTTGAGAAGTCCTTTAGATTTTACCTCTGTCCCGGAGTAGCTTAGCTGTATCATGTGTTTAAATCTGCCAGTGAAGGCTCGAAAGCAGCTCTGACACTGCTGTACGCAGCACATGGGAAAAGCCATTTGAAGACTTCAGGGCTTAAATCAGTGTTGCTTCACAAAATAACAGTACGGGATTGAGATGGTATTTTACCAGATTATGGAGGTGTTCCAGGAAAACAAAAAGGCCACAATGTGGGACCTTTAGGTGACAAACTTATGCTTGTATTTAAGATTAAATTCTCAGGACTTGCATAGATATTTATTAATCATGTGTCTCTACATTCCTGTGTCTGTGTTCATGCTTTGGGTGGTTATTTCTGCCAGTTCTTGGTCTGGTTTTGATTTCACCTGCTTTCTTTTCTGTGCTAGTGTTCGACAGGTACAAGAGCTACAGCCCATATGATATGCTGGAGAGCATCAAGAAGGAGGTTAAGGGAGATTTGGAGAATGCCTTTCTTAATCTTGGTAAGTTACCCTGAAGTAAAGTCTGTCTTTATACAGGATCTTTTCAGGGCTCTTGCAATGTGTCATGATAAAGGTAGGGCCCAGATTCACCTTGCTGGATGAGAAATTAGCTGGATGTGCTGGTGTTGTTGGATCCACTGGTGTATTTTAGGATATTGCAGATACTGAGAGGCAGCTTATTTTTGCCCTCTGCGAAATATAAACTTTGCTCTCCGGTTAAAATGAAAATGCATGTGTATTGTGATCTGCTGTTAGTTCCACTTTTATTTGATAGAGAGGCTTAATGTTTGTTTCCCCAAGCAAACAAAAAGGTTGAAACTGTTCAGTATCCACATAGGCTGGAGAGAAAACAGTGTGTGAGAGGAGAAGACAGGCAGACAGTGAGAGGTGATAGGAGCTAATTGAAGAGTTGGTTTGACACTGAATTCTCTTAAATAGGGAGGCAGGGTGTAAGGCTGGTACTGTGCCATGAGATGAAGATGACAAGGATGTCACTGTGTTTAAGAGGGAGTTCTTTAAGGGGAAAATCCATTTCAGACTGAGGGTGAACTGAGAGCTGTGTAATGCAAATGGAGTATAAACAGAGCTCAGCCTTGAAAAGGAGGCTTCTCATGGATTAGCATACAAGGAGCGTTTCCAGAAGAAAGATTGCTTATAGAAGTGGAACAATGAACTGGGGGTGTGGAGGAGGGCTAACATTCTGAAAGTATACAATTCTGAAATGATGCAATTTCCCTGGAAGGAAACACCTTCTCAGAATGTGACCATTTGTGGTTCAATCACAAGCTAAACCAAACTTCTAAGTAGCAAGTCAGGTAAAAATATTTTCTCTGTGGCTCCTTTTTGGAGGAACTTCTCTGAAAACCTTATTTTGACTACTAATCATATCTTTAAAAATGGCTGCAATATTCTGTGTCCTGCTATTCTGTGTATGGGCAGGATATTTAACTATTCTTGTCTCTCTCCTCAGTGCAGTGCATTCAGAACAAGCAGCTGTATTTTGCAGACAGACTGTATGATTCCATGAAGGTAGGAAAGACTGGTTTTTCTTTCTACTATTGTTTTGTTGTCATTGTTTCATCAAGTTGGATTCCTTAGGCAGTTCTGTTCATATGAAATGTGACTGGCATGTAAATAAATTAACAATTACTTAATATTGTTCAAAAGCATTCTTTAACAGTTATGAGCCTGGATTAGCTGTTCAGATTCATCTGATGTAGGGAAATGTAGAAAAGGGTCTCATACTAAAGATCTTTATTAGATCAGTTGATTATAATTAGCAAAGTTAGACACATCTTTTGCATGTAACCAAGAGCAGATAGCAGGAAAAGCTGTTTATTGAAAGCCAAAATTAGACATTAAATTTGCCTCAAAACATTTTGTGAAGAAAAAGGGTAAAAGAGGAAACACCTGGTGACAGTCATTAGGCAATACCAGGAAGACCTGATGAACCAAAACTGCTGCTTACACTCTAAGCTAAATTTGTGACTGCAAGTTGGTTAAACTCTGCTGATGAGAAAGGTACATTCATGCTCAAATTCCTGGATCATAATAATGACCTTAGTTAGAAGATTTAATTCAATGTATCTTTTATTGCTCATCTCGGTTGCCTGTAGTTTTCTGTGGTATCATTAACCTGGCAGTGGCCTGTTATGCATTTCAGCTATCGCAGCTCTAAATGTGTGTCTGCTTGTAGGGCAAGGGAACCCGGGACAAGGTCCTCATCAGGATCATGGTGTCCCGCTGCGAGGTTGACATGCTGAAAATTAAGAGTGAATTCAAGAGGAAATATGGAAAATCTCTCTATTATTTCATCCAGGCAAGTTTTTCATTGTTTGTTTTATATCATGGACCTTTGCAGCAGACTTCATTGGATTTGTTGTACCCCTAGAGTTCATGGGAGGTGTGTTAGAGGCTGCAGTGAGAATATTACATTATCCATGCACTGTGGAAGAACACACCTTTTACTTCACAGTCTACAGTTCTTGGCAGCCACTTGACAGTATATGCAAGCTTTGTACAATCAACTGATGTGTTCTGAAGGAAACTTTTGTTCACCTGTCCCTATCCTCAGATCAAAAGAAAAGAAACTGCTGTATGAAAATAGAGCCTCTAAATTGCTGCTCCCTTTCATTTCAGTGCTCAGAGAGAAAGCTCTTTAGCTGGAGTGACTTTTGTCCATTTCTGTGATTGGACAGGAGCTATAGGTGCTAGGTTTTGTCTGACTCAGGGCATAGGTAAAGAGCTTGTGTGTCTGTTTAGAAACTAGTCTTCTACACACCCTCACAACAGCATATGCTATATTATTCTTTGTGTAGATGAAGCTGTGTCAAAATCTTGAGCCAGAATATTTTCCTGAAGGTGCCAATTGCAGATTATAAGCAAATTCTTTAAGTTGTGAACTTGATGTATGACCCATGCAGCGATCAGTGAGAAGGAGCAGAATTGAGTCCTTCAGCTTTCCTTTGTTGTGTTACTCTTTTTCATACCCAAATTTCTCTCCCTTCTTGGCCATGCATTTGTATTGCAAGAATGATTAAATAATTTCAGTTCCCACATAAGTAAAACTCGGTCAAGATAGTCTCTTCCAGGCTGACAAGTCTTCAATGTGAATCATACACTGTCCCACAGGTTTAGAATATACTTCATGTGCTTTTCCCGTTTTGTGATTGTTTCCTCACATGTATTTTGTATTTTTCTTCCCTTGCTTTACAGCAAGACACAAAAGGGGATTACCAGAGGGCACTGCTGAACCTGTGTGGTGGAGAGGACTGAAAGCTGTCACAGAAGAAACCCAAGTCCAGAGACATGCATTTTTTGCTCTTCATTTTACTGTAATCCTAGAAAACCTGAATTTCCTAGCTAACCTTGACTTGCCCTTTCCCTGCCAGAGCCCTGCTGCAGTTTGCTCCCCTGCGCTGTGCGTGCCCCTCTCGGCAGCTCTGCTTGGCTCTGCCAAAGGTCCTAAACAGTGTATAGCCAGAGAAACTAACCCTCCAGGGAGAAAGGGGCTCACATGTGCTTGTGAAAGGCTCTGCCTCTCTGTGCCATGTTTCTAATAAAACAGAAATAAAAGTTACGTTTTACTTTAAGAATACAGGTCTTTCAGACATTAGTTTGAAAACTGTGTGAACAATTGATGTGTATTTAGCTTTTGCTGTCCATTTTCTGTGTTGTTTTTATCCTCCTGGGGTTCACAACTTGTGGCTGGAGCCTTATCTTCTTCCCTCAAGCCCTTCATCTGTTTAATGATTTGATTTCTCAGTAGATCCAAAACCATTCTCTTCACTGGTCGAGGGAGATGACCCTGCCCCTCTGCTTGGCCCTACTGAGGCCACAGCTGATGTGCTGTGTCCAGTTCTGGGTTCCCCAGTACAGAGAGACATGGAGCTCCTGGAGTCCTGGGGTCGTGGAGTCTCCCTCTCTGGAGACATTCCAAACCCACCTGGATGTGTTCTGTGTTAATTGCTTCAGGTGACCCTGCTTGGGCAGGGGGGTTGGACTGCATGATCTCCAGCGGTGCCTTCCAACCCTGACTGTTCTAGGAATGTTTTTCCTCCAGTTAAGTGCCACTGACACCTAAGGCACACTCATCTCTGCCTGCCTGTGAGGGGCTACCACCTGAATCCCTCTTCAATGTTTAAACACTTGGTGTGCCTATAGGAGAGCGGGGATAGTTTGAGAACACTGAGAGCAGCCTGTCTGTAACAGGAGTGTTTTCTGCGGCAGAGCCGGGGCTGGGGATCGCTGCCCAGGTGCGTCGGGCCCGGCCCGTTCGGAGGGGAGCGAGGTGAGCGCTGCTGTTTCTGTGAGGGGCGAGTTCCCGCCTTCCTCCCGCGGAGGTCTCTGCTGTGGGGCCGGGCCGGGCTGAGGGCACCGCGGACGGGTCCCATGGAGCGGCCGGGCCGGGCTGAGGGCACCGCGGACGGACCCCATAGCGGGGCCGGGCCGGGCTGAGGGCACCGCGGACGGGTCCCATGGAGGGGCCGGGCTGGGCTGAGGGCACCGCGGACGGGCCCCATAGCGGGGCCGGGCCGGGCTGAGGGCACCGCGGACCATCCCCACCCAGCACCGCCGAGAGCCGGTAGGATGCGCTGTTCTCGTCTTACTGAGATACTTTCGCCTACTACGGCATCAAAGTCACACCCGAGTGGGAGGGAAAAGGTGTGAGGAGCAAAACTTTCCCCCCAGCTGGGAGCGGGGCGCGTTGCCCTCACGGGTGAAGGCTGAGGGGAGCGGCCATCCAGGTGCTCTCCGGGGGCTGGTGATCACATCCCAGCACAACTTACTGCAAATATCACGGAGTTGTCAGGAGGTAAAATGGTGTCCCCTTTTCACAGCTGTTGCTCCTTTGGAAATACAAAACTGCCCGCAAATATCGGGTGTTTTCCCTCGGTCATTATCTGCTTTGTAACCCTGTTTTAAAAGCTGGAGTACTCCTCAGAGATAATTTTGGTCTCCTCAGAGATCTGAGAAGCACACAGGAGGCTGTTTCATGCCACTGTTAGAAGGGTGAGTGATTTTGCTTAAATATCATTGGCTGTATACCAATGAATACCAAAATATTTGGTGTGAAAACACTGCGGTTGGTAAAACATTGGGAACTTAAATGCACAAATGATACAATTTTTCAGGAGTAGCTCCAATTTAATGCTTGATGGAGCAGTGTCATTCACACCTGTTTACAAAATGCCTCTCTGTCTAGATTTGTACATTTAAAAACTATTGCTGAGATAGCAAATCACTCTTTGAATCTAATTAGGTAAGTCATCTCTATAAATGTTGCTTGCTCAAATGTGGCCCTATAAAAGAAATCAAACGGCAAGCATTTTTCCAGTCAGTGGAATGAACAACTAGAATTTGATGGCTGGAACTCTCTGCCTCACTGCCACAGGATGTTCAAAATTGCAGGCTGTCTTTCTTCAGGAGCAAAGCTAGGTTAAATAAACCAGCAGGATTTCAAAGGCCAGGACTATTTTTACTGATTTTAGGCTAGGAAGTAAATTAGGGTCCTGTGAGATCTGGAAGATTTTTAAAAATTCAAGTTGTTTTTTGGCATTGTTGAATTTTTTTTTTTTTAATTACTGGCTTACTGTTGGAATAAATTTCCAAGCTCTGGTGTTGATCCTGTCGTTTGGTTGCAGCCTTGCTAATAAGCAAGGTGGCTCCCTGGCCATGGTGTATTGTAAAAATCGGGTCTTTGAGGCTTTGAAAGACGGGAGTACCTTGAAAAGTTATGTTTGACAGTGGTGCAGTATTTTACTAGTAAATCTCCACATGGTAAATTGAATATATGATTAAAAACCAAACAAACTTGCAGTTGCTGGTAATGTAATTTGAACCATTACTCTATCTACTCTTCTTCTTACCTTCAGAAGTAAAAATTAAAAACCTTAAAATTTGCTATTCCCAATTTTTGTTGTCCCAAGAATCTGCGAAGAAATTATTTAGGTTAGATCTTGATTCAGTTTCTTGTGTTTGCTCTTTGGTGTTCCCTTTCCAATAGCACAGGCAACAACTAAAAGTTTTACACTTCATTGGCACCGTTTTTTTAAGTACCCCAAATTGCACAGCAAGTAGCAGTAAAAGGATTTAATTAGATGAGTTTCTTACTGGACCTACTGTTTAACCCAGATTTTGAAATATAGAGCTGTACCTTTGGGCCAGTATAACTTAAACTGATTTGAAAAGTAGTGATGTTTCTAATATGGCAAGGTGGTTTCCTGTCCTATGCATAAGGGAGACTTTACTCTTCCTTTCAGAATTCCCTTTCTCATATTTCAAAGGAATTCTTCTAAGTCAGGATCTAAACAGTCTAATTCATAATATCACTAAGGAATAGTCATGTTTGTACTAAGCTGTGTTCCTTATTTCTGCAATTCCTGCCTTCATTTGAGCAGCATCTAAACATCTTATGAAAACAAGCAGTTTATTAGTGCTGTGGGTTGATAAGGAGTCATGCAAGACGTTTTACAAGTGAGAATCAGATGTAGAATGGTTTAATTAAATTAAAATGTAGTTCAGCCAAAACTGAAGCCAACACTGACATCCTGGTAAAAGAAAAGGTTCCTTGGAAGATGGAAGCTTTAAGTCCTTGCTGTTAAAACATCTTTTTAATTAATATTAAAAAGTTGTCTATCATTTCACTTCTCAAATGGGTAATTGCTCTCTGAACACTGCTGTGACTGTTTATAGGGATTGTTCCTCAAGTGCAGTTTTTTCCCACAGCAATGAGGAGTGATGAGCTCTTCAGAAGCACCGCCTAGAGCAGCAGAGTTGCGGTTTTGGTTTGGGGTGTCTGGCGTGTCCTTCTGTTAATATCCTGTCCCTGCTAGCGAAAGACAGACGTATTTGGGTATGGTTTGGCAGCAGATATTGCTATTTGGAAGGTCCTTTGGGGCTAAGAGCCCAGTCGCTGTGAAGCTGCGGCTCCTCCGAGCTCTGCGGGGCCGCTCTGGGTGCACTGGCAGCGGCCGCTCACGAGAGGGAGCTCGGAGAAAGCGCCAAGGTGTTCCCGCAGCCAAACAAAACACCGAGATCTGGAATCTGTCTCCCTACATATGAACTCTGCTCTCTCCAAACATTTACATTCCCTGACTCTAAGCCTTCGTGTCAAAAATTCAGTTTCATCTTCCAGTATTTTTTTCTCTATCTAGAAACCTGCTCGCTTTTCTGAAATACTTCACCAATTTTTATAATTGCTCTCTTTAAGCGTAGGCAAACAAAACCATTTCTTGAGTTCTAATCATGTTGTGAATTTCCAAAACAGAGGTTTTCTACAAAGAACCTTTCAAAGAGTGGGTTAATAATGACAATAAGTGTAAAGGAATTTTCTTCCTTTTCTTTAACAGGAAGTGGGTTTGATCTTGATATTGTCTGCTGCTTCCTGATTTAAATCAGGTACATTGTTATTTTCTGTAGAAAATTAAATACAACTCCATTCTTTTGCAATAGTCATAATATTGTAATTGCTAGCATTGAACACTCTTTGCATTTTCACTGTCTTTGATAATATCAAAATATATGTGTTACTAAAGGAGCTTTTTAAAGGAGATATTTCAATTTTTTCATGTATATTAACCCTCCTTTCCCTTCACTTTGACTGATGTGTTCACAACGGGCAACATTTTAAAAATTTTAATACAGAAAGAATTTGTTCGATTATGTGAGGCGGTTGTTTATGTTCAGCTTATGCATTTCTAGGGTCAAGAAAAGAAGATATTCATTAAGCTTCTTTTGAGTATGGCTTATTTAAGGTCCTGTTTAATACTGAACACAAAAAAAACCCCAAAACCAACCAACACAGTGTGTAGCTATTTAAGAAGGTTGATTGGAACACAGGCTATTGCTGTGATTCCTGATTGTATAACTACTAAGGAATGTGGCCAATACTCTCCTCTGCTAAGAGTCCTTAGCTGGCTGATTTGTACTTACTTATTTTCAGGTAATGGTTTACTTGTAAGGTGAAAATAAAGTGTAAGGCTTGTGAAGGCTATTTCTAAGCATGCACAGAACTTATCTGAAAATCTGCTTTTAATATTATTATTATTATTGAATACTCATTGGATCTATTTTATCACTTCTGTGCAAAAATCAGGATGAATTACCTGGTTCAAAATAGTCATCTTAGTAAATGTTGAACTTAAGCATTAAATACTTTAATTTTGCAATCACATTCCACAAAAGAGGTTTATTTAAAGTAGCTTTAATATAATTTAATTTTAAAACAAATACTAAAATATTTTAGATCTGTGAAGCACTAAAGATGGAGAAGTATTCTGGGAAAATATTTTTATTGATATTTTGTAAAAAAATATTACATTACTAATAATTTATCGGCTTTCTGTGAATATATAGTAAATTGTATTTTATTTGTGAGAAGGTATGGCAATTAACTTATTACAAATATATGAACAATGATGTGTTTAAATACATCAGTAAAGCAACAGTTGGCATTGTACAACAAATACATTAATAACAGGGAATTTAAACTCTTCCCCAGTCTAATTTTTTTGGACAGAGACCAAAAAAAAAAGGTGTTAGGAGGCCTTTACGTGTGTTTTAGGCTTTAGTGTTAACTCTTAGTTCTGAATTTTCTTCCTCATTGTAGGAAGGTTTTCTCCACAAGCAGGATACAGACTGTACTCTGCAGTAGTTCTGGACTGTGATTACATTGCAGTGCTATTATTGCAAATGATGAATTACAGGAGGATTTTTTCCTGGTCTCTTGGAACTTTGTGTATTGCAAATGCACTCAACATTTCAAGGTTTTAATAGCTTGGGTTTAAACACTTTATTTTAAAATATCTTATTTAGTAAATCTTTAGGGTAAATCAAGGTGAGAAGAGGCTGATGTGAGCTATAATTACACCTGGAATACTGGCAGAGTCTGTTTACCCTGGTTGTGGTTTTATGTGGGTTTTAGAGGTTTTTTTTTTACTGGAGGAAGTCTTACTAAACTGCTTTTTATTTTCTGGTTGCTTTCAGCTCTCACATGCTACATGTTTGATGTGGGTAGATAGGACAATTTTCTTCTTTTTCTGTTCTTCTTGCTTCTTGGTCTATTTTATTTTACTTTGAGAGAACAGGCTTAGATGTCCTGTCGGTTCAAAACCTGCCTGGACATGAGCTGTGTTAGTCTGAGGGTGCCATGCAGAAGGAAATAAAAAAAACTAATCAGATGGGATGGGACTTTTTCAGTTATTTCTTCCCTCCACCATTTCTTGCCATAGACAAGGAGACAGGATTGTGGAGAGAAATCAGAAGTGCAGTTATTTCAGAAATAAACTGCTGTATCTGTAATTGGTGAAAATGCTAATGCAGTGTTTTAAAACAAGGAGTTGGAACTGAGTAGGAGCCACAAGGTTGAAAATAATGAACTCCAGTAAGGTAAAAAATTGAACTGGCAAAAAAATTCAGACTGTGTGTTATGAGTGGAGTTCAGACTTAGTAGACTAGAACATAGGAAATAAATTTGAAATCTGCCTTTCTCTCTTTTTTGTTTCAAGCAATTGTGTGGCAGGTATTTTGGATTAGTGGAGGTCATAGCTCAGAAAACACCTTGATGTTGGATGAATAAGATTCAGAGCTGCTTCTCTAGGCTCTCTATGTAAGAACTGTGTTTTAGAAGGACAGGAAGTTGAGTAAGTAGCAGATAATTCACATACACAGATTGATCTCCTCTGATTAAGTATTAGAAAGAAAAGAAGTGAGTGTGGTGTGCAGTTTATCAAAGGAAACCTCTGAGATGGGAAAGGAGCACTGTGATCCCAGTGCGATGTGTCTGTTAAGGGCCTCTCTGAGCTGTCCGAGTGAGGGGGATGCTCAGTTGGAGTCTTGAGTCAGCTGCCAATTCAGGTCTGTGTCTTCAGTATAAAGCATCAGGCACTCCAATGCCTTGGAAGGTCCAGACCTGTCATTTTTAGTAATGGGATTTAAGTGTCCAAACACCTTTCAGTGTCTGAGTCTCCTGTTGTGCGACTGCCTCCTAAAACCAGGCATTTATCAGGTTCTGAAGTGCCGCAGGCCCTTCAGCCAGGACAGCGCTGCAGTGACCTTGTCCAGAGTTTCTCTTGAGCAGGGCATGTACTGGGCTTGCAGGCATCCTGGCTTTTTGATCCTAGACTTTCTTTGTGTTTTAGCTTAATCTTTGTCATCACACATTCTTATGTCATCAGAAAATCTCATTGTTTTAGAAAAAATCATAACTGAAAGAAGTGGCCACCAAATATAAATAGACATTAATTGGGTTGTGAAAATATTCTTGATTCAGGACTAATACAATAGGTCATGTGTTTTATAAGTATAGCTGTCCTCTTCTCTCCCCAGCCAGGTTCTAGTTGACATTTGCCACATTATTCAGGTGTAGGCATGAGTGTATGTTTTGAAACAGTATTACCAATGTATACTGTTCTCTGTTTCATTACTCTGGCAGCAGTTTGGACTCACTGATAGAAGAAAACAAAGAAACACTCTGTGGGACAGAATTATCTGATTGCAGCTCCCTTTTTTCTTGTCATCTGTCCTATGACATTGTCCAAGTCATTTAGTTTATGTCAGTTTCTCAGTTTTCCTTATAAATTAGAGATTAATTTCTTCTTTTTAAACTAAAAAAAAAAAGTATATTTTAAAGTAATTTCTGATACAGCAAACCTATTACAGCAGCTGATGAGCTGTTTTCATTAAGTGTTTTCAGTTCCCAAGTTCAGTTCTTCAGGACTGATTAACATTAATGATTATGTTTCAGCTCAAATGCTGCCTGGGAAATGTGTTTTGAAGCTTTGATCCAATTTTTATAGCCTGTGTATCTGAGTTATTTCCCCAGGTGGACAAGCACTTTCACAGTGGTCCAAGCTGCAGGTCTTGGTCCTACCTTGCACTAGGGCAAGAGTGAATCTGGAAACTTGGGACCAGGGAGCCAAGATGAGAATGCAGAGTTCAATATACAATGTTTCGTGGAATAAATGGAGCAGCTGGTGTATGAGTGAACCTGTTAGACTGAAATATTTGGGGAAGTCCTGTGTTGTGGTAGGGGAACTGTCCTGTCTGTCATTCCAATGCTCTTTGGCCAATCTCCAGTCTTTTGGGGGTGTGCTGTCATCAGTGGTTCTGGGTGGGGTTTTTTCTGTATCTGTTTTGAAACAACTGTGTGCTCTGCTGTTCTCTCCCAAATCAATGGACCATAAAATGTGTATCATTTTTCAGATGTTTTCCAACCTGCTTGGCTTTCGTACACATATAGTCCAGGTAACTGGGCTGCTTAGCTTTGAGGGCAGATGAAAGATGTAGTCTGCTCCCTTCCTGATCCTTCTGAACTACCTTCATCTCTCTTATTTTTTCCTTTTTTTTTTTTTTTTTAATCTACAATTCTTTTACGTTTCTCCTCTTAACTCATGGACTAAAAATGAGAACAAGCCTAGAGCCTTGATCTAAAGCTCAGGGAGATCAGTTAAGAAGGCTGATACTGATTTTGGTAGCTGAGGATGTTCAAAAAGGCAAGGTAAAGGAGGGAATTTTACTTTCCGTGGTAAATACTACAGCAGATAATTGGAAAAGAGCTCAGCTTTGTATTAGTGTATAGATTTGCCATTAAATCATTAAGAGGGTCATTACACTGATTCAAATTCAGTGTCAGATTTTCCAGATGGGCTTTCTCAGTATTAGTGGTGCCAGCATATTCAGAGGGAATTGCAGGAAGAGTGTCCAGCAAAGTCAGGATAGCTGCTGCTGAAACCTCTGCTTGGCTCAACTAGGAATTTATTGTCATTTAGTGAAAATATTGGTGAGAACATAACCTTTTGTAATGTTTAATGTTTTATTGGCTATAAAAGATAAAATATAGAGTAAAGGGAAGTAAAATAGTATTTTGTTAGGTCAGGAGTTAGATTTATGCTGCTACTTACTGATGGAATAATCAGTGGGTCATAAAGATCAGACTGCCTGCCTCCTATCTCTTTTTTGTGTGTGTGTGTGTGTGTGTGTGTATTCAACAATCTCTTCTTTGTGATAGTTAGGCCCATGGGAGCTTACCAAAACACCAGGTCCCTTTTGTCCAAGGGTATTAAATTATCTGTTTAGATCAAGCAGAATGTAGTGGATGCTTCTGTTTCAGACATTAAGCAGTTGGGATAGGACTAAATAGACCAGGATGCTTGACATGTGCAAATGGAGCACATGCTCACAAGGGACACTCAGCAACGTTGTGAGCTAATTCAGCACACACAGTAGGCATTAAATAAATTGTGCATTACCATTTGGTGGGGAGTAATAAGCAAAGAGATCTCAAAGTCTTCAGCTTAAAAGGAGTAATAGTGTATGTTTCACACTGTTTCACGATATGTCTGGTGTGCTCTTACTCAAATAGATTAATAGTGGAAATAACATCTGAAGGCTTCTCTGAAAAATGGCAACACATGGAGATTTTTCATTAGATTGAAAATCCCTATTCTGTGATAAAATTGATAAGATCTCATGATCAGTGTTAGAGGAAGCAAAGACTGAGTGGCACCACGAGGGAATTCTCTTTGGTAGAGCAAGGTGCTGTGGCAGAGGAGGAAAGCCTCTTTGTCACACTGAAATTGTCCAGCAGAGATACAGAGAAAGTCATAGCCTGTCAAAATTACAAAGGGGTATTTTTTCCTTTTTCCCCATAGGTAGCAGACTGAGGTGGGCTGGCAGATGTGAGCTCCTGTAAAAACTTTGGTAATTCCATTAGTGTCCTTTGGAACGGCTGCTCTGGAAACATGATGTTTTGTTGGATTAAGACCTCATTCCCACTTGTCCTGTTAAACCAGCTTTCTCAGAGGGTAGAATTAATCCCAAAGATTTATTCTAAATAACTTAATTTGGTACAGGCTGCAAGAGAATGCTCATCTCAGCAATGCCTAGTGCAGGCAGTGCTTGGTGTCACTGCCATCCATTTTGTTGATAACGTGAAGCTTGTAAGAACCACGTACCTGCTTTTCCTCTTGGAACAAGGGATTTGGTTTTGCTTCTGATCACTTTTCCTCTCTTCCTTTTTTCTACTTAGCCCCTTCTTTCTGTCCCTCAGTGGGAAAAACAAGAACTCCTCTCTTTTTACCCCTACAAAATGCCTGGTGTTGTGCAATTCAAAATAAGAAGAGAGAAAACCAGAACACACATGTCATTCTTTCCATGTGCACAAGGCAGTGTGTTCTTACATTTCTAGATATGCAGAAAGATTTTTTTTATATTCAAGTCTCATCCTCCTGCTTACCTGCACTGTAATAATTGCTTCAAGGAAAAACAGCTGAAATCCTTGCACTAGAAGGACAATTGTGCTTATGCACCTTTGACTAAATCCTTCGTGCTCTGGAGGAAAATCAGGCTGAGTTCTCAGCTGCTGATATGGACAGTGGCACAGTGGGGATCACACCTGACCTGGGCACTGAAATGTGACTTCTTCAGTGCTTTCCTTTGAATCAAGGAATGCCCTGTGTGCATAGCTCACAAGACTGGCAATATGGCGAAAAGACGTGAAGAGCAATACTTTACACGTTTTTTTATTCTGGCTTTTATCCCAAGAGATCCCACAGAGCTTCAGTAACTACCATGGAACCTGCCTTTAATGAAGAGGAGTGACAGGCCTCAATTGTTTCAGCACATTTCCATGAGGGTTTTTTCCCCTCACAGAGTGGTTCATTTTTCTGTCTCTGATGGTGAGAGGGGAGGGGGAGCAGAGCTGCGTTTGGGGAGGTTTATATCTTTGCAACTCTGCTGGTATCCCCGTGAGACAGAAGTAAAGGATTTTTTTGTCTGTAGCTTCAGGATAGTAGCACACAAGAAGGATGCTCATTGTGGCCATGCTGTTCTGAAAGGACTTTTTCTCTGCAAAACTTCCTTACTTTGCAGGGGTGATGTGACCTGCTGCTGCTCTTAGAGTGAAGTTCATTTGCTCCTGGTGTAGTGAATTGTCTTTGATAGTTCATGCAGACACACACTGCTGAAATTTTGTTGTCAGCGCAGTGGAATAAAGCACCCTGTACATCATAGTGGAAGGGGGGAAATCAAGTTCTCTTTATACGCGTGCTTTGCTGGGGCAGGTGATCTAAATGGCCATCGCTCTCTGACAGTCACTAACTGTCACCTGTCTGTTTGCTTTGAAATAAAATATAAGGAGTCTTCCTAGAGCAGGTCAGTTATGGGTTTCCGTGCAGCATCAACTCCTCAGCTTGTGGAGCATCTCGACTCTGATCTACTTAAAAACTGAACTGGTTAAATGAGAACTTGGATCACAGGTTTAAAAAAGAGGTCTTAGAACTGGACCAGCCAAGTGCTGCTCTGTTTGGCTCTCAATACTTTCAGTTGCTGCTAAGGAGCACAAGATCCTTTTTAGAGCCCAGTTCTACCAATTAAATATGACACTTTTATTAAATATGTAAAACCACCCAATTGTCAAGTACACACAATGTACAGCAAAGACAGCTGAGCAGGAGTGCCTGGCTGCAGGCAGGGATTTGCAAAGTCTGCAAAAAAACCCCGCAAGGGATGGGGACAGCGAGCGTTGCACTACACCGACTCCTGCAGAAGTGTGCCGTACTTTTCATCTTCCTTCATTGTACCTACATGAAAGGATCTTCTGGAGGGGCAGATGTTGGCATCCCACCAATTCTAAATAATGGATGGTATCAGCATTTGTATTCTTCTTTAGTGGAGCCAGTTGATGCGCTGTTTTACTGGCTCCTAGAGCCCAAGGAAATGCAGTTTGGAGCCAGCTCTGGTTCCATGGCTCTGGTTTGCCTTGCTCAGGAAGAAGCCGGGGCTGTTTCAGCTAGGCCATCTGGCTCTCTTGAATGAGCTTATTAGTAATAGTGGAGGTGGGTCTATTAGCCTGGGACAGGAACTCAGAAACAGATGCTTTGTTTATGTGTAAAATATGGCTTCAAGCCAAAGCGCTAATCATGATTGCCTCTGAAGTGGTTCTAATCATCTGTATGAGACTGCAGCCGCTCTCGTGTTGTTTGTACAAGCTGGTAGTTTAGAGGTGTTGTGTACAAGATATTTGTAGTCATAATTTCTCCAAACAGGTTAAGGCAAACATTATGAGAATCAGCATATTAATGTGCTGTGTTTCAAATTAGAATTATAAACACACTTTCCTCATTGGAGGCTTAATCTGCTAGGAAGAAGCCAGATGTTTACTGATGACACCATTATTTAGAAAGACCTATCAAACTAAAACAAATTACTGTTGTTTAACTGGAGGAAAGCCTAGTTTTATGTATCAACTTAGTAAAACAGCTCTGTGCTGAGACTGACTGAAGGAAGTTTTTTCTTCAGGCAGTAGGCCAAACGTGAAACCCAGCAGATGTGCAGGTTCCCCTTCTGGCCTTAGGACAGCAAAACGAGGTGTGTCTATGTTTCTATAGCTTGAGTGAAAAAAGTGAAAACAGGAAATTAATCGTTCTGGCTTATTTTTTCCAGAAAACCATCCTTGAGGCTGAGCAAAAAGACTAAAATACTTCTTAAGGTTTCTGTTAACATTAAAAAAGGGTAAAATAAAGGTATAAAATTTTGTCGAAAATTGACATTTTAGGCATATCCTGTTCAGTTATCTTTTTTTTTTCTCCTGTTTCTTATATGAATGCCTTCCTGAGAAGGGGAAATTATGACTGGGCAATTTGCATGAGTGGTTAAAATCAAGATTTTAATAATAAATTCTTTCATTTGTTTTGAAATGGTATTTTGTGATTTAAAAAGTGCGATAGTTTCAGGCAGGGTGGCTTTATCCATTCTTTCTTTTTACTTTCAAATCTCTGTTTTGACACATGCTTTCCTGACAGACATTTGAAATTATGGCAATTGTCTAAATCTGTCCCATGATCTTCGGTAAGTTTTTGCTTCCACTGGCCTCTCAATAGAGTATCTTCCATCTTGTATAGGTTTTGCATCAAAGTGGCTTTGCTTTTTTCTTTCACTAGTCTTTCCCATTTTGGCACTGTAAGCCAGTCTTGCCTGCAACACCAGATTCCAAGAAATCTTGTAAGTACATACTCAGAACACTGTGCTTTTACAATAACGTGAAGTTTACCTTTTTTCTAAAGGATCTGACCTTCAAAATATGCATAAAACTTAAGCCAAAATGCTCCTATGCCAAACACAGGTCTTTGCTCTGTACAAGGGAAAAGGAAGGTATAGGACAGAGATTGCCTTATGATCCTAGTCCTCCAAAGGTAAGATGGAATATTCAGGATACGTGCCACGCTTGTGTGATATGTATCACACTGTCTGTGGATACATACATTGATACTCTTGCTGTGGTCTGGGGGATTGTAGAACTGTTAAAGGAAAACTGCCTTTATTGAATCCTCTGTGTGTAACTTTGAATTGCCACTCTACAAAGTAGGGTATTCGTAATACTGTGAGACACACCTGGAATCCATTTATTTCATTGTTTCTTGAATTGATGTTTCTGAAAACATGACAGAAATACCTAAAATACTACAGCTATTTGCATGTAAAACAGATATAAACTGTGCCTTTCATTTAAAAAAAATAAGGTGGCAATGTGAAATCTCTGGTTTAGCTGTAAACAAACTGTGAGTTCTGGTTTCTTGGGATGCTAGGTGGCACACAGGAGAAAAGAGTAAATATGCAGTGGAACAAAACCTGGCATCATCTAGCTGTATCTGCTGCTAATTAAACCTTGTAATCTTTTCTTTCTCCCTCTTGATTGCAGAAATGTAAAGGATGGGTAAGTAAAAGCACACCTATCAACCTTTTGATAGTATTAGAGAACTAAGCATTCTCAGTTCTCTCACTGAAATCTTCTTAGAGGTCTGGACTTGCAGGAACACATGATAGCTCTGAGCAAAGCCTGTAACACTGCTCTTAATGTAGCCCTTTTGTGGCTATCCACTGCAGCCCATGAAATGTGCAAAAATAACTCATGGCTCACAAAACACCTCTACCCACCCAGAGTGTAGAAGCTTAATTGGTAGAAATCCCTGCTGGACCTATCACTGTCCTATCTGTAATCTTACTGGGCATGGTTCTAAAAGCACAGGCACAAAATGAATCGTTGTTTAATTTCTCTTCTGTGTGTCAGAACTTCCTGAGAGCTCAGAAGACCATAAAATAAATAGTCCTTCCTGTTTTAATTAGCCAGTTCTTCATTTTTGCAGCTACTTTCTTTGACAAGTGCATCATCAGTTTCCCTTGACTTTCAAACTGAGGACAATGGTACAAGAGCATCAAAGAGGGGATCTTTTGCATGCACCAAGAGGCAGCTTTCGTGTTCCTGGCATTGTCTAGACTGAGACCTCTGGCTTGTATGAGGAGTTTTATTAATAGCTGTGTGGAATTCTCTATGTATTGGACGTACTAATGACTGCAGTGAGTTTTCTGTGTATCCAGTTCATAAGGAGTTCAATGGCACTTACGTCTTCATGATGAAAGGCAGATGTAAAATGCTCCTCTGCTTATCTATAGCCTCAAACAGAAGATAGTTGAAAAATTAAAAATATAATTGAGCCCTTTTTTAAGACTACTTCAAAACTGTGCAGGTGCTATTTAGTTAGGTACTTGGTTAGCTGGTAAATCTTTTGTCAGGAGTGAAGAGAGTATCAGGAAGTAACTGTGAGGCAGATTCAATGGTCCTTCCCAGAGAAAAGCTCCCACTGACTCACGTTCAATAGACACCACAGAATTTGACCAAGAAGGAATGAATTTTACCTTCGTAGGCTGAAAATGTCCAATTAAGGACCTAAGTGGGTTTTCTTTGAAGTCAGCTGGGGCTATTCATTGGGGGAGCAACTGTTCAGCATAAGTAAAGGTGTCTGGCCCAAAAAACTTTTAACTAATGTTGCACTGTGTTAAAATAATCTGAGAATCAAACACAGAACAAATGTAACATTTCAGTTAATGAGTCTATTATACCATGTTTCCCTAGGAAATGTGTAATTATAATTAATTACCTCAAATCTGCTGCTAATCCATTTGAGCTTAGAAAAGACATGAATTTAAAGAAAGTTAATTTTCTGGTGCTATGTTACTGTCTTTGAACATTTGAATATTTAAAATAACACTGCGACTGAAGGACTTTGATTTTACGTATATCTTCAAATCCTCCTCAAGCTCTCCCAATTCTACATTTAGCTGCTGTTGAACAAATGCTTATAAAAATTATCTGAGATGGGAAGAAATAGGGAGACTTTGTATTTGCATTGGCTCAAAAATAATATTTTTCATTATATTTTCAAACTGAATTAAACAGCAATGAAGTTCCTGCATTTTTATAAGCGAAAGGGGCATATGGAAGTGAAAATGCTATCACTTCATGAATTCTCAAACAAAGTATTTTGGACTCCATTTTAGAATTTCCAACTGTCATGTCAGTTTTCTATCCAACTTCTTACACACAGATCTAGGTGAGATAATCTTTTTAAGAACACCTGTCCAAAACAAGGGAATATTATAGCAAACAAATTATTATACCAAATCCAGGATGGATGTAAATCTGTGTGACTGCTGAGCATATTGATTTCTATTAGCTGAAAAAATGTCCATTACTGTGCAACCACCAATTACTTGACTTGCTTTCATTGTCAAGGGTGGTATTTAGTGTGTTTAGTTTAGGAACTGAAATTTAAAAGGGATGAGAGAATTGACTGACCCTGGCAAAAGAAATCTCTGCAGTATTGAAAACATAGGGTAAAGAACTGACTGAGATCAGCCTTAAAGGGAATTATTATGAGACTTAACCTTGTCTGTTGTGTATGATCTTTTGGTGCTAGTGCAGTTAGTGTACCTTTCTAGCCACTTTTTCAACAGGACCTTAAATTATTGAAAAACTATGGTTCTAATTTCATAAAGGATCTGAATTAATATTTCTGAATGTATACCTTGTAACATAAAACTGACTGCAATGGACTCAGCAGCCCCATTTTCAAAGAAGAGTTAAACTTCATAGCTGATGATGTTGTATATTTTCTTGTAGGTGCTAAACAATTTATCACCTTAATCACTGCAGGTTGCCTCTGGCCAGGAAGGGTGAAATAATTGTTCTATTCCTTGAAGCACCGGCTGGAAAGCCCCAACAGTGACACCCCAGCAAACCAAGGCAGGTGTTGCCATACACTCTTCCAAGACCTACAGCTTTTTTCCTGCAGCTTCTTCTCTAGCTCAGATTTTCTGGAAAGAATGCAGTACATTGATATGATCTGGGCTAAAGAACCTACTGTTCTGAAAGTTGACCCTTGTAAAAGGAAACAAAACCAGTGAGATCTAATTATTACACCTATAAACTGGTTTGTTTTAGAGTAAGTACCGAGTAACTTGAAACTGATCCAGATTGTCCTTAAATATTGTCTGGTTTGTGACATTGTATTTCCAAGGGTGTGACTTGTGGCACTTGCACAATTTTACCATCTGGCACTATGTTGTATTCTTTATCCTGAAAGAATGCGAAGTATTGGTGGAGTGTTTTATACATGTGTGCTCTTTGCTTATCCTCTTCCTGCACAGTAGCCTGATGTGTGACTTGCATATTCTTGTTGAAAATTCCCTGCTGAATAATTTTTCTCTGCCATTTAAAATGAGTCTTTTAATACCTGGAAAGTCATCATGCTTATGAAACAGATGGAGTAAGAATAGAACTTAGACCTTTCCTCACTTTGAAGTAATTTCATAGGTTTAAAAACCAGTTATGATAATTATATGAATTTTAGTTTTGCTTCTCTTGGATTGTAAGACTGCAAAGTAGTGCTATCAGATTTTCATTTCTGCCTCGCCCTCCAATTAGTTATAGGAGCTACAGGCCATATTCTTCACTTCTGGCAACTGCTATCCTGAAGACAGGAAATTGATTAGAGGAATCCAGTCTAGGCACTGAGGGAGGAATCTCACTTCAGTCACACCAATTCTGGGAAGCTTCTAAGAGAGAACAGGTTCATTTTAGTGCTGCATTAATAGTTAATGTGCCATGTGAGAAAGGCCGTTATGAGAAGAAATGGGGTGGTGTATAAATAGGTGAGGAAAAGCCTGAGCTGATCCAAGTTTCTACTCTGTTCTGCTGCAGTTTCTCATCCTTTTGCATCTGCCAGTCTTTAACTCTTTGTGCCAACAGGCAATTGGAAAGGTCAGATGAAAGATCAGGGAGCTGTGATGCTTTACTTGCTACCAGCCAGTGTCTCTCACAGCAGAACTCTCCTCTTATGTTGACACTGATATTTATACTAATATTTCTCAGCATATAAGAAAGCACGGAAATCGTATGTCAGGCTGTGAATACCTATGACTTGTATTTCAGTGGATCTCTGAGTATCTGGTGGTGGCTTTCTTCCTTTTCTCCAACTCCTGCACCATCAATGATTTTGGGAGTCTTCGGGGGGGTTCGTTTGATTTTGTGTGGGAGATAGTTTTAACACACTCCTTCAGAAATCCTGTTATAGAGAAACATTTGAAAAATGTGTCCTACTACTCTATAAAACCCCATAATCCAAAATACACATAAAAAGAAACAAAAATATTTGGTTTAAAAAAACCACACACACAGAAGCTCCAAAACAAAAAATCAAACTGGTTTGGGGATTGACTCACATGACTCTACTGTTCTGACTTTTGTCTGTTTTGCCTTGTCCCTCAACCACACACTGTTCTTCACTACAATAACCTCTGTTTTCATATTTGATAAACTAATACAAGTTAAATTCAGATTATACTTCAGCAAGCTTATATTCCTCACTTTCTTTGGAAAATATGCATAAATAAATTAATAAATAATTAATGTAATAAGAATTCTCTAATGTGCAATATGGATGTGACCAGGTCTAATGGTTTCTAGGAAGTATTTAATTTCTCATGCTACTGATAAATGTTTATGAGAATGTTACATCCACAACCATTCTTTTTAAACCAAACAAATCACAGGTTGAAAGCTTTAGACTCAGAACATTGATTTTTAATTGCTGAAACAAATGTTGTCTTTGTGTATTACTTTTTGCTAAATACTGTTCTGTAGCATGGTATACATATATACACATATATATTGTTTGTCTTTGGGCAGTTGGGTGGTGTTTCAGGTCCAGCTAAGAGAGTTGTTTATAGTATTCATTGTTTCAAGAACCAATTCCACATCATCTTCAGTGGAAGTCAAGATATTTTTTTTTAACAGCAGTTCAGGGTGGACAGTAGACAAGAATGGGGATTTGAGTGTCTTTGGGCTGTGTATTGAGGAATGAAATTCTGCTGTCTTTACTCAGGTTTAATAGCACCTTGATTTGCCAGAGTCCTCCTCTGCCATTATAGGTGGCAGCTTTTTGCACTAAAAATGGATTTGACAAGGAAGTGCAGGAAAATTAAGTGCAAAAGTAGCTCTGTCTTGGACTAAAGCAAGTGGGTGACAGTGGGTAACATGGCAGCAGCAGAGCCTGGCAGCCAATTAGCTGGCAGTGGTGGTTAATAGAAGTACTGAATGCATACAGCGTCCTCAGAGCACATTGTACACTGTAGATCACATGCACATTCCTGATATATACGTGGTATACATGAAGTTAACTGTAACTTAAATCTATTTGTATAAATTGGGATTTTCCTGAGAACACTTCTAAAAGTAATTTCCGCAGGCACTGCGTTGCTATTGTGAGATCCATTAATTCCTGTGTTACAGCTGTAGGAAGACAAGCATTGTGGTTAGGGATGGATTGTACTGGAGCCTTACCCCTTAGCAGTGGCATTTCTGCAGTACTACCAAAGAGTAGGTATTAATGACAGAGTTGATGCACAGTGTACCCACCACAGGGGCTTGATGTCTGTGTGCTTGGGACAAGACTGCTGGGAAGGTGGCTGACCAGTTTGCAAACTGGCTGCTCCATCATCCTTGATTCCTAAATCCAGAGAAGTTGTGTCATATTAAGATATAGACAGAAGCAGCATGGATGCCCGTCTGCAGTTCTTGTGCCAAGTTTTGTCTGTGAAGTTTCTTTAAAAATGATATTTGCAAATGATGTATAAAATGTCTTTTTTTCAAGAAATGAATTCTTGAATAGAAGATTTTTTTCCTTCTGCAAAGTTTTGTGGTGGTTTGGTTGGGGGTTTTTTTAGTAGTTACTTGTATTTTTTCGGAGTTTCCTTATTTTTCTTAGCTCCCTGATGTGTTCTTGTGGAAAAAAAAAAATCAGACTCCAAATGCCTTCTCTGCCTCGGGTGGCCTTGGATATGCAAATCTGTCTTGAATAGCAGAGGAGTTGATAACTCTGGCCTACAGCTCTCACACAAAGGAGACAGATTTGTCTTCTTTACCCCCTGTTTGTCTCCTCAGGAACTCTGTTCTTGGTTGACAATATAAAGCAAAATGAGGAAAAAAATGAAAAGCCTGCTCTAAGCAAAGTAAGAGAAAGGGGAGTAAGGAAAGAAAAAGCACTGCTTGTGCTTCAACCAAATAAATTGCTTACTGCATTTTTTTTTGATAGGTGTCCCTCATTGTTTTTATTCTCATTAGTGGAAATGAGGAGTAAAATATTTCTGTCAGATTTCCATACTTCCCCATTATCATTGTATTTGTCACAATATGTCACTTTGCAGAACAAATGTTTCAGAGGGGCCCTTAACCACTATTGCTGGAAAAAGGTATGAATTGTGTTGTCTACAATAAACTGAATATGTTAAAGAAAAGGGAAATACCTCCGTGGACGTGATTGGAAAGAAAGGTGACTATTGTAAACATAGAAGAAGTAAACCAAATCTGTCTAATTTGTCAGATGTGTTTTAACAGTGACAGCTTTTTTATTAGTCATTTAGAGTTAGTTTGCTATTTAAAGCTTTAAATGTTCAATTAGTGGGTTAATCCTTCTTGTAGGTTTTTTCCCTTCATTTATTGGTAATTGACGTATTTGTTTACATTAATTTTCTTAAAGTATGCAGTTAAAAGAAATTAGTATTAAGGCTTTGAATAGCAATTGAAGATCAAAGCTTTTACATGGTGGTTTGTGGCAGAAGGTGCTGTAATACACGTTTCACAGCAATATTCTCAGACACGATTTGCTAAGCTGGTTACTGACAAGCTATTGCCCACCTTTTATGTATCACTGGGTAAATGCAGCAGCTGGGAAAAACAGTGCTACCAACACTTGTAAATCACTAATTTTTTTTTAATCTGATGAGGTTTACAGTACAAATGAGAACTGCAATACCATAATTAGGAAACTGTGAAATTGGAAAGGACTGGTTCTTGTCTAACACAAAAACCTCTACAAAAGTTCAGCAGAGGGAATTTTTGATGTAGCAGGAGTGTTAACAGCTGCACTAAATTAGAAGCTGCCTATGGAATCCATAATAAAACAGACAGTGAAGCTTCAAACAGAATTTCCATGACTGAGTATGCCTATGTTCCAGACCCATCTCTGGGTTTTTTGCTTTATAACCTTCATTCTTTCCAATTTCCTTTTTCTGAGTTTGTGTTTTAATAAACAATAATGCAATAAAAGAGTTCTGTGATGTTAATGATGTATATGCATTGCACAATAACAAGGGCTTTTTAAAATTAATTAATAAGTTAGCAGGAAAAGTGAGTTAATTGCTGCAGCAGGAGGCCAGTGAGTCTGTAGGAGTTTTGGACTTACCCAGAAAATTGATGAATTGTGAGCAGCAGAAATAAAGTTTCATTATGCTGCCCTACATAGGTGCTTCAGATCTGATTCCAGGGAGTGCCCACTGGACAGAATGTACCTCATTTTGTTCCAGCAGCTTTTTTCTCTCTAAAAGGCAATTCTCTTGGCTTAAAGGAACTGTTCATAGTGCAGCTTCCATTTTGTATGTGTTTGTTCAGTGCCTCGGATTTGTGTAGAGCCCTTGTCCCTAAGGCCCACACTCTCCATTTTCACAGCCTCTTCCTTCTGGTGCTTGTTTTGGCATCTTTCTCCAGACTCCTGCCAACTCTTTGTCAGAAGTCTTTGTTCCAGGTCAGATATGGCCAGAGTGCTATTTTTAGTTCTGTAAAATTTATCCCATGGGACTGCAATGTTCTTGACTTCATTGAATGTCACCTCCCTTGCTTATCTCACTGGTGAGTACCTGTTCAGCAGAGATGTGTACCTTCCTCGCTGAAGCAGAAATAAGGATGCAATACACAAATTTCTTTTCCATCTGAAGCTACTATACTGAGACCCCACGGAAATGAGTTTCCTGAGAACCTGTCTGCACTGAAGGATGGAGTGTGGTAGAAAGAGCCTTCCTCTGTACCCCTGAGTCAGAGCTGTGAAGGGTGATGTTCTCTCACCAAGTAAATAAAGCTCTAAGAAGGTCCTATCAAAAAGCTGGAGATTTATTCTCAAAAATTTCTTGAATCTTTTAAAAAAGAAGACTGTAATTCAAAAGTTTGGTGCTGCAACTTTAGACATTGGGAGAACAGTGGTTCTCAGAAGAATTGAGGCAACTAGACAGGGGCTTTAATTGTCTTTAGTGTGTATTTCTCTTGGATTTAATAGGATGTGTATTTTATGTTAGCCGAATGATAATTTTTCAGATAAACATTTATTGCTGTTTAACAGCTTTGTAATAGATATGTGAGTATCTAAGAGATGCATTACGTAGCTGTTATTTCTTAATAAATGTATTTTAGGTAATCAATGAGTACTTAATGGGCAATTACTGTCTTATTAAATCTAAATTGAATGTGTGGTTTAGGAAATGGAGAGCTGGCTTCTCCAGTCACATATGTCTGCATGTTTGGCTGCAGGTGCTTTAAAGCTAAGTTTACCAACAGTGACTGGCTGGGAAATTAATGTTTTTAAAAAATTTACTTCATTTCCCCACTGAAGTTTGCCATGAGTTTCTGGATCTCTACTTGGCTCCTAGTGGGAGTTTGATTAAATGTTCTAGGTAGTCAGATGCAAAGTGCAGCTTTGCTGGTGGAATGGGAAATTCCAATGTGATGGTTGATGGGCAGTCTTGCAAACATGCCACTGCTGTGCTGGAATGTTGAAGGCAGGCAGTAACTCCTGGCAGCTGGGACCTGGAGGGGTAAAGCTAAGGTTTTTGTCAGGGGATGGTGGTGTGGGGGAGTTTGCTTATGTGATTCTTCCTTCCCTCCCCACTCCCTGTTTCCTTAAGGCATGGTAATTTTACGGAGTAGGCCATGTACCAAGAAGAGAAATTGAGCAAGATTTGTCCTGTTTGTGATAGCATTATTTCAAATTTGTTTTCTGCTACATATGTGTGCCTTTAGTGAGCTGCAAACTCTTTTCTAAGATATAGACATTATCCTCTCTGTCTTAGAGTCAGAGTGGAGACCAGGCAGCTGGGATGGGTGTGAATCTAACACTGAAAAAGCTTTCAATAGGAACGGCTATCTATTCAAACACGAACCACCTGGAAAAGCAGCTGGCTCCTATTCACCAAAGGCAGCTCCTGCTTTCACTGGATAGTGCCTTATTAAGGACACTCCTAGTGAAGAGCAGTGGAAAGCTGTAAGCGGGCAAGAGATGTGTAAATTTGTTTTATAAATTGAAGGTTTATTTCGTATGTTTAAAAACTGGAGCAAGCATGAGGTGTTTACTTCTACCACAATTCACCTAAAAAGCTCATTTGCAAACCGAAAGCTGCTGACAGAGATTTTGTCAAGGATTGTTGTGAGCTGTGGAGGGAGCCTAAAGACTCAAGCTGGGAGAGCTGGGCTGTGAGTTCATACTGCCCTAAAGTAGGGTAACTCAGAAAGTCAGAAGAGGGGGGTTTCTCTACTTAGGTTGCAGAGGCTTAAAATAGTGAATAGCTCCAGGTGGCAGTGCAGTGAATGGCTGGTGAGGCACACTGTAACATTGATGTGCAGTACTCTACAGTGGCTGGAAAGGTAAGGCTGGCTTGTTCCAAGATATATGACTCTTTTGGTTAATTACTCCTCTCTGACTGTATTGTGCTTATCTTCTTGTTCTGAACCATCTCCCTATTAATTCTGGTTTCATAATTAGGTGCTGCCTTTTTTTATATGTTCAGATTAAAGCTCTCATGTAGTGTACTATCACTCTTGACCTTTTAAATGACCTCTTTTAACAATTTGGCAGTGAATGAATAAACAGCAATGAGTTTACTGTGCCACTTTCTTAGCATTCAACTTCATCTGATGCACTGTAGCATAGTCAAGAAGGCCAATTATTTTTGAAATCATGCTAATTAGTAAAAAGGCCATGGCCTTATGGCTACTGAGCTGAGTCAGGTATTGTTCCTCATCTCCCTCAGCACTCCATGCACTGCCCTCTTGCTAGAGATATGAGATGTGTATCATGAATACTGGGCTAAACACATTCCTCCTAGAATCACACTGAGGTCATCAGGGTGGCAGTTGAGATGAATGTGTTCTGTTATGTTTCCAGATGATAAAGGTACATGAATACAATTCAGCAGAGGTAACTCTTCTGGAGGACAGTGACATTGTAAACACATGCACGTCACTGAGTAACGACAGCAGTTTATCTAGGTAGACAAAGGTCCGTAACTCCTGCAGCAAGTAAGTATGGAAGATCCCTGTATTTCAAGAAAAACTTCTGGAGTGATAGAGCTGGGATTTTTTAAAATGTACTATTTTGATCCTTGAGCAGAAATATTTTCATTTGGATCATGTATAATTGAGATGCTTCACCAGTTTCTAAACTCTATGGACTTCTCAATGCTTAAGTCATTCTTGGAGCCATCTCTCATTTAGATTAGGTTAGCATGGTTGTGATAGAAAATGTGTCTCATAGAAAATGAAATGCTTTTTTTAATCTTCCATTGTATGTAGGGGAATCAACAGACAGAATTTGAAAGGCTGGGATTAAGTAGCTATAACATTTCAAAGGCACAAAACTTTCCAATATATTAGAGTGAAAGCCAGTTTTTCTTGACATATTTGCAAACAGTGATTTAAGTGAACCACATTTCTGAGGAATGTTCTGTTTGTCCTTTTGCAGTGTTGCCTTGCATATCCCAATAGTGAATATGCCCTCTGTGGGTAAACCACCCACAGTATCATCCTTCTCCTTGTGGGGTTTACAGTAAACCAAAGCAGGGCAATGCTGCTCTAAAGGCAAACCTGCTGAGTCCCAGAGACAGTACTATGGCTTTCCTGTCATCTGAGGTGGCATAACTTGTGCTGTAAGGGTAAGAGAAAACCTAGTCTAGGCTGTGGTAGTTTGAAATTTTACCCATTTTTAATCCTTCCAAGAAAAAGTGCACAAGGACGTGTGTGTTGGCAAAACCAGCTGAGTTAGACCTGGCCCGGTTCCTGTCACAGCATAGAAGATTCTTTCACAAAAAGGAAAATGTCTGCAGTTACACTAAGAGAGCAGGTCCTTTGTTGCTGCTGTTAAGAAAGACTATTCCATTTATTATAGAAAGACTGTTACAGTCTATACAAGTTGTTATCGATAATGTGAATTTCTTAAGGAAAATGTGGTTTTTTCAGTCTGTCTAGAGCCTACACAGTTGCTACAAGTTTTAACTCAGCTTAATTTGTCACTGCTATCTCCTGTATTTGTAAAGCTCAGATGCTTTTCTCAGTGAGGTGTAACCTGGCTGGTGGTAACACACATTCTGCCACTCCCACTGGGATGGTGCCTCCGTACATAGATAATTGCTAGGGATGGTCTGTAAGTACAGCCTGTCTACCGAGGGGGTAGCTGCTTTCTAATGCTCTGAAGGAAATACATGGATCAGCTGTTTCCTTGTTGCCTTCTGTGGGGTGTTCTGGGTATCCTGTATGATTAACTAGCTATGCTAGTCCTATGTCACTGCTTTGTAAAGGGTTGTGTAGTGCACGTGTGATTTAAAAAAAAAATCACCACTAGTGGACTTGTACAGTAGCAGTTGTTTTAAAATGGTACTGCTGAACACATCTTTCCTTCTGCTTCATTGTTTCCATTTTGTTCACACTTTTAAATAGTTTTCAACGTTGTTTGAAAGTGTTATCCTGCTAATATAGTTTGCTCCCATCTGTTCCAGTCTGTGAAAGTGAGGTGAAAGAAAGTAAATTTTTATTACAGAGTAAATAAAATAAATTTTATTCCTATTTTTTATTTACGGGTACACTTTTCATTAGCACTTGCAGACAGGATGTGTGTAGTCCACTGGACTCACTTAGAAGGGACACATTGTCTCAGATGTTGTTCCATGTGGCTCTGGCAGCCAGGGGATTGTGTCAGCAGTTCTGTGGATGCATGGGGGCAGCCTGTGCCTGCTCAGCCCTGAAAACACTCTGCCACGGAAGTAACCAGCAGGAAGGAAGCTCTGCAGAGATAATGTCATGTCAATTCCTCCAGTTTAGAAAGTTCTTCCCAGCGTCCCCTTCAAACTCTCTATTGGATGATTCTGTATTTTTGTTATTCCTGCCTCAAAACGGCCCTGTAGCTTTCTTGAGATATGGGGTTTTTGTTGAGGCTTTCTGCCTTAGGCAACTTAGAGTGGAGTCCAACACCTTCACGCTCCTTCTCAGGAGGAGGTGGTAGCCTCTGAGATTCCCATATCTCTTTTGACTGGGCAGGCCTCTCAGAATGTGAGGCAATGCTGTGGTGTCAGTCAGCCTCCAGAAAGGAGCAGTCGAGAGGCTTTTCTTCCTGCAGCTCGCTGGCTGCTTGGAGCAGCATGGACTCCTTGCCCCAATTTTCCTTCTTGCCCACTTGCCTGTCCTGGGCAGGAGGCGGCTGCCCTTGCCAGCAGTCGGTCATAATGCAAGCAAGGCAGAGTAGAGGGACAAAGACGGCCTTGTTTTCTTTTAGTCTGTGTGAATAAGAAAATATCTCTGACAGACTAGCCCCGAGCTATTATTGACAAGTGCTCCGAGATGCATTGAAGCTCTACAGCAGACAAACCCAGCTCATGGTGCTATGGTGAGGCTGTTGTTTGCTGTTTGTTTGAAGGCATTTCCCATATTAATGTGTGTTTTACATACCAATAAAGGTCTGAAGTGAAACAGTAAGTCAGAGTTTTTTGCTGGGTCAGTCTTGTCCCTTGTTCTAGATTCCTCCTGAGTTGAAGTTCCATGACCTAGAAGTTACATTGCTCACAACCTCTCATCATTCCAACTCCAAACTGTGCTTTAAGTTTTGTGGTGTATGTGTTATACCTTGATGCAGCAGTCAGGAGATAAAACAGATGCTTCTTAGGACACGCTAAAATGTAAATGAACAGGAGTATGGGGGGGTAGAGGGGTATCTAAGTTCTTGCCTCTTTAAATTTTTATTATTTCCCATCCAAGCTTACTGTTTTTGTTTAATCTTGCCATTCCTTTTCTTCTTCATTGTGTGCTCTTGTTCTTAGGGATATGCAAACTTTATTAGTCAGCCCAGCTTTCAAGCTCTGTGCGCTTTTGTGTTTGAGAATTGGGAATCAGGTACTTTTACAGTTAGCCTAAGGGGAGAGCTGGGCAGGAGGAGCCTTTATGAATAATCAGGGTTGACATCTCCAACGTTGTTCCTTCATTATAAATATTGTTAAAGGAGCTGTGACCACCATGGGCTCAAACAGAACAGAGCATGGAGGGGAAGAAAAAGACAGCCTTTGATATCTGCTCTTTACTAGTTATCACTCCACTGATGACACTGGCATTGACAGGTCTCTTAGATTTGGCTGCCTTTTTTTTGGAAAGTTTTTCTTCTATTAGCATAATTATTCTGTCTGTTGAAGACTGAGTTCATTGTACAGATTATAAAGGCTGAGAACAGTAGCTAATGTTGCTGCTTGTAAATTTTCTTAAATGTTGTATGCCTAATAGGTGGGGAGAGCATTCTGATGGCATCAACTGGTTTTGGCTGCCTTCCTTAACTGGATTTACTGAATACCCCTACCACTAATGAATCACATGCTCTCTATGAACTATAGAATCTAAATGATTGGTTTGCTCCCCTCTTCCAAGTATATATTTTTTTCACTAATGTGAGAATATGCAATGCTATTTAAATAGAGCCTTGCTCTAAGCTTTATTCTCTATCTTTTTTATTTGATTGTGTAGGAAAACAATTGCTCAAGCTCAGACTTTTTAAGGGGTTTTCCTCTTAGGAAACTAAAACATATTTTTACTATCACAATCAGCCTCTCTACTGTATTAAATATTACTGAGAGGGAAAATTCTGTTTAGTGGGATGATTAGTTCTCCAAAGGGTTGGCACAGCTTCATGGGACATGTAGCATAAATTTTCTATTCATAAAATACTTTGAAGTTTTAATGGGAATAAAAGTTAAAAATACAATCAGGTTATATATTCAGAATGATCTTGCTCTTGGAATATAATACAAAATATTTGCTAGTACGAGTGTCGTACTTGCTTTATCAGATTCCTTTACTCTGGCACATATATTTTCCTTTCCTAACTCATGGACAGATGGAATGCTTGCTGTAGTCTTCGAAGTGCCCAGGGCACTTGTGCAGAAGAATTTTTCTGCTCTAGTCACAGATCCTCCTCTGGCCCAGGTGTCTTCCTGGAAAAATGTCTGGAAAATTACTTCCATGGATGAACTTGGAATTTTTCTCCAGTCTCAACACTACTTAGAGTAGCCTGGGTAGCAATTTGTAGCACTTTTTAAAAAGATAATTATGTCTTTCTGGTGATGACCTGGGGAACAGATAAAGTGGCCCTGAAAGTGTCTCCCATATGTAACTAACATGAAATGGCAAAGAACCTTCTGTGGAAAACAGCAACAGTTCCACGTGCTTACATTTCTTCAGTCTTTTAGTGTACTCTTGGAAAGGACTAAAGATAGCTCAGTACTTATTTCAAAATACACACACATATTCTGGGGTAAAAGGTACTGCTCTGTGAATGTGTGGCACCACGCACCTTCCTGTCAAATAAGATTTTGGACCCTAAACAGTGGAATAACCAGCACTAGCTAGTGTAGAGTACAATGTTGTGCCATAAGACAAGTCTGACCGTGAGAAAGGCAAAATGAATTACAGTTTTTTCATAAGACTGGCACGTATGGAAAAATATTTTCCCATTAAGGAAAATGGAACATCAGTTTGGGCTTTTGTTTTGTATGTCATTGAGGTGCTGTTAAGTGTGATGAGATCCCAGGAACTCTGTTCAGACTGGACATACTCTGGCTGTGTCCCGGTTGGACTGGAGGAATTTTCTCTCTTGTCCTTGCATTGCAGTGCATTAGAAAGCCATGTTCACACTGCACAATTCTATGCTGGCTCCATATTGATGAGGATGTAAAAACAAGAGAAAATATAATAGAGCCCAAAAGTGTAAGTCAAGCAAGTTCACTGAATAATTCTGGAGAACCAGGATAGCAGTGTGAACCTGTGACGTATGGACATATACACTTTTCTTCGAGATTGTGTGCATGAAATTTCAGTACTATTACTGACCTTGTCATCCAAAGTCTGTGTCACAACTTCAAGTTTTCATTTTCATTTTTTTAGCCTTTGCCCTGCTACAAGCAGTCTGATGTTCAGTAACCCTTTGCAGCTCCTTTATTTATTTGTGTAGATGTTGGATTCTCTCCTGTAGATGCATGCAAGAAAGTACTTTATTTTACTAATTTGAAGGCATCTAGTAGATTATTAATACAATATACATGGTAGAAAACATTATGCATGTTTTCATTCTTTTTATTATCTTCTTATGAAAAAATACTTTTGAATTGATCAGAAGTTCTGTTTTTATGATACTCTGTGGGAGGGATGAGTATGGATTTGCTTTTAATAAAAATGATTCCATTGGGTAAATAAAATTATTTTATCAGATTATGGATAATTTTAATACATACTCTTTGTTCATTTCAAATGAGCAAAAGTCAAAATTGTGGTGATGTGTACAGAGGAGTAATGAGAGTCTTACAGAAAAACAGGTATTTGCTTTTCTTCTAGTAAATCACTGAAGGCAGCAGGACTCAGTTCAGATGTGTTTAAAGCTTGTTTACACAGTGTTCACTGTCTGTAGGTCCTAAGTTTTTGCTTGAAAAATAATCTGAATGTGGATAAGAAGCTGGAAGTGGAATTTTATTTGGTTTCGGTTTTTGTTTTAATCTTTATCAAGCTGTTTATTTATCTGTTGCATGATTCTGAATGTAACCGCTGTCTTTTTTTTCTCTTGGGGTGGGTTGGAGGAGATACGTAAAATGCACTGATGGCCTCACAATTCTTTTTGTGTGAGAAAACAATTACAGAGGTGGGCTCTTAAAGAGAATTTAGTAGCTCTTACACCTCTCTCTGTATCTTCTATATTCTCAGTTTTGAAGTTATAGACAACCTTCCACCCCCCAAACTCTACAATTTTTAAATTGTATGAGAATGAGTATTTGTGATATTTTCATTATTTCTGTCCTTATTATCTGAAGATAAATGGATGAAAATGTAGGATTCGCTAAAAAAATAGTGAGTTCTATGTTTTGTTTTGAGCAAGGTGAAGTTCCTTGAGATTTTAGTTTTTGAAGTGGTGGATTGTCTTGTGCTCTTTACAAGGAAAGTCTCTGGTATGACTTACGGGTTGGATTTTCACCTATTCCTTCCTATTCACCTATGGATATTTGCCTGTTTATTAGTTTCTATACTTGCACCCATGAATCTTAAGAGACCAGCATCATGTTAAATGGGTAAACATTTTATCCTGTTTCAGAATTTAAAAAATACTTCTGTTGCTTTATGAACCAAGATTTCTGGCTTGCATTTTCCAATGTCAGTATATTATTTACTGTGCTTAGGGTCTATAAAACTAGTGGCAAATGTAGGTGTTTTGCCTACTGCCTGCTTTTCTTTCCTGGCCTGAAGAATTTGCCTTATTGTCATTTATAAAACAGGGAGCTGTGACTGAGGGACTGGTTATATCGGAGCTTGATAAACCTTTGTAAAGCAATGTGCTGTTGCGAGTAATGGCCTCCATTCATTATTAGCCCAGTTGATTTTCATTTACACTTGGCTCTAACAATTAGCTTGAGCAGGTGTGAAGGTGATGGAGGGCCAGGGACGCACAGAGGTCAGCCACTGCTCTGTGTGATAAATTAACCATTATTATCTGCAGTGAAAGTGGCTCTTTACGCTTGTCAGCAGCAAACAAAGGGACAACATATCTCACATAAAGTGGAATCAGGGCCACTACTGCAAATGTGATGGGTCTGTAATTTTTGTCTGGTAAATAAAGGCAAATCCTTTTGAAGTGTCACACCTGGGCGTTTCACTTTAAGGAGGTAAACCTATCCTGCCTTACAGATGTATATATATAAATTTATGGGTATTGAGTTTCAAAGCTGTAGTTAGTGTAGTTATTGTTTTACAGTAATACATTCTAATCTGTATTAGAAACTAACCAGAAAACTATTAGTGAAGGATTTAAAACAAGGACATTTTCAGCAGACTGTAATAAGGAAATTATCTGAGACTTCTGACTTTTCAATTCCTGTGTTACTACTTCAAAAGCACCTGCCATTTTTTTTCTGTATCACATTGGCTTTCCTCTAACATGTACCTATGTTTATCCTTCAAATGAACTGTAATCTTCTCCAAATCTAAAAGATGTCCCCTTTTAAAGGTGTGGAATTTGGGAATGGATCACATATAAACCTCTCCCAAGCCCTCTATGGGTTACTGATGGATTGCAGAATCGACAGAACTTGAGTTCGGCTTGGGTGTAGTACTGCTGCTTTACTCTTATGAATTTCTTGGTCAGCTGGACTGCCAATATTTTATATGTCATGAATAAGTTATAAAGAATCTGCAGGCCTTGACCCTATGTGAAAATGAGAGAAAGTACAGAAAGGAGGAGGGCCACTTCCCTTCCCAATAAAATACGGGGTGCAGGGAATTTGAATGTTAAAATTGTCTGTTGTATCCAGCTCCCCCCTCCCCCCTCATTTATTCTGTTCTTGGAAGGAAAGGTCTTAGAGGATGAGTGCCTGAAGCTATGCTTTCATTCTTTGGCTAGCAAAACAGTCTGCCAATTTGCAATGTTTAAAGTATGTGAGCTCCCTCCCCACACAGCCTGTTTTACCAATCAGCAGGAAGAATATACAGATTTTTGGATACTTTGTTATTATCGCTGTTTTCTTTATGAAGAATTCTCAAAGAAACTCAAGGTTTTATTTTAACAATAGCTTTGGTTATCTGTAATGGGAGCAAATATTTCCTTGGGGGTTTTTTGTGGACAAGAGTTGCACCATCTCACTCTTGCAAGCACCTGTATTGGTGGCTCACAGAATCCTCATTGTCAGCCCAAGTATCATCCCATAAGCTTGATCCCATGGGCTATGTTGGTTTAGCCTGAAGTGGCATTTCATTTGCTGTTGAGATTCTTGTTTCTCTCTAGAATCATGGTGAGTTTTCTTAAAAAGCCTATTTCCAAACATGAAGTACTTGCATAATCCATTTGCAGAACTTAGAGGTGCACCACAGATCTGGAATCCAAGTACTCTAGCTGATGTAGCACTCAAATGGCTGCTTGAGCCAAGCATCTTCTTTTCCAAAAAGTTAAGGAATCAGTAACCAATGTTATGGAAACAAATCAACAAAAATATATTGAGGCCTGAGCAGGAAGTTCCGTTATTAACCTTCCTCTGTGCTTTGGCAGGAGCTGCCTGTGCTGCCTGTGGCAGGGAATCTGCAGAGCTGCCTCCTCTGGTAAGGTAAGGCCTTTCCAAAGGCAACCATTTCTTTTGTGCTCTGATTTTACTACAGATGAGATCACTACTTCTCTGGATGTAGTTAGGGGTGCCTGCATCACCCTGAAAATGCTGGTGTGGCTTCCTTAGAAGTGGCCAGTTGTCCATGGGCTACCCCACAGAAGTTACACTGCAGAATGAAGGGTAATGTCCTCCCCAGAGGAAGCAAAATATTGTCAGTTTGGGGCCGCTGCTTACCAAAGCACGAGTGAAAGGGGGTGGGGAACAGAGACATTTGGTTGTTTTAAAGAAAGCAATGTGTTTATTATAAAAAGCAAAGCTCTTGCAACTAAGTGGCAGCAGTTTAGCTTTGCATAGAGTCTTGTTAGAAGTAAAGTATATGTTTAATCATTTGATTTGTCAAAAGGGAGGGTTGAACTCAGGGGAATAAATATAATACACATGGGTTTAATTACCATGGATGGGTAGGCAAAAACAAAGTATGCAAAACAGTACGTTTACTCTTCACATATGTGTGTATATTCATATATAATTAGAGTTGGGCAGAAAATGCATTTTTTCCTGCCACCCACACTTTCCTTGTTTTTTTATCAAAATAAATATTTTGATAGAAAAACATGCACCAACTCTACCATATATAGTAATTACTTGTCACAGACAAAGATTAAAAAAAAGAAAACTTTGAAGTTAAACTCAAAGCAAAGAAAGCTAATTTTACTCATTAGAAATACATAAAACTCTAATTGGGAAGGGCACAGAAAGGAACACAAACATTTACTGCATGGTAGAGGAATAAGTGTGCTGTAGACAAATCCATCTCATGAGTTTCGCTTGGTGGCTTGTAGCAGATCTTCAGCACACGGGGCTCAGGGACATACAAAGACATTTTTCAGTAATTTGTTCGAGGCTGTGTTGTAAATCATTGTTGAGGGGGATAATACTTTGTGATTTCTAGTCTTAGGAAGCCAGAAAGCAGTTGCCCCATCTGTTATATATTCCATAAAAGCTAGGGGAGTGTGGGGGGTGTTATTTTGTTTGTTTTTTTAATTTGAGAAACTCATGAAGATTAAAAAAAAATGTAATTTTTGTCTGAGGTGTAAATGAGATGGAATGTTGCTGCACAAATTAGAGAAGCTAATAAATTTGTGATATGGTATGAAGCTAGATGTGTTTGCTCTTTTGAGAGATTATTCACATAGGGAAAGGTCAATAAAAAACTCTTTAAAATGTACTTTTTTCTTTGGTCTATATTTATAAGGACCTTTTTTTCCATTAACCCATGCAAATCCAATGAATTTTAACAGCCTGCATGGCTGAAGATTTATCCTCTTCCCAATATCTTTGCACAGGGAAGCATTAGTTTAGGAAGTTTATGATTTGGAGAAGATATATAAGTTAGACTGGGCACGATGCCAGATTTGGTCTGCTGCAGATTTATCACAAGCTGACAATGTAAAGAGGGTGCAGATCTCTAATGCTCAGTGATGTATAAATGTTTAAAAGTTCAGCTCAGGTACCATTCCTGGAACCTGAAGCCATTTCTAAATCACTGTACTCTGGCCTGAAGTCAGAAGAAATTGTGGTGGGGTTTGCTGGGGGTCTTGTATCTCCTGCTGAAGAAAAGTCAGGTATAAAACTGCTTGGTGAGAAAAAGGATTGGGTCGGGTGCATGGCATAGGTTTGCTTTGTTGGTTCTAACTTGTCATGCTGAAGTGAATTTTACTGAGTGGGTTTTATTCAACGTGAAATTTCAGAAGTTACTTAGGTCTAGTTAATGTCACAGGGCAAGGATTTCCTTCTAAAACAATTTGTGATGTGAGCTGGAATTCGTTTTCATGGAAGAGCCTTACCTGTACTTCAAGTGGTGTGAGTGAAGCAAACAAGTGTGAGTAAACACAGAGTACATTCCTGGGGGAGGCAGACAATGGTGGTGGTATCATTCATCTTAATATTCAGTCTGTATTCAAATCTGGGAGATTTTAGCATGTTACCTCTAATGAATCCAAACAACATCTTTTTATGTTCAACAAATGTTGAAACCCTGACTAGAGGAAGGGTTGCACATACACAGTGACAGGCAGGAAAGCATCCCAGGACTTTGGCAGATGGCTTTCGGAGTTGACTGGTTGTGTGTGTTTTGTGGTTCTGTTTTTATTTTAATGGATTTAAGATGAGAAAAGTTTGGATTATTTTTATGAAGTTTATTTGTGCATTACAAATGTTGAAAGCTACTGTATACTATTGAGAAGCAAATTGTATTTGTTCAATGAAGAAATAAAGCTCCCCTCTCCATCTCTAACCTTGAACAACGAGCTAATTATGTCATGCTGGTGTGAAGTAATACTTTTTACTGTTGGCATTTTTAAAGCTGCCACAAAAGGTGTCATGTGTTCTTTCCTCAGCACTAGAGAAGGAAAGTGTAAAAGCACAAATGCTGTAGGTGAAAACTAACCTTCCCTGGAGCTGCAGCAAGTTCTGCCCTAGAAAGTATAAAGAATAAACTTTGCCTTGTTTTAAAACATAAACAAGAAAAGAAAATGCATAAGGACATTGATAGTTTTAGTTATACTGAAACCATTTGTTAATGATGCAGCATTTGAAATACTCAGAGGCTTTATTGCACTGAGAAGAGAGAATTTCTTTTTTCCTGAAATTATCAGATTTGATAATTATCAGATGTGTTGAATCCATAATTAGGTTTTTTCCCCTTCCTTTTCCCCTATTTATGTAAGTTTTGCGGGAATTAATCGTGTCTCCCTTTCAGGAATTTATTAAGGCAAATTTATAGCTTTAAGTACATGAACAGCATCAGCTGGTAATTACCTGACTCTTTCAAGTCAGCCACATGCTGAAATTCCATAGTGGATTGCGTCATTGCAGTGATGTAAAGGAAATCCCTTGGTTTCCTTTTCTTTGGGTATCTAAATATTCAGGTTCAAGGCCTGGTGCTTTGAAGTTTTTAGCAATTGTTCTTAAAGATGCAAACCGCTTTTAAATTGCTTCAGTGGTATATGCACTCTCTGATTATATATAGCTCATAATACATTTCTGTTTATACACTGCAAATTGTTTTATATGCTCTGGGTATGAACTATGCCTAGTTATCCTGATGCTTTCAGGCCAAATTGAGGTTTGCTGCATCTCTGAAAGCTTATTTTTAAAGTGAGGTGTTTTTTCCATTTTTCCCACTTAAGCAAAATTCTATTGCTGCAAAGTAAAAATTCTATGGCTGTAAAGTAATTGTATGAGTGAGTGCCCCTGTTTAAGTGAACAGTTTATGGTTACTGTATTAAAGCGAACATTTCAACTTGGCTAACACAACCACTGAATAAACACATATTGATATTATAGAACAAAATAATATATTAGTGCATTGCTCATTTGTGCTCTGATAGTCACCCTGATACTATTAGTCATGCGGGGAGTGACAAACACAATTACACTCGAGTGCTAATAGAGTGGAAGGGCAAAACTGCCTGACCTCGGCATCCTGGGTCGATTTAAATGTTTGATGTCTCATTGAATTAGTATCACAGTGTGAAAGACAAAGCTCAAACTAATGGAAATGAGCCTGGACATGCAATACTGCTGATTGGGCTGACATAATTAGAATAATATTCTTCACACAGCTAATAACAAGCAGAAGAAATAAATAACCAAGAGATAACTTAATGACTGCATGCTAAAATGCTCCTTTGAATATGCTAAGGTTAGCATTTTCTATTTACTTATGGAGCACTGAGGGAATTTTTTTCTCTGTGTAATCATTAGCTGTGGTGATCAGCTCCATACTGGTCACTAAGGCCATAGGAAACTATGCAGGTTGACCCAACTTTTCCCCCCTCAACATCATTATTTAACCCTCAGGGCATTGTTACAAATATCTGTCTCTCTAGAAAACACCTGCCCAATCCTTCACAAAAAGAGAGAAGAAAAAGGAAGGGAAAAAAAGCTGACACATGATGGATTCATAAATATATAGCTTTGTATCCTCTCATGCCCTTGATCTCTGAGGTACAGGGTCATAAAGCATGGGTAAGTGTACAGGGCTTTTGAAGACTGTATATTTCTGTGGGTATGAAGTGGGATTTTGATATGTTTGATAAAAAACACAGGACAGTTTTTTAGAATGCTTTCTACAGTAGCTTATCTTAAACTTTGTTAATCTCTTAGGTACTTTCTCAGCTTGAGGTGAGGTGATGTAGAAACAGACTAAGAAAAGATGTAGGTGAGACAGATGTGTAGAAAACCACTTGACATGGCTCATCGGTTCCGTTTAAACCTCCGTCTTCGTCATTTGTTCCTGATCACGATATGTGCGCCAGAAATCCAGTCTAACAAAGCTTGGCTTAACATTGGCTTCACTTCAGGTGGACAAGTCTTTGCCATGGGTGCAGCTAGTAACTTGTTCAACCATAAACATGTACTTCCAGGATTTTGTAGGAGGACTTTTGATTCTTAACTGGCACTTACTGAGGGTAAAGCCATAACAATTTGCTGCCTAGGTACCAAGGAATGTGATTCTGGGACCCAGATAAAAAACCATTCAATGGATTAACTAGAGAAAATGGTTTTTTCTCTTCCTACTTTAGTAGGAAGTATGATAATGTTATGAACTTCCTACTAGAAGTTCATAACATTTATGTCAAGACCTTTCTTATCTGAGTAAATCATTGGACTGAAAAAAGAGAAAGCAACAACAACTTCCTGAAGAGGCTGAGGAATATTTTCAGCTAAAATTAGTGTTGTGTCTTTGGTAGGTATCAGCAAACAAAATGCTTTTAACTTTAGCCTCGATATGGTGACTTTGTCTTGGAATTTGCTAAGAGATGTCTTTTGGGTCAAGTCTTCAAAACAGCAGATCATCAGGTTTCAATCAAGTCAGGAAGCTTTGTAGTGTCTTTGAAAGCTGATGCAGGAAAATTCCATTTCTTAATGCAGGATCTGGCAGTGAACTTCCCTGCACTTCTGGAGCTACGGCCTCATTCACGAGTGGATATCACTGCAGCACGAAATTGCTAATAAGATCTGATACATTTAAATTGGCCTTGTTAGTGAGAACTGAAACTTTCAAATCTTGAAACACCTAAGACAATGTACGTGGGGTTTTCATGCCCAGTTGACCCATAAATTTATATAATGACAAGTGTTCTATCATGAGTGTACTGAAGTGGAAACCATAGTCTGAAATGAGTAAGATGTCGCACGTTGTAAACTTGCAGGTAGCAGAGTCCCAGCAGTGTATTTTAGCTTTGACCAGCGCGAGGCAGTGAAATGCTGTTCATCTGTTATGTTCATGAGCTGACCTATATCTGCTACTTCCTTTCAAATAATACCAATAAAAAGAAGGCCCAGCATTTTCAGCAAATCACATTATTTCACTTCATTAAGGGTTAAGGGTTTTATGTCAGTCTATTACCAATTCAGGCTGAGATAGCAGTGCTGAGCCAGCACATGCCACAGTATTGAGGGCTGGCACGGACATGGATGTCCTCTGCTCCTGCAACCACCCTCAGTGCTGGGGGGTCTGACTGGTGAAAGGGCTTGGGGTTTGTGTTATAAACCAGTGGCTTCAGTAGGTACAGTTGTTGTGCAGGTAGTAAGATATATACAACTGATTCCATTCCACAGATTTTTGATTTTCAGAGTAAGGGGCCCAAAATTGTCACCTCCTAATCCAAACCCCTCAGCCTTCTGATTGCTGTTGGTTCATTTACCTTTGTCAGCTCTTGCAGTCCTGTGGAGCTGCCAATGTTGACTTTGTGCTTGCCTGCTCTGGGTTGTTTCCACATCCTTACGGAAGAAGTCCTGGCTCCCCTTAGTAAAAAAATCAGCATCATGTAAGAGGAGCAGGAATAACTCTTTTCTTCCATAATCTGGAGAAAACAGAAGCAACAAATATAGTAAACTAATTACTCTTCCCTGTGATTATGCTGAGACATTACCTGTGAGCAACACCTCTTTTTCTTCAACCTTCATCTTTTGCCAAGAATACTAAACCAGTGAGATTAATTATGGGGTGATATGTTGACTCTTGAGGTAGTCTGAATTTAATGGTGAGGGATTATTTCCCCTGTCTGTTAAACCCATCTGAATTTATGCTACTGAGCCACCAAACCTGCTCCACTCCTCCCCTTTAGATAACCTTCCAGAGCTTCTGTGCAAAATGGCTGGTTTAAGACAGGGAACAGATAACAGTGGCCACTAAAAACAAAAGGTGGATATGCAAGCAGACCAAAGATGCTCTCATTTTTGTGGAGAGCTTTCTTTAAGCAAATCATCTGGCTTTTGCTCAGCCCAGATACTCAGTTTTGGTAATACACTGAACATTTTGAGGCTGGAGTCAGAGCCCTCCAAGTACTTAGTGCACTAGAGCTGATAATAGCAATAGCTTGACTGATTCTGGTAGTTGAGCCTAACATAAGTTCCATCTTTCCCTGAGTGATTTCAAAGCTAAACACGTTGAGCACCTTGCAGTGGTTTCTTGGTGTTCATCAGTTGGTGAAATGTGTTTTGTCATTCACATGGTTTTACATTGTTTCTGTGTTCATCGTGTTGCATCCTTTATTTGGTGGCAGCTGTGTTTTCTCAGTCCACGTAAATGGTTCTGGTAGCACCCCCACATTCTCACTAAAAAAGGTGTCAGAAGCCTGCTGTCCCTTACTTAGCTCTAGTTCCCAATTACAAATCTGTTGGTGTTACAGATCACCATAATTTGCACATCATTTGGCTTATGAAGACAGCTAAATTTTTTTAAAACTGAATTCTGTTTTCAACAGAATTGGGGGAAGAAAACCTTATTAAACTAGCAGTGGTTCTTCTGCCTTTTCTGTGGCTCCTAACGTAGTTAACATTTAGTGATGTCTGAGTTCTGAAATTTTTTGTCATTAATGAACTGGGAAAATATTTTTCCTTTAAAAGAAACTTCCTCAAACCATGACAAGATATCAGCTGTTGTGAAGGTATCATACTGATGAATGAGAAGTAGAATATTAACACTTTTAGGCTGAATATGTTGTTTCTTTAGAATCAGTCAGATCAGAATAATGGATCTCCATTCTTTATCTCCTTCTTCAATTTGTGCCTGTTGACACATCATCCCCTGAGCTGTAGTTTTAGGTTTATTTCACATACCTGAAGAAGCTGTTCACATATTTCTCATTCATATGTTCCATGTTTCCTTTGTGCTGTGATTGCATGAAAAATACAATTTTGTTTAATTTTATGGTAAGTAGGAATTGAATTTCAGGAATGACTATGGGACTAGTTAAACCTTTCTTCTGAAGGACTCTTTTAACAAGATAAGCTTAGTTAAAAGTAAACTGTTCTTTGGCACCCATTAGTGTGTCATTATCTAGTGCCTTGTGTGTGAAGGATCGTTTTTGTATGGTGGAGAAAGGATAGAAAATGTCACTGTGATAATTTCTATTCTCATCCACAAACAGCTTTTGCTGTGTTCTAATTTTCTACAACAGTTTTCTCCTGCAGTCATAAAAAAATCTGAATCAAGGGCATTAACATAAATGAAGTCTTTTGATTAAAATGTTTTGGATTCCCAGTCAGCAAATGTGTGTTTCAGTTCGTACATTATTAAGGAACACCAACAACAAAAGTCAGGGTGTTTTCAGTAATTCCTGGTGCTCATAGATGAGTAAATGCCCTGAACTGGGAGGTCTGGTTCCTTCCAAAATTTGTTAGTTAGATAGTGTTATATTCTTTTCTTTTCCCCCTCCAGTGGCCTTAGTCTTGATGATACCTTGTGCACAGACTGGTACTGCATACTCTCAAAGCACTTGTTCTCTAATGGAAGGAGATTGCTTCATCTGCAATACTCTGCATCCATTTTGAGCAGCAAATCCAAATTCTGCCAGCACAGATATCACTGACAGGGGTTACTGACTGATATACAAGCTGGCATTTGATGTAGGGTACTGGGGGTGTTCTTATGCAAAACACTGACAACCTTCCTGGACGACAGAACTGGAGCCTTTCCACATCATTCAGAAAAGATAGAAACTTGAATAATAATTTGAAATAAAGTCCTTTGTGTATTCAACTCTCCTGGTACAAACCCTCCACTGGCAAGGAATGTACTGAAAGTGATGGTATTCCAGTACCAGTTGAACAAAAACAGCCTTTGGCTGTCTGGACTAATAAGAATGAAGAACACTAGCATATAGAAAAAAAGATTTTTGTTTTGTTTTGAGCAAATGTAGAAATATCACACATAGCTGCAGACTTGATTTACTCTCATGCCATTTGACAATCTGATAATTGTGACAAAGATATACTTAAAATGCTGTTTCATGCAAAGTTCACTTTTTTCCTTGTTTAAAAAACACTACATCTTTAATTTGTAAGGCTGTGTATTAATTTTGCTGAGTACCGTTTATTTCCCTTTCCTCCTACTTTAGATAAAGTCAGTTGTTGACAACTCTCAGGCGTGTCAAAGTCTCACCACTAATAATTGCTTAAGGATCCCTAACTTCTATAAATGTTGGTTGCAGCTAAAAATCCCATGCAACAAGCCCTGTTTGAAGGAAAGGGGGAGGGGGAGTGGGAAAGGAAAAAAGGGGTGGGGAAAAAAAGAAAAAAAAACCTGAGAACTTCTTCTGATGAATTTTTGATTTTCCTTCCTAACAAAGAAATGTCTGTGATTCAAAGAAATAGCTTAAAGTGATATTATAAAATAGAATATGGAGTGCACTGTTCTGAATGACTCTTTGCTTTTAATGTGAGGCTGAAAAATTGTCAGTGCCTTTTTTGATTAGATGAGATTTTTTTTTTTTTGTTCTTGATCTAAGAATTGAGGAGAAAAACATGCTACTTGCATTTGAATATGGTATGAGCTGGCTGTAATGTGTTAAAGATAAAGCAATACCAGTACTGCCTCAAGGCGGCACCTGTATCTGTGGGTCAATGCCATTCCTCCTTAGATCGCTGCGGAGCCCCTCTCTCGGCTGCTGCTTTATTAGGCCTAATTAGGCAGGCTGTCACTTTTATTGGTGATGGGAAAGGAAGATAAGTAGATTACTTGTGTCATCTATCTCTATCCGGACGTGTCTAAAAAGTCTAAAGTGATTGCTGTGGGCCACAAATATATTTCACAAGAGGGAGCAAAAAAAATCAGAAATGTATTAAACCTCTAGAAATGACTTACCTTTGGCACTACTGTGTGTAATTTCAAACCCACAGAGAAAAGAGTTACAGTACATACGTAAAGTCCTTTTGTTCAGAGGGAGAAGGTTGTCTGTAATGGTTTTTGTGATATCAAAATAATAAAAAGGGGCTGTTTTCTACTCAAAATTCTAGCAGCAGTTATATATATTTTAAAGTTAATCCAAGTTATAATAAGAGTGCAGCATCTGTGGCTGGTGGAAGGGGCTATTTTGATGACAGGCTTGTTGACGTGTTCCTCTGATAGGTTTGCTCTTTGGATCGTTGCTCAGGGCATCTCCAGTTTATGCAGCATGTGTATATTTTTAATGATTGTTTATAAGAATAATTATTTTCTAAATAAAGTATCAGATATCTTCTTAAACAAATTAACTATTGAGAACTAATATTATCAACAGCAGTCAGCACTTGCAATATTTTAATTGTCTGAGACATCTCCTGCTTTGGAAGATGATAATCTCCAGAAAGTTTCTCAATAGAATGATCTTATTAGTATAGCATTGTGGTAGGAAAATGAAACTACCTTTTATGGGCTCTTATGAAAAGGAAACATGTTCTTGGTTTAAGAGTGATGGTAGAGTCAAATACCAATCATTACAGAACTTTAAGCTCAAGGTTAAAACAAAGTGGGTTTTGTATTTTTAAAAATTCTCAGAGCTACCAAATCACAACCAGACAGGTGATGAAATGCTTTTAGGAATTTGGATTATTTTTCTTTTAGAGATGGGCTCTTACTTCAATTATTGGCGCATCCAGTGATGTGGGATACAAATACTGACCCTTCAAAATTTGATTGCAGCCACAGCCTAGGCAGCAGAGTGTTAACATAGGCATCTTTAAGAAATATGTCAAAGATGTTGGTGTGAAAATTCCTAAAATCTGATGGGCCAGTGTCTTTGACTATTAGCTAGAATAAATGTATCAGTATCAGCAAAACTATTTATAGACTTAAAATCAAACTCAATCACAACACAAGGGCAAGAGCGAGCCCTATCCAACATTCCTCACTCAGAACTCCTGTAGGCTTGAGCAATATAATTTCAATAAACATTCTTGTGAGTAATGAGTGCTGTGGAAGGTCTGTAAATGACAGGTTCTGACTGCTGTACCAATGGCATCTTTATTCGAGATTCTGTATTCCACAGGCAGCCATTCTGTTTGTTTGGAAGCTTCAAATCTTCTCATTCATTATTCAATTCAGACTGTTTAGGCTTTATTTTCTTTGCCTTAAAGACTCCTTTTCACAGATGTTCCCTAACTGCCTCCATGAATATTGAGATAGCTGGAAGTGCAGTATCATGGAAATCCACCATCAGGACATGCAATTTCATAGCTGCTGTACGAGCCTTTTTGTAAAAGTGGAGGTTTTTTGAGCCGTGTTATGATTTAAAAAAATCTAAATGTAGGATGGAGGGGTACCTAGTGCCAGGAACTTTCAAATGAGGTTTTCTTGAAGAACTTGCAGATCATTATTTAGTTGAAGAAATTCAGAAATTTGATGCTTCAGGGGTTTTTTCCTGCCTACTATTGTGAACTATAACTTTTAAACAATACCCATTTCTTGATTATTTATCTTAATTACAGTATCTACTCAGAGTGGGAATCTTTCAATCTCAAGGTGTCAAGGTCTCTGAATTACAAAGGAAATATTTTGTTACGTGGTATTTGTTTACTAAAGTTCAAAGGCTGAAACTGCTTTCCTCCATAATGTGCAACACTCAACTGTAGTGTATAAAGGCAGGATATTTAGTTATCCATGTGGTAGGAATTCCCTTTGGAAACTGCAGTCTGCTGGCAGTCAGGCTCAACAGCAGCCTCACAGGAGGCAATCTCTTGTCAGGACCTCCAAACGAGATTTTGAATTGTGAGTTGGTGAATTGTCTGAGAAACAAAACCTTTTTACTCTCTAGCAGTGCTGTGGTCTGCCTTCAGTTCATTTGTAGGGAATGAATAAGTGCTTATCTACATTCCCCCTGATCAATCTGTAGTAAACACTGAAGGTATCACCTTTCATGGGCAGCATCCTCTGTCCTTCCTGCTTGGCTGGGTGGTGCCCAGAGCCCAGAGACATGGCACACCTTCCCAGACCCTGGCCTTGTGTTCTAATTCTTGTTTCTGGTTATGGATACATCTTCTGGTTCTAGACCTCAGCTTTAAGCATGGGGCCATACTATCCATGCCTACTTATATCTAAGGAGAGTTTCCCAAGGATTATAACAGGATAGAGCTACTGATTCCAGCAGCTGATCACATGGAGAGCCACCCCTCAGTTTACTGAGCCTGGCTCATTGGGCATTTGCATCCAGCCCCTGCTACCATGTCACAGATGGGGAAAACTGAGGCCTGAACTCAAGACAAGTGTGAGAGTTATAGTTAGTTACTGTCTCTGTGTCTCTTAGCAGGAAAGGTCCAAGGTCTGATCGACTTTGAGATGTCTAATTCTATGTTTTCTTTAAGTTAAGGAAAAGCCAGTCTCTCTATAGAAACCTTTTTGCCATTACATTGTTTTCTGGATGTGTCCATGCTTTGTAGTTTGTTGCTGACATTCAATGCCACCACAGCAGACATAGTGTATCTGAGCGATAAAAACCGAGTTCCTAAAAAGGTTCTTTATCTTTCTAATGCTTTTGAGAGGTTTCAAGAGTAAAATTACCAAAATTACATCACAATTTTGTGCTTTCAGTTTAACATGCCTTATTCCATTATGTCCTCACACTGTCTGAAGTTCACTGGCTTTTGGCTCATCCAACTCAAGCTACTCTGCAAGATCCCAAACCAGACCTCTCACTTGAAAGATATGGAACAACTGCCCTTGCTTATGGGAAAAAAAGATGTTCATTTGTTCTCTTTTTCCTTCTTCCCCAGGAACAAAGAAACTCTCCCCATGTCCATTCTCATGTCTTGTAACACCTATGAATAAATGAAATTGCCCCATTTCTAATTCACCTCATCAGGAAAAGACCAGGAGCAAAGATGGCATCCTGATTTCAGAACTGCCTCTGAGAATATCCCAGGGAAGATACTGCTGTGCACCTTTTAAAGACTTTGAAAGCTCTGCAGGTTCAATACAGCTGGTTAGAGTAGGAGTGGTTTTGGAATACACAGTTGTAGTTACTTTTTTGTTTATAGAAACAGATATGTCAAAATCTTAGTGAGAAATAAGGGATGGTGGTACTTTGATAATATAAAACAGAATATTTTATTATTATTTTAGATTCTTTTAGCAGGTGCTCTTTCTTTGCAAGGCATGATGCTTGCCTGTTTCATGGATATGTAGAAGTAAAAGCCTTTTAGAATATTTTTATTTCCAATTTGCTTCCTGGTCAGTTAGGGATAGATATGAACCAAGGTTCTTATGATCCCAGGTTGCTGCAGCCAAGGACCAGCGTATGTTCACCAGGGGAAGAATAAATCAGTGATGTCTTGTACTAAGTTTTTCCCTTTTTATATTTGTATTAGTGCAGGGAACACATCAGAGTTTTTGTATTCATATGCATTTATCTAGAGAAGATTACCCCTATAATTTCTACAACCTTTTAAGTTATGAACTGTAGCCCAGTTAGGCTCCAGTAGCCCAAAAGCACTGGAGTAGCCAGCTGAAGCCAATTCATTATTGGGGTATTCAAGATTCTAAGAGGTTCTTGATTTCAAAAGGCAGATTTTGTTTCTCTAATCATGCTTGTTCCTTCTCTTCAGCTGTTGAACCAATCAGACACCAAGAAATATAGTCTTAAGACAAAGTTCATTGCACAAAATTCTTAGAGTTAGTTGAAAACAGTTTTAAAGAATCTCTAAATTTTTCAATTTAAAGCAGCATATTTATACTTTTCCTATTTCTGTGTTTCCTGTAAAGCCAGAGCCAAACTCCCTGTCAGCTAAACGAGGCTTTGGTGGAGTAGTTAGTTCTCACATTCATTTCTGATTGTGTCATTTTTTGTCTTTTGATATTAACATANTATTTTTATTTCCAATTTGCTTCCTGGTCAGTTAGGGATAGATATGAACCCAGGTTCTTATGATCCCAGGCTGCTGCAGCCAAGGACCAGCATATGTTCACCAGGGGAAGAATAAATCAGTGATGTCTTGTACTAAGTTTTTCCCTTTTTATATTTGTATTAGTGCAGGGAACACATCAGAGTTTTTGTATTCATATGCATTTATCTAGAGAAGATTACCCCTATAATTTCTACAACCTTTTAAGTTATGAACTGTAGCCCAGTTAGGCTCCAGTAGCCCAAAAGCACTGGAGTAGCCAGCTGAAGCCAATTCATTTTTAAGGGGTATTCAAGATTCTAAGAGGTTCTTGATTTCAAAAGGCAGATTTTGTTTCTCTAATCATGCTTGTTCCTTCTCTTCAGCTGTTGAACCAATCAGACACCAAGAAATATAGTCTTAAGACAAAGTTCATTGCACAAAATTCTTAGAGTTAGTTGAAAACAGTTTTAAAGAATCTCTAAATTTTTCAATTTAAAGCAGCATATTTATACTTTTCCTATTTCTGTGTTTCCTGTAAAGCCAGAGCCAAACTCCCTGTCAGCTAAACGAGGCTTTGGTGGAGTAGTTAGTTCTCACATTCATTTCTGATTGTGTCATTTTTTGTCTTTTGATATTAACATACTTCTTTTATTTCAATCTGATGACATCTGTGTTGACAAGGTAGGATATTTGTGAGGAGAGTCAGGTGATAAATATGATATCACTGGATAACTGCAGATACAGAACAGTTCTTTGGATGTGGCCTTTGCACACCTGTGTGGATCAGGCAGGAAGAGTTAGGAATTTCCTTCGATTTTTTTTGTGGCATTTTCTTTCCCAGCACTTTGACACATCTTCAGGCCACATGGCCATCAGTCCAGCCAGGGTCCCACGCACAGATGGACCTCGCNAGCCAAGGACCAGCATATGTTCACCAGGGGAAGAATAAATCAGTGATGTCTTGTACTAAGTTTTTCCCTTTTTATATTTGTATTAGTGCAGGGAACACATCAGAGTTTTTGTATTCATATGCATTTATCTAGAGAAGATTACCCCTATAATTTCTACAACCTTTTAAGTTATGAACTGTAGCCCAGTTAGGCTCCAGTAGCCCAAAAGCACTGGAGTAGCCAGCTGAAGCCAATTCATTTTTAAGGGGTATTCAAGATTCTAAGAGGTTCTTGATTTCAAAAGGCAGATTTTGTTTCTCTAATCATGCTTGTTCCTTCTCTTCAGCTGTTGAACCAATCAGACACCAAGAAATATAGTCTTAAGACAAAGTTCATTGCACAAAATTCTTAGAGATAGTTGAAAACAGTTTTAAAGAATCTCTAAATTTTTCAATTTAAAGCAGCATATTTATACTTTTCCTATTTCTGTGTTTCCTGTAAAGCCAGAGCCAAACTCCCTGTCAGCTAAACGAGGCTTTGGTGGAGTAGTTAGTTCTCACATTCATTTCTGATTGTGTCATTTTTTGTCTTTTGATATTAACATACTTCTTTTATTTCAATCTGATGACATCTGTGTTGACAAGGTAGGATATTTGTGAGGAGAGTCAGGTGATAAATATGATATCACTGGATAACTGCAGATACAGAACAGTTCTTTGGATGTGGCCTTTGCACACCTGTGTGGATCAGGCAGGAAGAGTTAGGAATTTCCTTCGATTTTTTTGTGGCATTTTCTTTCCCAGCACTTTTACACATCTTCAGGCCACCTGGCCATCAGTCCAGCCAGGGTCCCATGCACAGATGGACCTCGAATTTGGCAGCACCATAAAGGGCAATATTTAGTCCTAGCTGCACTTATATTTTCCCTTGTTTCTCTCACATCCATTACTATTAGCTTTTGCTTTGAGAACAGAAAAAGCCAGAACTAAAGTGTACAAATATTATTGTTCTGTATTAATGACTTCTGTATCCAATTAGTGAAGATCATTATTGCAATATGTTCTGACTTGCATTGCACACAAGAGACAATAAACAAGATTCCCGAGAAGCAGGTTTATAAATAGCTCCTCTGCAGCATTCCTTCACTGTCCCAGTTCCTTTGGTCTGTCACTTTGCCACGCAGCAGAGTTCAGTGGCACCAGTAACAAGCACTTGTCACAGGGTAAGGGTTCCATCAGAGCCACAACAGAGTGCAGGAAGTACTGGCTCTCCCTGCTCCCCATCTGTTTCTTGTAGGATAAGACTATTTCAGTCTTGTGGCTGAAGCAATTAACATTTAATTGCAGGTGATAAAACCTGTTTGTTAAGTACATTTTAAGGAGAGATGCTGTATTTTAATGGACATTTAGTAGCTGGCTATCAACAGCCTGTGCTCCCTGCCTGGGGACAGCACGCAAGGTTTATTAAATATTAAGAAGCTGTTCATTACTTTATGAAACTATGACAACAGAACATCTGAATATTTAGAAAACAGTTAATGTTCCTTAGAATAGCTGCTTCAGTAAGGGGAAAGGACTAATGTTTGTCTGGCTAAAGATGCATAAAAATGCAGTGTCTTCTTTGAAGTTTGCTCTTTGCTCCTGCTACTCGAGAATGTTGAAATTAACCTACGCCGCATAATTTAGAACACAAGTGAAAGCACAGCCTCCTTTTAGAGAACACAGGAAATCAGATATCTCAGATAAACACTGGCTTTTAAAAATGTCTTTAAAAATCCCAAAATCCATGTGGGTATATTGTTTAGAGGTTTGTCTGTCACCAGTAATATTGGAAGGTAACTTCTGTCTTTGTATGCAGCATACAGAGGCTATTCAAATTGCATTGCAGATCTCAAGGAAAATATTAGGTCTTTGTAAAGAGACAATACCTTACTGAGAAGATATCCACTGATTTTTTGGAAGACCTTCCTTCAACCAGAGTTTGATGCAAGGTGAAAGCTCTTAGAATATTGGTTGTTTGGTAAACAAGGATGATCTTCAACACTGATGAAGCCAATTATGTATTGTATCTGTACCCTCTATTGCTTGTAAGGGATGAACCAGAAAATGAAAATAAAACCAAACCAACAACCCAGAGGTCTCTTTGGTCCTGATCTTGCCAGTTATGCTGAGTGAGCAGAATCTTGTTTCCATGTAGAGTAGTTTGTAGCAAAATTCCCTCAGTGGTTACCATTGGACACCAGAAATTTAAGTGCATCTGTTGTGAAGGACACAGGTAATTGTCCTAAGTGCAAGAACAACAGAGGGTGAGGATGGACTAAAGTAGCCTTAAGTCTTCTTTCTATCTTGTACCCCAAGCTGGATCCTGAATCTGGCTTGGTTATGCTATTGTGGCAGCAGAGAGACTGAGAAAGGAATAGGAACTGGACTGGGACGTAGAGTGTAGCTCACTGCTTAAACTGGTAGAAAAGACCAGACTATGCATGTGGAGACTGAAGACATTACAGGAGGCTATAGGATTATTTTGTCATAGAAGACCCTACAGTCTACCTTTTCTTTCGGTAAATGGCAGTGGTGTTGAAACTGATTTTGGTGCAAATCTGTTTCATGGGAAGTTATAACTTCCTGACTGCAAACTAATGCTATCAAGGCAAGGTGGCCTTTCTCTGGAGTAGTTTAGATGTGCTTAATGCTGTATGGCAAAGGCATGAGTGAATTTCAACTGCCAGTTCTATCCCAGCACTGTAACACAAACTGGCCATTTCAGTACTTCTGGGTAATTACTTACTCTCTTGTTAGTTTTTCTGTTCTTTGCGTTCACCTGACCTGAGAAGATGTACTCATGTCTCTTGGCCATAAGGATGTCTCCTTCCACTGGGTTTGCTGTATTTTCTCTGCCCTCATTCAGTTCTTTGTTTCTCAGATCTTCTATTTACTCTTTTCCCCTACAAACACTTCTCTTTCTCCCTCTGCCAGGAACTTTAACTGTTCTTGGCCTGTACGTCTTCCTTAAAAGCTCCTTGCAGCCTCTGTATTCGGACTTCACCCGCCTTCCAAACCCTTAGTCTTTCTGAGCTCCCTGGCTCTTCCCGTCTCTTTCCCTTTTGGCCATGTACCTCTGCATCCCTGGTCTCTGAAGGGTTACAGCACTCCGTGTCTGCCACTGAGCCAGAGAACGGTGAGGAGCAAGTCCTGGGCACAGAATACCTGAGCGTGGGAAGAGTCAGAGTGGGTGTGGGCTCACTCCTGTCTCACCCCTCCACAGCCAGTGCGTGAAAACTGGGCACACGTTAATTTGTATGGGTACTGACTGTGATAATGGATTTCCAGGGTTTGATAACAGGAAAATTTTCATAAGAGCTGCTCTGATGAAGTTTCTGGCAACTCTGGGTTCTTTTGGACACTTCCATCAGTATGTTGCAAAGCTTGTCATTTAGGGAAGGGTAGAAAACAGTCTCCCCAATCGGCCAGAAAAAGCAAGGGAAGGCTGTTTAATTTCTTTCACTTGCTGAATTTAATAAAGAAACTGGTGTATGAGTTTTGTAGGGGAATGGCATAGAAAAGGGGAAGAAGAACGTCTGTGGGGAGCCAGATTGCTCCTGAAATGCTTTAAGATTAACTGAGGGGAGAGGGACGACCCTAGAAACTTTTCAAAAAGGAAGACCTACGATGATGCAAACTGAGGCAAATTTCTGCTTTTTCAAGTTTCCTTGAACTCAGATTTTTCTCATCTGTGTATGAAGTAAAGTTTAGAGAATTTTCTGTTTTTCTGATCCTGCTTTCTAGTAAGTTTGCAAGTCTCCAAGTTCTCTCTGAGCCTTTGCAGTGTTCTTCTCTAGTGGGAGCCATCCCTTGGGTTCTTCCCCCACAAACAGTTCTTTGGTTTATAAAGGAAACGCTTTTATTTTGTTTTTGTTGCTGGCGTCCAAGACTGACAAATGGGTTTAGTCCCAGGCTCTCCTTTCAATTATTAATGAAAAATATTGTATTACCTGAGGCTAACCCAACATTTCGTTCCATTTCCAAGCCTTTGGCAACCAGCAATCTCATTGCTGTCTAAAATGCAGAGAAGAAAATCTTTTGCCTGTTCCTTTTTCCTCCTCTGCTTCTGCCTCGCCTCCCTCCCTTAAGAAATTCACTGCGTAATTGCAGGATGACTCCAATGAGTGTGCTAAGAAAGCATTGTTATAAATAAAAGTGAACATCATGCAGTCTGATTGTCACTTGTTTAGGATTTAAAGTATCAATTCCTGAACATTACAGAGATTTAGACACGGGTTAATTAAACATTTACATACATGTGTAGAACAATATATTGTATGGTGCAATAATATGCACTTTAATCAGAATCTGTGGGTGTTGTGTGTTTGCTTGTTCCATGTTAATTGGTATCGTGCTGGCTCCTAGCTCAGGTCTTTGGCTGGATGGAACAGAATAGACATGGTGTTTTAAATATTTTAATTAGGACCAGCAGTTCCCGGCTCACTCATTTCTCATTGGATTGTTTTTCATGCATGAATAAATTAGCTAGCATGGAAGTACTTTGCAGAAAGTAGTTGCCCTCTAGCCATAAAATGAGTCCTGTTCATTAATACTTTAATGAAATTAGCTGTGAGCAAAATATCATTCCTTTTAACTGTGTTCTAATTTCTTAATTTTAATTAGGCACATAATTGTAGTATACTGAAATTATCTTAATGTACAGCAAGAAAAGTTCTATCACCATGGGCCTGTGGCTGAAACTTGAGCATACTTGCAGCATATTTCAGCTTGCAATTTTTCTCTTCAACTTTTCCTAGCTAATCAAAATCTTTTCCTTGCTTTGTGTTATTGCAGCATGAAGTCAGGAACTGACTAATGCTTTCAGATACCAGAAGAATTGAAAGAATCACTGATGCTATGTTTTGTTGTTGGCAACATTCATCTGACAGCCCCAGTTGGAGAGTCCAACATAACCCAGGAGCACTTCTAGGGAGGCATGGAATACACAAAACCTGTTTGTGGTTTTGGCTTTTTCCTCTGAGCTGTTTCATGCTTTTCTAGCCTGGAGTTGCTACATTTAATTTATAATTCTACAAACTGAGGTAGGAAGCAGTGAGAATGTATGAAAGCTGAGAAATTTAGATTTTAGCAGCACTAGCATGTTATCTTTAGTATAAAGTTTAATTAGTATAAATTAGTCTATGTTGTTTTATAGATGCTTCTGGTTTCCACTTTGGCAGATACTGTTCTGGTGGATGCAGTTTTTTTACTGCAAAGACAAACGTATTCTGACAAAAACATTGGTTACTCTATCTGATAGTAAGTTTGACATGAGTTTTTTGAATTAATGTCCTCATTCTGATAGAGAACTGTGTGTAGAAACACTAAACTAGATACATTCTTTTTTAAATAGGAGAGCTTAGGATCTTCAATCCAAATTTATGTCAGGGAGGATTTAAACTTCGGCATTTACTACTTTGCTCAAAACTGCAGAGAACTGGAATAAGAAGCCAGAAAGGAATCTTGAAAGTTTTAAAATACTGAAAAAGGGACACATATTCAGCCCTAGAGTTTTTGCATCCAAATCCTTTGAAAACTAGATTTTGTGTTTATCACTGTATTAAGCAAAGAGAATTTCAAGCAGCAGTGACTGCATAGATGTGAAATGTGACTTTGACCCAAGGAGTTTTAAGGTCTAACACTGGCACGTGAATGTTGGATGTGGTGGATTTGTGCAGTGGTTGGTCTCTCTGTACAGTGCTGTATTAACCTGTTCTGCTCAGGTCTGCAGGTGTGTCTGTAACCACCTCCCCAGAACTCCCCTGGTATCTGTGGTGCACCGAGCAGGTGAGCTCCAGGTTCCTGCCTTCCCTGTGGAGGTCACGCATCTTTTCCAGGCTGATGGGGACCTTTGTCTTTGCTGAAATTGAATTTCTAATTGAAATCCTTTTTGGCAGCGTATTTCACTGCCTGCCGTAATTGGCACCTGCTCTAAATAATATTGATATTTCTTATTTAAATAATAAATTATGGCTAATTGTAATACTTCATTATGCCCACAATTAAGTGAACTGAGGTTAGTTTACAATTAATACTAATACTAGTTGATGTGCAATTTGAATGTAATTTGCTGCTGTTAGCAGATTGCCAGTGGAAAGAAGAAAGCTAAGGGATTTCTTGTTTCCAGTGGCAATCTTGTTTTTCTAGACAAACAACCTTAAATAAAATGTGAGTTATATTCAAATAACCAGGAAATTAATTAGACTAAACATTCTGGTTTTATTCTTGATCAATCATTGTCACTCTTCTACCGGTAAATACACACTCAAAGCCTCCCTTTGGAGAACCTAATTCCAATTATCATCTATTAAAGATTAGTGAAATTAATACAGTGCATCTTTAATTGTTTCATGTTATGGGAGACAGGAGATAAGTTCAGAAAACTCAGGTTTCACTCAGGCAATCTCCCATATGAGGGATTTGTATCAGAATGGTTAGCCTGTATTTGATCACAGATCGCTCAAAGAGTGCTAAGAGACGCTCTAAAAAGAAAATGGGAGTGGGCTGGAAGTTTTGTGTGGAACTTTGGCTGGTGATAACAAATGCTACAGACAGATTGCTCTGAAGAAAGAAATACCATGGGATTTCCTTCCTTGTAATAAAACATGTTTGAGTGTATTCAATCACTTCGAAGTTATCTGTACCTTGAAAATTATTTGCTGTAGAGGCAAATGACATAGGCAGATGGACATTATTTGGTTTGCTCTGCTTCACCAGACAAAATTCTTCAGGTCCTTCCAGCATCAGAAAGCACCTATAAAGTGTGCTTGAGCAGCAAATTCCAAATGCATCATCACTGTACTCAGTTTTCTGACTAGAAAAATCCATATTAGAAAAATGACCTACCTCTACTTCTTATAGACCCATCTGGAATAAGGTGTGAAGAAAAAGTTACATTTAAATTGCTTCTGTCTTTTGTATGATCCGATAAGAAACTGTTGAGTTTCAGAGCTGAAGTGATATTATAGAAACGTAGGAATCTCAATCTCAAACCTGCATGGAAGCCTAAGTAAGAAACAAACAGGAAAAAATAGGGTAAGCCCTAAGGGAATTTGAGTAGCAAGCAACATAAAGGGGTGGATCAAAATCCTGTTGCAACATTCAGGTGCTCACACAGTTGTAACTGGGGTCCCTTTCTTATTTCTATGACTGCACAGTGACTTACTTGGCATTTTGGATTAAGGTCGTGGACACTAATAGGAGATTCAGCTACCAAAAAAGGAATTTAGGCAGTGGGAATGAAATAACAGGACATGAGGTGGAACTTGACACTACAAAGGTGACAGGTCTAGTGATCTTATTGCCACGTACTTGTTGGTTTCTTTAGTTTGGTTGGGTTGTTTAATAGAATGCTCTGAGTTCTTAAATAGTCATCCAAGTACATCACTGCTTATTAAAAATTATTTGGGGGGAAAAATTGATTAGATAGCTGGAATGAGGAGAAATGCTGGAATTGTGAAAGTCCAACTTAAATCCATCTTAAGGACCACTTAAAAATTAAAAAGCCATCCCCATCATTTTTAACTGAGTCTTATGATTTCCAGGTCAGTCAGAAGCTACCTGAGATATATGGAATAGAAAAGGAAAATGAAATAGAATGTTTCATTTTCTAGGGGACCAAAAGCTAATTTGGGAGCATCTAGAGTTCCTTTACCAGATCAGCAAATAAACCAGAAATTTCAAATGATCTTGACAGAATCTGTAGCTGGAGTGATTTGGAAGGAGAGGTAGATGAAACATTTTAATAATTAACATCCTTTAATGAATTATTTTTCCTTCACCTATGACACTTCTTAGACAAATAATTAGGAGATTCTGTGACAAAAAAATCTCCACCCTAATCTTGTTTCCTTCTATCTTTCTAAATAGCTGTGTGTCATAGGATTTACTTATCAACTGTAACATTAGCATTAAAAATCCTTTTAGATTCCCTGTTGTTATTCCAAGATGCCATTTTTAAGGCACCAATCACTCTCTTCAGATTGTGTCCGCCTTCAATCAGTGGCGCATCTGATTTCATTATAATTATGTTATCATTTAGATTAATCAGTATTTTGCAGTTTCAGTTGATTAGAAAATTACAAGTTGAACACAGTATTCATAATAAAAATACAAACTAGATGGTAAGAAAAGAATGCTGGAGAACAGTGAATGTTTAACAGCCTGTGTCTAATTTTGAAGTCAGAAAATTGCTGCTTACTGTTACCACAACTTCTGTAAGTCCTTGACAACAATAAAGCATCGATGCATCAGAAACCAACAGCGTATTGCTCTTCAGAGAGTGGATGTTGTTCATTTATACAGTTATGGAAAATTTCCTTTTTTATACCGTGTGTATAAATCTTACCTCTACCAATGAAACAGCTGCTTTGAAATTCTGTCTCTCTTCTCACCACAGCGTTTTTCTTAGAAATTCAGAAAAACTATAAACCTTCCCTAATATTTTCTGTTGTGGCTCGCAGTTCTGGCTAATTCTTGTTTGTGGTCAGCTCTGTACACTTTGGGGTGACTTTGAGTCTGTAAATTATGGAATTGTTTAATAGATTCAGAGAAGTGTTATGGAGTTAGGCCTGGTGAATCGTATGGCAGAGGATCAAAGACTTATTTTAACTGCTCTTTGCCGTTCCTTCTTTGATAGTGGTGTTAATCCTTCCTTTATAAAAGGAAATAGCAAATATTAATATTTCTGATAGTATTAGTTGGACTTGTTGGAATGTCTCTGCTATAAGTTGTTCTTACAAATAAGGGGGCAATGTATCTGTGCTACAGATCAGACTTATGTACTCTATGCCATGAGTGTAATTGTATAACCATAAAGATCTGGGGTAAAATGGATTGAACTGCCAGCCCTGCTACTCCATGTGCACCTTTATCATCTAGTCTGACTGGCTGCTTCCAGTTCCAAAAAAGCTCATGGGAAATTTTTCTTTTTCTTCCTGCTTGGGCATCCTCTATCAAATCCTTTTTGCAATCTTTCATGCAGATTTACTGTGTTTTCTGAAAGAAGAAAGCATAAGTAACATCCTCTGCAGACTTCAAGGTCTCTACAGCCTCCTCCTTTATTTCCATCCAAGAATACAATCATATGCTATAATATATTGGTTATGGAATCTACTCCTGATGCCAAAGGACTGACTGTGACACACAACATCCAAAGCTTGGAAAATATGTCTGGCTCCTGGAGAGCTTTCCAGTAAATTAACCCAGTTCAAGCAGATAGGACAAGGTTCCAGTACTGAGAAATTAAAGAAAACCAAGAAGAATATATTTCCATGTCATCTTTTCGCAAAAGTGCAAAAGATGGCACTGAACAGCAGGGAAAGATACTTGACAAATATTCATCCTTTTAAATACATTGAATTTTAGCAGATATTGCCTTTTTAGTAGGAAAAAAAATTGGCTCCTTTAGTAGCTTTTCTACAGGTTGATATTCTGTTGCAGAGTAGAAATTAAACAAAAAAATCAACCCAATTCATGATGAGCTTCCATTGGCCTTGGATGTCCCGCCTTATAAAACATAAAAAAGTAGTGTCTGTTACCCCTCTCTGAGGGTCAGGTCTGTTTCTCCCCTGTAATCACGAACAGATCTTGTGAACGTATCTGCTTGTTTTGTGAAGCCTGTGAAAACAACCTGAGAAACCACAATGTCATCAACATTTTTCTAGCACGTATTTTCAGTCTTCACAGGAGCGATAGTGGCATGAGTCTGCTACCACAATAGCACTGTAATAAAGTACTCATTAAATTTATGCAGATGATAGTTTCTTTCCAAGGAAGATGTATTGATGTTTACCATTATGAATATGAAATTGTTAATTGTGGATTTTGAAACTTCAGGAGGCATTTTGAGCATGCAATTTATCTTATGACAAAATTTATCCTAATAGAGTTGTGTTGAGCTCTCAGAATGACAAAACCAGCAGGGCAGTCAGGCAGACTGTCCCTGAGGGAACAGAACTGTTTTGACATCTGTCTGAATTCAGCATTTCTCCTGGCTTTTTCCTGGACTGATATTACAGATGCTGTGTTTGGAGCCACTAAGGGTATGGTGCTGCAAGCTGGTGGCTGGGTCTGAAGGGGGCTCCAGGTCTGTGAAGAACACGAGCTATGTGTGTTAAAAATCAGTTGTTATTCAAAAATGTGGAGATTCCTGAGGTCTGGAGCAGATACCCCTCCAAACCAGGCCTGCTTTGGTTAATATGCTGCAGCTTTCCCAGGTAAAGTAGGGATGCACTGGGATGTGAGTGTGGAGTTTGTGGCCCCGTGTCCCAGGCAGAAGGAAGGGGCAGCGTGAGGAGGCACCAGGAGCCACCTCTGCTGCAGGGAGGGCACTGCTGCCTCCCTGCCATGAAACCGGTGGGGTTGTGGCTAAGGATACATTGGTGTCTTGAGGGCGGCTGATTTCAGTCTGGTTTGAGTCGCCTCTTGCTGGGGTCAGTCTCCCCATCTGCCTTCCCCACGCGACTTGTTCTTGACATGCTACAATACGAAGTGATTTTTTAAAAAACAAACAAACAAAAGAAAATAGTTAAAAAACCCCAAAATCAAAACGAACTTTTGGGGTCTTGAGATTTAAAATTAACAGTAACATTTTTACATTTTATAGACACTTAAAATTTTTAATTACAGCTTTCTGGGATTGGGAATATTATCTACTTTTTTTAAAAAAAACCTTTTTAGCTTACCGTGTTGGAAAGAAAAATGTAACTCTAAGTCCCCCTGTCAGAGGGGACAGGGATCACCAGGTGGCGTTGGATCACACAGACTTCCAGCCTGCTTTGTGCCGTGTGAGCTGCTGGGCAGTCGTGGGCAGATGCACCGCGGGGCTGGCTTTGCTGCAGCACCAAAAGTTTGCACGCAGCGTTTCCCTTTGACTTCAGCAAATGTTTGAGGCACGGCTGCTCCGTATGATTCAGCGCAGGCACTGCTGATGATCGGGTTCGCAGAAAAAATGCTGCTCACACATTACAGAGAAAACTGTGTAAAGAAAACATGGAGTTGAAGCACCTCTACTGTCTTGTCAAAAAGCTTTATATGAAAGTCTTCTTTTCCCCCCAGCATAGAAATCTTGAAAAATTATTTTAATCAAGAGCTGGTTGACTAATTGAGTATAGGAAGCGTTATTTTGGAGTGAAGTGGTTGAGCACTTCTTTCTCTCTATATATATATTTTTAAGTCCCTAAGATGTCCAGTTATGTCCTACACTTATGGAAGTAGAACAAGACATTTACTGAGAGTTTTCTGCTTTACTTAACTGCTTTTTTACTTTATTAAACAACGCAGTGAAACAGGAAATTAAGCCAGAATAAATAACACACCTGTTTAATAGTGTAGTTAACCATGGGGATGAAGTCTGTAACTCAGGTTTTCCAAGGGGTGTATAAAAATTCAGCAATGGACATGGTCAAATACAATATACAGCTTATCCAAACGCATGAGCTCTCCTATCTTCTTTCTCCTCTCAATTGACTGAGAAAGGTGGAGAAATGATCTTTTCTCATTGAAATTGTTCAGAGATTTCTATTTCACTGTGACATCATGCTCCTTTTTCCAGCTGCTGCTTGTTAGCACCTGAAAACCCATTGTGCTCAGCTGTTCTGAGTAGGTGCAAAAGCAAAGGTGGCATTGAGGATCCTTCTCTTCCTTAGAAAGCCAGTCAGAGAAGAGCTTCACACTGACTCTGAGAGCACTTAAAATTAACATCTTTTTCACGTGGATAGCATTTTGTGGCAGATCATTCTCTTAATAAGAATCAATTACCTGTTCTTTTTTTTCTTTTTTTTTCTTGTTTTTTTTAGAATCCAGTTGTATGGAACAAGTCTCAGGGGAAGTGTAACATTATGTTTTTAAACCATTAATTTCGTCTGATTATCATACTGCTTTCCTCATGCTAATTGCTAAACCCGGTGGGATCTCACTAACATGAGATACAGCCAGGAACAGACAACAAAATCGGAAGATAGCAGAGGTGGTGATTTTAAACCCCACTGCCAGGCTTATGGCACAGTGCTGAGGAATGGAAAAGGCCAGTCCATCTCTCTTCCTGCTCAGTATTGTCCCCACAGAGCATTGTGAATGTGTTTTGTCTCCTGTGTTTTATGGCTTTCAGATGATGTAGGGAGTTTCCACACATCCCTGAAGAGATTGTTCCATAAACTTGTGCAATTTATTGTGAGATGCTTTGCTGGTGTTCTACTGTAATTTCCTCATTACTGAGATATAATTATCAGTAATGTAATTATATATACTGTAAGGGATTTCTTTTCTCTCTGTGGTATTTACACCGTCTTTTAGAATCATAACCATGTTTCTTTGCAAGCCTTTTAGCTAATACATGCATTTATAGCTTATTCTTTAAATGGTTCAGCATTCTTTATTCAACCTATTTTCCTTTCATAAAAAAATTAATGAATCATGGTAAAATGTGACTTGTTTTGAATGAAAAACTTTCAGCTGACCAAAATCTTGCCATCAAAAAGAATTTTTTAGAGGAGAGAGAGTAATGGAAGTTCTTTGAAAGTGCTTGCTTCCCTCCAGATCATCAGTTTTTGGTTGTTGAAGAATCAGTAATCCCCTGATTACTGAAAGGTCAGTAGGAAATAATGCATACTTTTTTTTTTTTTTTTTTAAAATATATGCTTATATACTATAAATTGCTTTCTTGGCAATGTTTGCACATAGGTGCTGATAGTTAGGTGTTACAGATACTGGATTATGCAAGTAAAAATGCATTTCAGAGTGATGGCCATCCACTTGCTGCTTCTAGGGTAGGGTAGTCTTGCTTTGCTCTTGCACGTGCTGCTCTGAATCTCCTTGTAGGATATGGTTGGCATTACTTCCCTAACTTGGATGCTGTGAATCTCTCTTTTGTCCCTGCTCTCCCACCTCTATCTACAATAGTATAAAACATCCTTGTTTATAGTACTGGCTTTTAAAGCTCTTTTTACTTTACTAATGAGAAGCTTGCTCCTTTCTTTGGTGGTGGTCATTGTGGGAAAATCCAGCAAAAAACAACTGACAGAAGAAAAGTTTCCCTATGACTTGGGGTGTTCCAAGTGGAGGATATTAGTGTAAAGAACTGCAGGCTTGATGTAATGAAAGAGTATTCCTGCAGGATTTGTCAGGGAAGGGAACTCAGTGTCTGTTGCCAAGAAACTGTCACACTTGCCTTAATTATGATTAACAACATACACATGTATCTGAGAAGATTTTTTTCCTCATTGACTTTTGTAGGATGTCCATGTCACTGCTAAATATTATTTCACTGACATCTGCTGTTGTAGTTTTTTATTATAAGGGCTGGTCTCTGGTGCATCATCCATCTATGCAGAAAAATTATTTGCAGTGCCTGCATTATTGCCAGTTTCAAAGGTCTTTCTCAGCAGACAGGTAGTTCTGCAGTTCTAGGTAGCACCAAAGTGCATTTATTTGGATAGCTCTGGGCAGTTGTATAGTCTGATCCTGGTCAAGAGGGGAAAATTGCTTTGAACCATGAGGAATAATGCTGGTGCTATTCGTGAGCAAGGTATTTATCAGCATATTGAGAAACTGGCTCTAAACCAACCAGAGCAGTTCATAATCTGTATTGATGAACTGCTCAGACTTGCAATGAATGCACTAAGTTTTCAATGCAGAGTTTGTTATTCTGCCTTTTCTCTGTCTCATTTGTTGTAAGAGGAATGACAGTAATGCATAATACATTTTTTAAAGGACAGATATAGTCTGGTCCATGTTATTTGCTTACAAAGATGCTTTCAAACACCTAAATTTCAGGATCATGACTATTATTACAGCCAAGTTAACTGTGCTATAGGTTCTTATTTTACTTTATATTCAAAAATGATTGTATTTTCTAGGAGAAGCCAAGAGAAATCAAGCAGAAACCAGTAGAAACCAGTGATAGTATATTCTAAAAGAAACTATGTATTGAGAAATAAGCCAAGAAAATTTAAACCCATATTATTTCATGGAATCAAAAATAGGGCTGGAAGGGACCTCTGGAGATTATCCAGTCCAACACCCCTGCCCAGGCAGGGTCACCTGGAGCAGGTGACACAGGAACACATTCAGGTGGGTTTGGAATGTCTCCAGGGATATATATAGATATATATATACACACACTTATATGTGTGTTTGTGTATGTATATATATACATACATGCTCACATTAAGGCTGTCCAGATATCATCAAATTCATTTAATTTTCACTTTCTCATTCTCTTCATCTCATTGTGTTATGTAGGTAGTTATTGGTCATAGTCCTCCAAAGTCAACAGTGGAGAACTCTGTCTGTTTCTTGTTAATTAGACATTTAAGCTCTAATTGGCAACACTTAAGACAGTCAGGGAGTGTATAGAGCATTCACTCACCGGGAATTGTGTCAGCAATTGATCTAATCAATGGTTTGTACTCCAGAAGCATTTACTTATTCACAGCTGAGTGGCTCTGAGACCAAAGGACAACTGGTTTAGGTACTCGCAGATACCCAGTAAGGTGCAGAGGAGCCTGGCTACTGTTTGGACAGCTGGCTGGTTTATGGTGGGAAATATGTATGTGGGCACACTTTGAGTTACAGTGCACATGTACATATTCAGTGAAAATGGTTCTGTAAATGAATCTCAGTGCATGAGGAAAACAGAAGAGGTGTTTCACTGAGAGTGCCAAGCCAGGTCCTAGGAAACCTCTTAATGAATACCTCTGTTTTGTGGGGAGTAAGTGAGGATGGGGAGTTTCATTTAGACTTGAGGATGTAAAATCAAATGCAAGTTAATTTGGAAAAAGAAGGGAAATTTTGAAAATCTCTTCCCTTTGGAATTACTGGGATACTGTTTTTCCTTCAGTAATATTTACCATCTTTCTTTGTTTTGCTCCAAGTGATTTGGAAGCCAGTCTGGCACATTGTTTATCTGTCACTTCAATTCCCTGGGAGCTAGTGCACTGTCTGTGTAGAATCCTCTGCAGCATTACACACTGCTCTCAGATATCCATTCTGGAGCAGTAGCGATGGCATCTTGGCAGTGAGGTGCAAGTCTGACCTGTATTCTTGGTGCTTATATTGCTGAACCTCTGAGCAGTTTGACCTAGGCAGCAACTCCCCTGTTAGTGTGTTACAGGGTTTTCACATCCAAGAGAGAATTCTGAGATATTTTGCCCACTGAAACTAGAACTGTCTTCAGTTGCTCAGGAACCGGGGTTGGTTTCATAACCCTAAAAATGCTGATTGCACTCAAGGCACCTGAAGCTGTGACTGCAGCAAGGCAGGCACATCTGGCTGAGCTTCACAAAGCATGGGTTACACCTGGCCTGCAGCTACAGCAGGGACCTCTGGCTGGGACCCACTGCAGCAGGAAGTGGGACAGCCCTGCTCAGCCTCTTTTCCCTGAGCCACTGACCCACTGTCCTTCTCCTTAGCACCTGGGAAAGAAATGTAACCTTTAGTTGCTGGGACTCATATTTTAACCAGCACACTTGGCAAGCATATTTCAATTCCTTTCTTGTAATCAGGGTTGTGTGCTACTTCTGTATACGGAAGGAGAGGGTCCTTGGCGATGAGATGAATGCTGAATATTAATTTCTCTCTGCAGTGTTGCTGTTCAAGGCTCTGTCACAGGTACCAATTGAAAATTAACTTCTCAAAGTCACAACATTTCTGAGGATATTTAGCCTCTGAGTTGGGAGTTGACAGTGCCTGATCTTTAAAGACCTGTCTTCTTATGGTTCCTGCTGAACCTCACAGCACTTTCCTAGATACTCCTGAGAGCTGGGTTTGAGGGGAATTAGTAGGTCAGAGGGAAGGTGCTGTGTCATAATCATCACCCTACCCTAGAGCAGGCTGCCTAACTCAGCTTAGGGTGTTGAGAATCTGTGCCAGGAAAATAAAGCAAGCTCTGTTCTATCTGAATGGGCTCATGCTGGGTTGTATCTTGCCTTTGGCCATGGATTATGTCTGCACCTTTTACCAGGAGCATGTCAAGAAGCTGTGGGCAAGCAGCAGACCAAAACCAGCCTCCCCAGATAAATTTGTAGAGGATTGTTTGTGAAAGCTGTCTGGACACTTACCTGGGTGGGCTTTGCAAGCTGGGTGAAAATGCTGAGCAAGGGCTAAAAATTTTGAATACAGTAATGTGCATTTTAAAAAGTAAAAGTAAGTTCATATCAGTTTTGTGTTAAAAGCAGCCCAGTGGAGCTAAACTATGTCAATAGCTGGATTATGTCAATTTAAGAGCTACCTGCAAATTTTGTCAAATAATATTAGTTTGGGTCATATCTGTAGAAATTAGATTATTTCATTGCATAGCACTGTAAAAATGCTGTGAAATCAGGGATGGTCTTGCTGGCCCACATGTGCTTTCCTACTAGCAATAAAACTGCCAGGAAATTGGTTGGTTTGATTCAGATGAGGCCAGATCAGAGGCAGAAGTCCCACTGATTTCAGCAGGAAAAGGGATTGTACATGAGCAGGGGAGGGGGAAGGAAACTGCATAATGTTGAGATCTCACCTCAGCCTGAAACAGATGCAGGGATGTGTTCTGAAGGCAGAGAGACATTGTCTTATTTTAAGATAAGCATGTTTTACTTATTTTAAGTTTAGAGACAAAAGGAAAAGGCTTTTTAGCTTGTAGAAGAGATTCTTTCATGACAGTTAAGTTTTTTAGTACAAGACTAACTAGAAACTAGAATTTGAAATGCGTTGACATCAGAGAGATTTTTGTAAATTCATGTGCTTAGGTCACTATGCCAAGAGAGCTGCCTTGGAGGAATTTTGTGCATTTTTATAGAAAGGTACTAACAATTTTAAATCTCCAAAGACTTTCATTTAACTTGCAATCTTAAGGATATTCATTTTAAATTCCTGCTTTTTCAGTCTGGTTAAGTGTTGATTTGTGCATCCAAAATAGTAATCTTCACTCATGGTACTTCTTTGTACTGCTGTTCAGTTATCAAAACAGCAATGGAAAGGTTTGTGGGTGTTTTGGAGGGGTTTTTTGCAAAGAAGGTAAATAATATTTTTGTGTGTGTACAGTCATAATATACTTAAGATTTTTTTTTAATTAATAAGGAAGATTATCAGCCTAAATCTCACAGTAAAAAAAAAAAACAAACCACAAAAACAAAAACAAAAAAAAAAAACAACCACAACAACAAACTAAAACCTTTAGTCCTCACTAGGAAGCATGGCTTTTCAAGAAGCAAAGAGTGAATTTTACTTGTAAAAAAAAAAAGAAGCCATAGCAATTCTGTTTAACAAGTGCTATAATTCCATATGCTACCTGCCATTGCTTTAGAGATGTGAGAATCTGAAACACCATCCTGATTGCAGTGTGACTGACACAGGAATGTTCTGCTCTGGCAGCTGGAGTGCTACAAGTGAGCTCTCCTTCAGCCTAAGTAGGCTTGTGTAAAGACCAAACCAGAGCAACTGATTTTAATCACAAGAAGAAATAAGTGAGTCTCAGCTTCAGCTAAACTTACATCGTTCCCCAAGCCCTAGAGCCTTTGGAGAGTATGTCATCCTGCAGGCTCCCATCTGATCTAACTTCTCCATTCAAAGCTCTTTTTCTTTTGTCTCTGTGGTTACTGTGATTCATTTCTGCTGGTGCATTCCCAAAGTGCTAAAAACTTCAGAATTACTGACAATTTTTTATTTCAAGCTGGGAACAAATTCTGAGCAAATGTCAGTACTTAGCTCATCATGTGGAGGCTGTGACCTGCACCCATTCAAGTCTCCTGCCTTATGTTCTGTCCTGGGAGGTGCTGTGTCTCTGTGTTGATATGAAGATTGTGTGCACAAAGATGTCTGCAAAATCCATTCTTGTAGGTGGTAGTGGCAACTTCCAGTTCCTTGTACCCAGAGAGCAACATCAGCTATTGCAGAGAAAGGGTTTGTGTATGCATGTGGCTGGACTCAAATGTGCCACCACAATTTCTTCCAGTGAGCCACCCTTTTCTATTATCACTCTCCTGACAGGTCCTGCAGGATTAGTTTGGGCTGAGCTTTAATTTGCACCACTGTAAGTGTTTAAAATGAATGTCAGTTCTGAAAAATTCTAGTGGTTTGAGAGGCACTTGCTGCACTTAGGCTTGGAGAACCGGTATTGTACCTTTGAATGTGACAGTGAGTGACAACAGATATAAGTGATTCACTGTGTTCAGTGTGTTTATGTGTGTAGACTATTTGGGGTTTATTTTTTTTTTTAAGCACCCACTCAAAGCAGTGTAAATTTATTTTTTTCCTAGAGTTTACTTTACCCGTGTTACTTTTGTAGTTGTTCTGAAGCTTGTAGTTCTGAGCTTGTAAGAGTTCAAGAAGTTACACAATGTAGGCAAGATATCCTACAGCTCTGCAAAAATCTGCATGTTTTTCACGATGTGAGTGCATATGCTATTTTTTTATATAATAATCACTGAAGTAGATGACTGAGCTCCAAGACATTCAATTGCAAATAATTTCAACCATGCTCCTTAAGTAGTGGCTCAAGTAACTTGACATGGTGATTTTTCACTAAGAAAGTAACTTGTAGCCACCAATTTTGTTCAAGTTGACTTTCTTGAAAGAAGGCTGCTTGTGGCCATATCATTGGCATTAGTCCCCTTGTCCCTGACCCAAAGCCTTTTTTAAAGCTAATCTTCAGAGGAACCCATGCTACATTTAACTTTGGTATCTCTCCTGTGGGTCTCAAATTTAACCAGACACGGCTGATCTGAATATTTCCTGCATGTTAAACAGACCATTGTAAGCCTTTTCCTCCAGGCTAGATTGTTATAAATGCTGTTTATGATCCTGCTATGACAACTGTGAAGGACATGGCAAAGAATTTATCACAGGATTATTCATCCACCATCAGAATACCTAATAAGATTCTAAATGACCCAAGATGATAATAAGATCTAGCTTGTAGCAATAAGGTATTAATAAACTGGTTTTTTTCAATAAGGAATTGTCCTGGCATCATTACCCTGACATATTTGTTTTCCTTCTATTTTGCTGGTAACGTAGCTCTGGTGCTTTATACAGCAAATTTATAAAACCCCATGATGTATGAAAAACGCACCACATATGAAGTGGAACCCATAGGTTAAAGTCAAGAGCATTCTGTTTGCCTATGCCATAAAAGGACTAGATTTTTTAAGTCATAGATCCTAATTCTTCCATGCTCTTTCACTTTGTATTCAAAAATTATGTGTAGAAGAATACATGCCCTACATACAAGGCCGTAATTCAGATGAAGGGATTTTGTCAAAATCATAAACCCAGAAAGTGCAGGTCAGGTGATTAATGACTGGCACTGGCACCCTGAAGTCATCCTGAGCTGGAATTACACCCGCAATCCTTATGTGCAATGTCTCAGGCTTTAAAACCATCAGCTTCCTGGGGAAAAAAAAAGTCATCTATATAATGGCATAAAAAGCTGACAATCGCTGTTGCTGTGAAAATGACCGATGAAAAATACATAAATGTGCAACTGGTCTGATTAGACAAATAGTCTGGGATCTTGCTGAAGGCCTGATGTCAGTACAATCTGTTCCTGTGCACCCTGTGACCCTCTGCTCCCTGCTCCCCTCCCAGTGCTGGGCTAGGGACCTTCCACCTTCACTGACCACCACTGCCCCACAAGAAAGACTCTTAATGGGAAGAAAAGACCATCTCAACATGGAGTTTCTGAGGAGGTGAGAGATGCCAAGTACAGGAAAGAGCAGATGTGTAAAACTGCTACTTATCCATTAAACCTATTGAACTGGTGATAAAAAGCTACATTACTCCTTGAAAATGCAGAGCTGTTACAGCTTGTATAAATACAAGTTTGCACTGGGTGATCTCAGACTCTCACAGGCTGGTTCCCCTCCTGCATTTATAGGAAAGGAAAGCATGAAACAGGTGGATTGTTTTGCTCAGAGCTCTGACCTGAGGCAGGGATGGAATAGTAATTCATGGTCTCAGTCAGTTACTCTGCCCATCAATCTACATCGTGACCAAGGTAATTTTCTTTAAAAAGCCAAAGATGAGTGTATATCTCATTATCACTTAAACTTTTATCAAAAGTTTATTCAAGCTGGAGAGAAGTGAGATTTGGTGCAGAACAGCATAAACTCTAAGGCATGAAAGAGATTTGGATTATTTGAGCTCTTTGCTTTCAGTCATGTTCCTGGTTGGAGAACTGAGTGGTTGCATGTACAGTCAAATGACCTGGTGACCTTGCAGGGCTGGTTCATGACAAAGTAAGCTAGCATGGGACCTAAAATCCTTGTGCCCCTTTTCCTTTCCAAACTTCCTTTGGGAATGTTGGGAGATTGCTCTGCCTTGCTTCTTCATCTGAAGAAAGAAAATAAAACTATTTCCTACCTTAAGGGAAGGTTGTGAAGACAACTACCAAATATTACAGTAATGGAAGTGCTCAGACATTACTGGGATGGAAGTCTTGTGGAAGTCTTAACAAGGTCTCATTTCTGAAGCAGTAGCTGGTGCTGTGAATATTTGACTTTTCTCTCTGATGCAGCAAAAATAATCATTTGCACACCTATTTCCTGTATGTAAAATGAAGATCATGTGTTTCTATGGGTGCTGTGGGTACAAAGGGAATATGTGCTGAAGAGTGCAAGTGTGAAATTAAAGGATAGATCTGAACAGACAATTCTAATTGAAAAAGGAGTGGGATCAAGGCTTTGATCCCTTTTAATTGTGTTTTCCTCACTGACCTCTGATTTTTTTTAAGCCGCTATTCACTGAAAGTTTCTGCTTTCTAACAACCCTCTTTATAGGGAATAAGCAGGTCATTAAAATAGCTGGGAAATAAGTAGCAAAATGTGTTATGTGTTTTTATGTTTTACCTTCATCCTGTCTGATGGAATTCAACTTGGGTCCATCTGGGGTGGTGTTAACGGTGCTAAAATAAACATGCTAGAAAGTTGTAGTCACATTCATTGCTGGTGAGAATTCCCTTACTTCATTAGACTTACCAATACATTTAAAAACACACATCTTCAGAATTTTGCCATGATTTATATAAATTTTGTTAACATTATAATATGCGGAGATGGGCTGAATTTTATGGAGAAGGGACTTGTGTCGGCTCTGATGAGCCCTGGCAATAGGAAATTTAAAATTCCCTTTGCTTTGACAGCTCTTGTATGTCACCCCTTCCAGCCTGATCTGTCCCTTTGGAACCACTGCTGCTCCCTGTGAAAAATGTGAGAACACGATGGGGAGAGAAGATAGAGTGAAGAACAGTAGAAGCTGTATAAAGGATGGCCGAGGGGAGAGGGTTAAAACAAAATATTATTGTCTAGTAAGCTGAGAAGAGTACTTGTTGCTTTGGGGGTTGGAACTACAGTGAATTGCCTGAGAATGCTGTTCTTTTCTAGGTTGTTGGGGTTTTTTTTCTTCTGGAATGGATGATTTCCTGGGAAAGTTGAGTACTTACAATAGTACAACCTGGTGAAACACCTTCCTGGGTTTGGCACCTGCTGATTGGGCTCTCTTTCATATACGTTTGGAAAAGGGGATGTTTTGTGAAAGCAGATTGTGAGAGTGCAGGGTGATGCTCAGTTTTCTAGGAAGCAGAAAAAGTTTTCCCTTTCAGCTAAGAAATAATGTTCTGTGAAAGCTGTAGAGAGACAGAAAAGCAAACACTATCTAAGAAAGTGACCAGTTGTGAAGTTGGCTAGGATGAGCACCTCACAGGAACCAGCAGAATTCCATCAGTAATGCTGGGAACAATCCAGGAAACAAGGATCACAGCTTCCCTCAGCATGTCCTTTCAGGAGATGTGTGTGGCCTTACTGTTTCTCCCCCTCCAGAGTTCCCATGTCCCAGTCTCCCAGAGGAACCCTGCTGCTCCACTGAGCATTGTGTGGAGAGCAGGAGCATCTTTCCCAGTGCTGCAGCCACAGGGCTCAGGAGTTCCTGGCACAGCCCAGCCCAGAGCCAGGCCCTGCAGGCAGCAGCAGAGGCTGTGCGGGTGAAGGGCTGAGAGGCGAGAACCCAACCAGCAGCGTCTGAAATGGACAAAAAGAGCTGTAAATGTGATAGGGGCAGGTCAAAAAGCAGGTTCAGCTGCCCTGCCTTGTGCATCAGTCTGTCATTGATAGCCTGAAGATTTTGTAGAATTGTGGTAAACTACAGTTTTGTCCTCTGGAACAGAATTGTGTTCTGGTCCCCAGTGCCTTGCATTTCGGACTGTTTAGGCTGGTTCTCTGCTACTTCATCTCCAAGGAGTTTTCAAATGTCATTCTTAATTTTCTCTATTTCTGCATGTCTTGCTGTCAGCTATGCCAACACAATAGAGAAAGTAGGCTAAAAAAAGGAGAGAAGGCATGTTTTATTTTTTCTTTAAGTTCTCAAAATAAATTAAGGAGAAATATTTATCTCTATAGTATTTCAGATCCACTGTATTGCTTCATCTGCGTACGTCTGCTTTCTCTGTTGTGTCCTATTTAGCTCTAGTAAGTCACAAGCATATTGAGGGCAAATAGTGGGTACAAATCTGACAGAAAGCTAATGAGCTCTCCTGTGATTATCAGTAAGGACTATGTCTCATTAAATCTCATTTCCTGAGAAAGTCCACATGAGTGGAAGAAATTATCTGGAATAAAGGTCTAAAAACCTAATTCAATCAGATTTATAGGTGTTCTTGTTGCAACAAAATAATCAATGAAAACAGAGGAACCTTCTAATGAGACCTTTTGAAACGATTGCTGTTCAGAGAGAGGGGTCTGTTTCCCTTTTATCCAAGATTCAGACAAAATACCTGCCCTTCTCCCAGACTGAACAGGTTGATACATGTTGTGAGTTTTTTGAATTTTCATTTTAGATGTGTGGTTACAACTGATACAGTAAATAGATGCTTGTGTGCAATGTGACTTTCATTCAAAACTATGCTGAAAAATGAACCTGGCTTGTCCAGTTTTGGGTAGGTTGCGATTGCCTCGATGCAGCATTTTCTTCTGGGGATGCACATCTTTGTGTGGTACATTTTTCATACGTTATTTAGAGAGGAAAAGCCTCTTCCCTGTTGCAGTGAAGAAGAAAGACTTCCACTGATTTTAATGAGCTTTGGCTCACCCTCTGATCGAGCAGCATTGCAAGAAGTTTTTATTTTGGCAGTTTTTATCTCTGTGCAGAGATGTGTGAACACAATCTCCCGTTATGTTTCATGCTAACATTACGTGGATGTGACAAAGGAAGGGTTGGTGTGGTCTCATGGAGTGAAGAGTAGAGACCCATCACTGCCTGACAGCTGAGGAACACGGGCAGCTCTTTGCCTTTGTAACTCAGAGTGTGATCTGAAGGCCTCAGCAACTGAGCTGACTTGCCTTCGTAACTAAATTCTTGCTGTTGGGAAGGACCTCAAACTGATCGCTGCAAGCTCTGGTTTTGAACTCTTTAAATGATTGGCTTTCTGGGATACTGTGGTGTGATGATACAGTTGATCCTGCTGGCACTAAATTATCTTGGAGCAGGGAGATTAAAGTAATATAATTATTTAACATACAGAAATGTATAGTTCAGTTTGATCTCACAAGCTTGGATCGGAAATGAGCCCAAGTTGAACATCTGGGGAATAAGAACACTGATGGCTTTGTGAAGAGCTCTGAGTTCTTTTCAGTGTTTTCATCTGAACTTTTAGGTATATAAAAGTGTTATTTGCTTAATTCAAATACACTTCTTCTGGCATGAGAGTGAGAAATACTGATGTTTTATCCAGATACAGTTTGAAGAACATCACATAAATGTAGGAGACATGCTTTTCATGTGGACACATTAGCAACTGTATGTTAGAAGTTCCATTTTTATATGTGCTTCCAGAGAGTTGAGTTTTTGTTGAAGGGTTGTTTCCCTCCACTGTAGCTGTTCCCAGTTCCATACAGCACATTACTTGTAATCTGTGGGATGTGTTATTCAGGAATTAAACAAAAACCCTGGAAAAATACGCTGCTGTTTATAACTTGAAAAAGCATTTATTAATGTGAAGATATAAGGTAGGAGTTAGAGAGGAGCAGTTGTTTATGTGCTATGAATCACACTTTTCTGTTTGGGAAATGAAAGTTATGTAGAGGTTCTGTGTGTTTGTCAATGGAATTTGCTCCGGGACTGTTTTATAACGACAAAAGGAATTCTGTGCTGTGTGCAATACAAAGATGGGGAAAATTATGAATTCTTACTCTACTGGGAAGCACAGCCAAAGAAACAAAGGAGTCAGAGAAGTGTAAATGTTCTTCTGGTAATATAACCTGAAATGACGCTTTCCTATGTTAGTCAAAAATGCCATTTTTAATCCTAGGGTGGGAAAGACTTTGGAACAGTCTTACACCATCAACAAGTAAGCTTCCTTATCTAGCACGTGTGAAAGTCTGAAGCTTTATATGGCATTTTAAGTTAAAAATGAGTAAAGGATGGAAAAGTTAGAAGATTATCTTGAGGGTTTTGCTGGTTTGGTGGTGGGGTTGGTTTTTTTTTAGACTGGAAATGGAAGGTTGATATCTGAAAGACTAAAATGATAAAGCAATACAAAAAAATGTTTGGAAGGGCTTCAGAGTTATAATGTTGCAGCCTGAAGGAGGCTCTTTAAAATTCAGGTGTCCTCTTAACTATCCTGAATACATTCTGCACCTAAACTGGCATCCAGGATTGGGAGCACAGCTTTGCATAAGGATGTATAGGACATTTTATATAGATCACACTGGGATTACGGCAAGGAGTGATGTTAAAATAAGTAAACAACCATTCCATGTTTTTTATTAAAAGCCTATCCAGATTTTAGCCTCATCTCTTTTGGGCTATGTAGGGGATCCTGATTTTTCTGTTTATGGCTATCTGACAACAATATTCAAAGATCTTGCCAGTACTTGGGGGGTAATGTTTAATATCATATTAGTGAACAAAAGGTTCTTGTGCTAATCCTCTGAAGGCCTCTGTTTTGGAGAAACGCTGTTGAGAGCTATATTAAAGTCTGGAGAGGTGTGATATGCATAACTCAGTTCAATGCCAGCATCACATTGGAACCAGACCCCTCCAGGCTAATTCGCTGTCTCATTAGAAGCCAGTGAAATTCCTTCAGCATCAAGTACCATGTTTAGATGTGTTTTCTTCTGCAGACACTCTATTTCTGTGTAAAGTGTAGAATTTTCAGAGAAGTCTGGAAAACAGTGCAAGGGAACAATCCAAAGGTGGCAGATACACAAACCAATGTCAGCCATGTGCAAGCAGAATATTGGTCAAAGGCTGAAGAACATATGATGAAGAGGATAGGGCTTTGATATATTAATAGCATTCAAGCATAATCAATTTATACACTATCTAAAATTTCCATAGACTTAGAGAAGCCTGAAATCCATCAGATTACCCTGTCAAAAGCACACACTGGGTATTTGTTCCACCTAATCCTCACTGGTAGTCCAGACTCTTCAGAAGGGATAAATCAGGAGCAAAGTAACTACGTCAGGTTACTCAATTACCACCTCAAAACTATTCTTAATCTAAGTATGGACATCTTGCCCATCAGTCAATCTGCCTGTCATTTTTTCCACCTCTCACTGCTCAAGAGGACTGGCTTTTTGGGAAAGTGATAATAAAACTGTAACAAAGTCCAATTTTTCAAATCAAAAGCTAGAACTCTGCTTTGGGGCTATATTTTCTATCTAAGAGTCTAATGAGGAGGGACAGGCAATTATTATTATTTATTTCACTAATTAGCTGGATAATCATTCATTGTAAAACTCTTCAGTGTTAGAAATATGTTCCTTGTACACTTTGTTCAACAGTTTCCTTTTTATCAGACTGAACCACTGTATGACATCTGTTATTAGTGGGGCAATGGGGGGCACTTGGAAAAAAAAAAGGAAAAAAATAGAGGGATAATTTTTGATCTACGAAGATAATGCAACAAGAAGCAACAGTCCATAAAAACATCTCCTTTCAGTCTCTGAAGACATAATGCTTTATGATAACCATAAAACATTTTAGTGCAAAATAAATTGCTGTCCTATTCAAATCCTTAAATGCACTACAGTGGATGTCACTGAAGACATACAGCTATTTTTTCCAATACTGAGATATATTTTATCATAATTTGTAGTGTAGGTGACAACCTTGCACACATGATTGCCTTTTCTTGCTTAGTTAGCTTGCCAAGGTCAGAGTCCTTTGGCCTTTTATGGATGTAGAACTATTAGGAAATAAACAGGATAACCAAGTAGCGTAAAGACAAAACTTGTTTCCTTCACTGGTTAGTCATACACCCCTAAGGATTTTGTAGTGTTCTGAGTATGTACTTACTGGAAATTATTTCTTTTTAAATGCTATAACAAATTCTTCTCCCATGTAAAACACATAGGTGATTTTTCTCATTTTCTTTCTGTCTTTCTTTCTTCCTAATTTTTGTTTAGTTATGTTTTCTCTTTTCTAGCTAATGAATGGCGTATTGGTTTTGGAGCTGCTGCGAGGAGAATGAGGAGTGGCAATTAATGGAAAATACTGCAGCTACAATTCAGCCCAGAAACCCTGAGCCAGGTAAGCACCTCAATTTCCTGATAGTTGAATTCTTCTGATGTCATTTCACATTGTGCCAATGGTGAGGTTCTTGAAACACATATTCTCAAGGGGCTTCTAGAATTTCATATTCACTTGTTGCATCGAAGCAGTGGAGAAGAGAGTTTATTCTAAAGTATTTTTGTGTTACTTCTGCTGATGGTTATGGCTATGTAGGACTGCATGGAAAGAGTATAGGAAAATGCTAATAATGGTGACCTATTTAGCAACATCATTTAGGAGCTACGTCCCCACCCCATAAAAGTATTTGCCTTGGCTGATTTGTTGAAATCTGTTACAAAGTGTCATAGCTTATTGAATGGAATAGAAAAAAAAAAGAAGTTGATAAAGTCTCTATGGAATCATAGAAAAGTGGAAGGCCTGGTTGGTGACATTTCTGTAAGTTCTATACAGGTGTGAAGGAAATAAATGTAAAATGCATTTTGTATGTTTCCCTTTAAAATACACTGAAGTTTTTGACATAGAAAATGGGTCACAACAAAACTTTACTCTCTCTCTCTTGAGTTGCTGGGATGAAATTGTGCCTCAAAGGAAACCAGTAGAGTCTTTAACGTAAGTAAAACTTCAGCCATGAAAGTGCATTTTGATATTGATCTGTGTGGTGATGATGTATTTAAAAATTTATTTTTTTCCACTGTGGTGTGGAAGATCCTTTCTTCCACGGTCACTGAACACAGGCTCTAGCATTCAATGTTTTACCAATATCCTGAAAGGATGTGTGTAAAACCCTCTGGTAGCTTCAAATGACTGTTCCCGCAGATGGAGGATCCACCTTGAAAATTTCAGGAATCTATAGAGATTTGATGATTTGGAAGAATGATGTTAAGAGTTTGTACACCTGTGCATTTGTGTGAGCCAGCTCCTGTGAGACTCTTGGCAGGACAAGAATTTCCATTCTTGCTTTCACTGTTGCTTCCAAGCAGTCGTATTCACTTAAAAAATGGCTTATCAAAGGTTTTTCATTTTTTTTTGTGTTACCAATATGGTGAAGGTGGCACATTTTAAATACAGAGTGCTAGCCAGCAACTGGATAAGAGAAGGTTATGAGCAACCTTTTGGACTCACAACCACATATTACAGCATCTATAATGTATATATCCCTTATTAGACTATTTAGAAATGTGTAATTAATATAACATGACTTTCTTGATGTCTACATAACATGATTGACAACCCATACCATGCAAGAAAATAGTTACTTAGGGAGATGGGGATATTGGGGCTTTTATCCTCTCTTTTTAAATGTTTTCCCAGTTGTTGTTCATTGCTTGTTGGCAGTTTATTTTAGATTTTGCAAATATAAAAGCAGCTGCAGTGGTAATGTTGAGCTTTTGGATTCAACAGATGCATATATTTTAATCTAAATGACAATATTTAGCAACAAAATTGTTTCATTTTAACTTCACTGCGTTTGTTAATCTGTGGGAACTATAATTTAAAAATAATGAATGCAACAGGGTGAATATATGGCTTCCATTAATTCCAAATACTGCTTATTTCCAGCAGTTTTTAATTATTTGAATATAGTTCTCAGTATATTTAACTGAAGTGGAAAAATCATTCAAACCTCAGACCATTTACGATTGTGGGTGTATCTGTAACTTTCCTTCCAAATTACTGAACTTCAGAGTAACATTTCATTTTGAGTACCTATTTTTCCTGAGTATTACAAAGTGCTACAATAGTTGAAAAAGTAGTTGTGAAAGATGCAGGTTTCATAAACAATGAACACCAGAGGAGAGTTAATAAATTGCAGGTTCTGCAGGGAAATTCTGTTAAAGGCTGACTTGAAGCCCAGGACAGTAAGTAAGATAACTGAGAGTCTGTGCTGCATTTTGCATTCTTCTTTTATCTTAAAACAGCACTTCCTTGGAGAAACGGAGATCCACAGGCTGTGAGGGTTCCTTGATTGCCCAGAACCATCAACCTTAATGTTTTCTTTGCACATCCTGTCTGCAGGCACAGGGAGAGCTGTCAGGCCAGGTCTCACATTCTGTGTGCTTTTGTTACCTGCTTTGTGGATCTGGCATGAAATTGTCTTCTCCTCATAGAATGGTGTTTTCTTCTGATAGCTGAGACTACACACTGAGATCCTTCCTTGTTGTTAACATAATCTTTTACAAAATTTCATGCTAGCATGGACTGGAGACAGAAATCATAAGTTTGGTTATATCGTGAGGCTTATGGGTGCTGGCCACTGAAAAAGTGGGTAGCAAAAAGTGTGTAATCTTTCCCACGTTTTCCTGACTGTATCCAAAACCTCTTAATAAGGAGCTGCATGTGACTCAAAGCTGCATTGTGGGCTGGTGGCAGGACTCTGATGTGGTGTGCATTTTGGAGCAGTGTCTGCACTTTTCTTGCCTTATGGCTTGAAACTGAGCATGAGGACTGACTGTGAGAAAAACAGATGCATATATAATGTTTATTTTTTTTTATTATTTTTATTCTTGTCCAGTTTTTTGTGTTCAAATAGACCTGTGCCCTCATGAAGAACTAGCTCAGACATTACAATGTGTGGGTTAATAAGCATTTGAGCAAACAAACCCTATTTTCCTTGCTGCTTAAACAGGAAAAAATGAAACAAAATTATCTACTTGACTGCTATTGATTCTGGTCAGCAGCTGGGTTTGCAGCATGCATACAGGCTGTCTGTTCTTAGGCTGTGATTCCTCAGTGGAAATCAAAATCCCAATTAGAGTAAACTGTTATGGCATCTGTTGGTTTTTCATGGGACCAAAATTCATGAACTTTCTAAGAGTCTCAGGGCAGCCTGACACTGACTGTGGCAGGCACTTTGTATCTGTTTAGCCATCCCTTTAGTCAGCTTGCTCACATTTTTGCTGCCACAGCTGCAGGTGGTGAGAGAAAACAAGCCTTGGGCCAAGGTCTTCTTGCTTAGGGAGCTGTGTGGTAGGGGTTTTTTTGCTGCTCTGCCATCTGAACAAATTTTGTCAGCAAGGGAAGGGTGATGAGAGCTGGGAGAAGAGAAGTTACCTGGTGAGTTTGTTTCAAGAGCTTTACCCTATAACTGACAGCTCTTTACTGTTGAATTCCTTCATTGACTTCAAGGTTAGTTTTTCCATTTATTTTCAAGGTGCTGTGCACTCTGTCTTCTTTTGCACCGGCACGCACACTCTGGCTTTTCTCTCTTCATGTCTCGAGCTGACACATCAGCTCTTCTTATCTTTGTGCTGACTTCTCCATACCTGTGATCGTTTGGGGTTCTTTTCCTCCTGTGTGCCAGATCATTAGTTTCCCTCTATTGAAGTCCTTCTGATACCAAGTCCTGTTTTGCAAGGGCACTCAGAGTTAATCTCTCACAGGAACTCTACTCCAAGAGAAGAATGTGTTTGTGATTGAGCTTTTTAATTCCCTGTTAGTTGGTATTTTATTCCAGAACTCTGTCTTCCTGTGGTTGCAAGGCCATGATTTATCTCTAAACAAGTGCCAGCTGCTACTGGCTGTCAGGAAGGGACTGAGTGACCACAGTGGATCAAGTACTAAAGTCTTTGCTCAGTTTCCATTCCAGGTACTATGAAAATTGCCCAATTTGGAGTTTAAACAGGCAAATAAACCATGAAGAAGCTGGCTTGTGTACATAAAGAAACACTTCATGGTGGGGACTGGTTCATGTAGAGGATGTCTGACCAAAATGGCTTCCCAAAGGGAAAGAGTAAACACTAATTATTTATCTCTGGTGGGCCACAGCTTTTCCTTTTGTGTTCCCCAGGCTGCACTACAGGCAACTGGTGTGCAGGATACATGGTGTGGTTCTCTTTTCTGAGAGCTGGCAAGGCTTCTAAGATGAAAAGAAGAATGCAGTAGTTCAAATCAATCATAGTCATCATAGAATCACAGACTGGCCTGGGTTGGAAGGGACATAAAAGATCATCCAGGTCCACACCCTGCCACAGGCAGGGACACCTTCCACTAGCCCAGGCTGCTCCAAGCCCCATCCAAGCTGGCCTGGAACACTGCCAGGGATGGGGCAGCCACAGCTTCTCTGGGCAACCTGTGCCAGTGCCTCACCACCCTCACAGGGAACAATTCTTTCCCTAATCTAATCTAATCTAAACCTGTGTCAGTTTGAAGTCATTCCCCCTTATCCTGTCACTCCATGCTCTTGTAAACAGCCTCTCCATCTTTTCTGTAGGTTCCCTGCAGGTACTAGAAGGCTACAATCAGGTCACCCCAAAATGTGTAGCTGTGCTCAAAAGGTTCAGCCTGTGTTCAGTTGAAATAGCCAGGAGTTCCAGGGATTTACCCAGATTGTCTTAACTGGATACCCAGCAATCACTCCAGCTGGAGATTATATATGTGAAATTAGAGGCACTGGCATTGTCAGAAGCTTGTGTAGGTATAAGAATTGTTCATTTGTATGAAATCCCCTTATCTAATGGAAGTTAGAGTTGCTAAAAACTGCAGGCCAGCTACTGAGATTTTGCCTTCGATGGCTTCAGAACATTCCAGCCAAATTACAGGCAACTGCTTGGTTATTTGCAGGCTCAGGGCCTCAAAGCTGAGGAACCCAATAAATAAGAAATGTGTATAACTAAATATAGCACCTCTACTTAATCATTTCATTCCCTTCCACCTGCTTCCAAAGAACAAAGTTTCAGGCAAAAATCCCTCATGTCAGGTTTCATATCTGTTGCCATATTTCTGAGTGAATTGCTGCTCCCCACTGCCCCTCCCAACAGGAGTTCACAGAAGTGCAGCAAGACCTTATTATTCTGTTTATGATAGGATGGTCTGTTCCAGTACCATGCAGTCCATAGTAAATCCATCTACAGAATTAATTCTGGGCTTGTGAGGAAGGGATGCAAGTAAAAGCCGTAATGATTTACAGTTTGAAGATGCAGCTGATATGAAAATAAACATTGAATCAGTTTCTTCTATATGTCTTAGTTCCATTAGAATAATGACAGTAGGTGACATTTTTCACATTTTAATTGGTGTTTTGCTGATTTTATCAGAATTTCTGCTGATCAAAGCAAATTGGCTATTTATTTATTTTGCAGTGATGCTAACTAATCAGTGGAAGTTTAATGTACTGTAATGAATTTTAAATATCCTCCTAGTCATTACAAGTGTGTGAATCTAGACTCTCTTTCTCATAACACTTTGAATAATTAATTACTTGAGTAGCAAAAAAAGGTAACATTTAATATAATAACATTTTCTTTGAAATATTTCACTGCATGTTTTATAGTAGCATCTCAAATTAGCAAAGGATAATTCTGGCCAATGTATCACCCCTGCATGCACACAGCTCACTTAACCTAATTCTGACTGCATTGGGTTAGACTGATAGTAAATACCTTAATTACTAGTTTATTTCAGTAGCTTGTTAAATGATGGTTTTTATATTATTTATACGTCAATGTCTTTGTTTTGGTTGGTTTCTTTTATGTTATTTGTCTATACAGGTTTTTAAAAAAGCAGTGACATGCTTCATGTCACAGTATTATTTTCTACCCATCATGGTATGCCATAAATTGTCCTCATGAGTATAAAAGAAAAAGGGAAGTTAAAAAAAAAAAAAGAGTAATGGAAAAATTCTCGTAGTTGGTTAATTTCTGGATACAATCCTTCACACATCCTCTTGCCCAGGAAAGAACTTCAGCATTCATTCAAATGTTTAGGACTAGACCACGTTCTCTGAATTAGAGTGTTAGTCTTTGAGGACTTAATGCCGAGTTGAAAAGAGTTTGGTCTCAGTTTATGTACTTTTCCTGCACGTCTGTCATCAGACCCTGGCACCCTTTTGACACTACACTGTGCATTTCCATGCTTTGCTCAGAGCTAGACTTCATTCCAATATATTGGTAACTGCATATGAGATGTGAGAGGAGTGCCTGGGGTTTCAGGGGTTTGTATTTCTGGATTTTAGTTGAGGCAAGACAAACAAGAGAAGCCTCCTCATTCTTCCCATTGTGCTAAGAGTTAGTCCAGTTCTGCACACAAAAGAGGCATCTTCAGTTCTCACAATGCTGGGGTTTGGAAGGGACTTGATGTCATTTTAGCTTTAGTGCACATGTTCTTCCAGCAGGCCCTTTTTCAGTGGGATGCATGGAATGACGTGGCTGAGTTCCTCGGCAGGTGATACGGAGCTCATCCTTTAAGCTCAGGAGAGGTGATGTGTTGAGTCTGTGCAAGGAAAGCCAAGTGCAAACAGTCAGTCCGAGAAAAGCTGTTTTACACTGCCATTACAAGGCTCTGGGAGGGGTCTTTAAGAGAGAACAAAATTTGGGTTATTGTAAAATGAGAGACTCAACAGGAGATTTGTGCTGCTCAAAGAAGTATTTTAGGTGTGTTATTAAATACTCTTCAAAGCCATGGGAATCTTGCCTCTAATTCACTAGATCAGATGTAGATCCTGTGTATAGGGAGTAGAGGGGGTCTTTGATATGTCTGTTTGGATCATTTTGAGTGTCCAAATAAGAGATTTTAACCTTCCTTGAGAACATCTAAATGTGAAACTGTAGACTGATTTCAAAGTGCAAAGTGTAAATACTTAAATTTCAGCTAGAGTAAAAACTCTCTTAAGGCTTATTTTATTTATTTTTTAAATTTTGGCCTCTTAGAAGTATGTGGAAGCAATTCATGAATTTTGAGGGGGTTTTTTGCAATGATGTTTTAATAAACAGTAATGTTTTAATAAAAAAAATTATAAAGTAATGAGTTTGCTACGATGTCAGTGATTAGATTCTGAATTTGCTTGTTAAAATTCATCTCGCACTGTCTATGACTGTAAAATAAAGACAATTTAAAATGAAGAGTGAAGTAGTGTTAGAGTAACAGAAAGCATCCAGGCTCATATAGAATTCATATCTTCCACTGAGACACTGTCAAGAGGGTCTACCTAATTCCAGTAAGTTTTAGGTCTAGTTTGTGAAACAAATTTAGTTGGTCTTCAAATATTCTGGATCTGAATGAAATGATACAAATGGGAATTATAACATAAATATCAAATTAACTTCCAGGCAGATAGTTCCTCTCCATCTCTGACCATTTAAGATCTTTAGACAGGCACCGCTGGTCTTGCAAGGAGCCTGGGAAGGGCTCTCCATGCACATCTGGAGAGTGTCCAGCTGTGAGGGGACCGAGCCTGAGGGATGCTGTGACTCTGGTCCCTGGCTCTGCTCTCTGGGGTGGACAGGGACAAGCTCCCCACAGGGTGGGATTGTTCTGGGCCACTTTGGATCTGAGGCCAAGGGGCTTTCCCACACTTGCTGTAACAATGATAGAAAACCAGCAGAGCTTCTCCCATTATAAAAAATAATGGACAGATGAATGTGTACGATGTTTTGATTGTTATTTACTCCAGAGTATGCTGAGTCTTACCTTTACTACTACAGCAAAACTGATTTGATATTCCCAAAATAATACTAATAAAAAGCCTACTTGAGGACATGATACAAAAAGACTTACAAATTAAAGGAAAAACACTGATATATCGTGATTTTGTTTGTTGTCTGTTGCTTCTTGTAGTGCATTTAACATGTAAAAAAGAGCTGCAATTTGTGGAATGAGACTGATTTTGTACCAAAATTTTTCCTTACTTATCAGTAGCTATGCTGGAATCATCTGGTCTGTTGGGGTTTGGTAGCTTGAGGAATTAATGAATATTCATTCCTTTTCCCTGGGTACAAAGTAAAATAACTAGTAATTAGTATAATATTTAATACTCCTATTCAAAATAAATAAATCTTTTGTGAAAAAAAATCTAATTATTATAATGTAACAACTTCTGCGTGTGTAACTGAAATTGGATGTGCTGTTTTGAAAATGCTTTTAAGCCCTCATTTACATGTTTCCAGATCAGTTAATTATTCCCCTTGTATGCATAAAACAGAACTCTGGATTGTACTTGCATATATTATTCATTTTGCTATCTATCTTCTAAGTTTAGCTGATTCTAATATTTTAATTTTACATTATTATTATACCAGTGATATTTGTCTTCTGATATGAAAATTATTCTTGTCTGCACTTAGTTTTATGCTCATTTTTAAATGAAGTGTCTTACATGGTAGTAAGTGTGACTATTACAACTTGGATCTTGTGTTTTGCTTTTCACTCTAAATTAGTCATAGCATGTGTTTCTGAGGAAGGGGAGGGTTTCACATGGGGACCTTGGCTTTTGTCAGTGAGATCATGAGCCAGAGAAAAATGTAACTGATGAAATGAAGGGCAGGAGCCTTGAATCTGGTCACCAGAGTCAGAGCTTGGGAGCTGCTCTAACATGGCCTGATTCAAAGCTTGCTGGAATCAGCAGATGGATCTGTAGTCACTTTTAATGAGACTTTTCATGTTTATGTCAACATTCGTTGCTGAATTTAGTATTTCCCTGCTACCCATTTAGGTTGTCATTGCCACAGTCTGTAGATCAAGGCCATTCCTGGCTATGAAAGTGTAAATAGGGAGATGTTTGACACTGGTGAGCCCCACTGGAGCCGTACAGTTCCCTTGTGGGCACTGGTATGTACAAACCAGCAGGGCCTCGTGTGCACCACTGCCACTGGGGCTGCTCTCTGTCCTTCAGAAAGACGTGGAGTGGGGCAGTCTGTGGCAGTACGCTTGCAAGTCCATGTGTGGTACTCATACCGATACAGAGCTTGGAAATCATTGTTGCCTTCTGAGCTAACAAATTAGTAAGTTCCTATTCCATTTAGCATTGATTTCCTTCCCCCCAAGAAGGAAAAGTCAAAGGTGCAGGACAGGCTGTCTCTGTGTGCCAAGAGATGAGCCCTGCGTGCTCTGACTGCTGCTGTGGTGCCTCTTGGTGTGACAGATGGAAGCTGAGGGTTCTGCCATCCCCATCCCAATCTTGATGAGATAACAAACAGAAAAAGCTTCTTACTAATTTAATTTTTTTCCTGATTTGTTTTGTGTATCTCTTGTATCTCAGAAAGAAAGTCGAGCAAAACTTACATTGTAAACATGAAGGGTTTGGCTAACCCTGTCGTGTCACATATTTTTCTTCCTTTGTGGGGGAGCATTAGAATGTTCAGTGAGCTTTGGTTGGGTGGCAGGGCTTTGGCTAGAGCTGACAGCCACGGAACATGAGAAACTGTGAGGTACTGAGTGCTCCTGTTGGATAGAAGTTTAAGGTGAAGGATGTCTGAAAGGATGACATAAAATACGTACAGGATTCAGGAAGGACTGCTTAAAGCGGAGTGATAAATGCCAGGGAGGAGCTCAGAAGCAAAGACTAGTAAGTAGCTGGTTTAAATGAGATGAAGATACCACAGCATTTTATGGACACACACAGAGGAAGGGCTTAAAGGATGCTGACCATACAGGAAATTGTATTGAATAGACATGGAAGAAAGAGGTTTGTCACAACCAGATAATTTTTCCTGGCTCACAAGGCATTGCTCTCTTTTCTAAGCTTTTTCTGAGAATACAGAAGGAAAATTGGTAGAACCATGATTAGCAAAATGTAGGTTTTTGCTCTATATCTTCTTACAGTCAGGAAGCCACGTTAAAAGCCCGTGACCAAGCTTACCCAGTCAAACCCTGAATGCTGGCTTCACTTACCTATAGGACAGGTAATGCTAGCTTTATATGGGCATGAATATTAGGCAGTATTTACTTTTCTACAAGATCCTGACCATTTTCAGGGCCCAGAACATGATGTTTGTATTTTGGTAGGTTTTTTCCCCTTATTCAAACATGACACATTTATTTAATATGTGCTTTTCAAACTTTGCTTTGAAGAGCAAAGGACTAATTTACCCAGGGGTCTGTTCAGTTTTTCAGACATTAATGAAATTGTTTTCCCCTTTATGAAGTGAATGAATAGGATTATTCCTATTTTAGAGATTACTAGTTGCGGTACAGTGTTATAAAGTAATCTCTAAGATTGTGTGCAACATTTCTTCAAGACGCAGCATTTTTTATCCTCTTAGCATCAAATACTGTGTTTGTATTCAGACACAACTCCTATTGATTTCGGGCACAAATGAAGGTTTCATCAAATAAGATTTTGTGATATCAAATTATGAATCTAGAAATGAAGGGTGTGCTATGAAAAAGCTTCAAATGGTCGAATCTTACTTTTGGTTCAATCTTACTTTGATAAGGAACTCAGTGGTGGTTTGGGATAGATTCCAATTTTCCAAAGAAGCAGTCTTTTTCCCAACACTTAACAACCTCTGAAGGTTTGGGTTGTAAGCCTGGAAGATTTCTCCAGCACCATTTTTGTATGTCCTCTCTGATTTTACTACTTTTTCTCTAGTGGCACTCTGATAACAGAAATACTTCCAGCCTACTCCCCCTGCTCCTACTGTCACCTGCTTGTCATGTTTGTGCCCACGACCCAGGACTCTGCTGGCTGTGACACCACAGCAGCTGCTGGGGGAGCAAATTGTCTCCCTGTGGCAGGGGGGTGGGAGGCGCTGCTGCCAAAGCAAAGCAGAGCAGTGGTGATGTTTGAGGAACCTTGGATTCCCCGACAGGGCTGTGAGACGGTGAGAATTCTGGTAGTTTCTTTTGCCCACATCTTGTGGGTTGCTGCCTCCTTTCTGGCCTCTCTGCTCTGTCCCTGTCCCATCTCACTGCCTCCTTAGCTCCTTTTGCCCCAGTTTCATTCCCTGTCTGTCCCATCCCAAGGCTTCCTCCTCATCTTTCTTCCACAAGATGAACTCCACTCATGTACATGCCAGTCAAGTGGGGTGTTAGCAGGTTCACAGCATTATTGTATTTGCTCAGGCTCTCCTGTGGACTTTTCTGTGATGTGGATCTTCCTCTTTGTCTTCCATGTTCAGTTTTTTCCACCCTTAGAGAAAGTCTGTGCAGGCCTCTCCTCTCAGAGCCGTGTGTCAGACTTTGCCGGAGGCTAGCACATCTTACCAATTTTTGCTCTTGGCTCATGTTTTTGAGGCTGTCACATCAACTGTCATGACTTTGTTTTTAAGTGAAATAGTAAATTGAAAAGAAGGAGCATGAAGGATGTGCCAGGCTGCTGTTTTTCATGTGCTGGCCCAGAGTCTTGTCTGCATACAAGGAGCTAAAAAATTGCAGGGAAGTAAGACAGGCTTATTCATAACAGTAAATTTGAGAAACCTTTTTCTTTCTTTTCAGTGCTGAAACAACTGAAGGCCATTCTCTGTGGGAATAGTTTGAAACTCTTTCTTTTAGTTTGTATTGCACTGTACATTTTGCTTCAGGTGCTGTGAAGTTTGATATCAGTAAGTTGTAACTGAACTGGAGGCAATAATGCTTTAGGTGCTCCTTGAACATTAAGAATTTTTGGTCAGTATTGTCAAAACAAACTGTTCTCTTATTCTTATTTAGGATCTGTAAGTAGGTATTCTCGGTAATTTATTTTTCATTGTTTCACTTTGATCTTTCTTAAAAATTCCTTTTAAAATTTGCATTGAAGTATATTAATGTAAAAAGTATAAAGACTTTAATAACTAACACAGGCCCTTGGGGCAGGAACATGCCTTACCAACTTTGTAAACCTTTGTGCATATTTACAATGCTGCAGGAAGAATCATTGATGGTAATACTATAAATTGTTTTCCAATAAATTTATATGGAAAGGTTGTGCTAGAAAGGCTGAAGAGACAGGAGCAACAAAAATGAACAGGCTTAGAAGGTGATGTTATAAAACCCTTCTACAAAGCATTTTATTGAGTGGAAGGTAAGAGAATTTACTGTGCTGCTTCCAGGTAGGATAGAACTATAGTTAGAGACAAATAAATTTTGACTTCTAACATTTAAGTTCCTCCAGTTGTCCTTCAGCTCAGCTCTGTCCCTGCCTCTGTTGTGTCAGAGGTATGGTGGTAAATTAAAAAGATGTGATTCAGCTGTGTTTGTGTTCACCATCTCTAGGAAGTTAGGAAACACTGGATTGCTGGAGGCAGAAGTCAGTGGACTCCTTTTATCCCTCACGTGCGATAACCTTGACTAAAGCACCAGGTCATTGTTCCTCTCATGACTTAGCAGTCATTTGCCAGCAGTTCCCAAAAATCCTAGAATGGTTTGGGTTGGAAGGAACTTTAAAGATCACCTCTTTCCAACCCCCCTGCACAGGCAGGGACACCTTCCACTATCCCAGGTTGCTCCAAGCACCATCCAACCTGGCCTTGGACACTTCCAGGGTTGGGGCAGCCACAGGTGCTCTGGGCCCCTCTTCTGAAGCCCTTTTAGACACTGAAAGGGGCTCTAAGGTCTCCTCAGAGCCTTTTCTTCTCCAGGCTGAACAGCCCCAGCTCTCTCACCCTGTCTTGGTAGCAGAGCTGCTCCAGCTCTCAGATCATCTTCATGACCTCCTCTAGAGTGGCTCCAGTCCATGTCCTTGGTGTGCTGAGTGTCCCAGAGCTGGGAGCAGCACTGCAGGTCAGTCTGACAAGGGCCACTCACAAGGGGATGGAGCAGGCAGGGACAGTGCCCTCCCCTGACCTGCTGGCCACGCTCCTTCGGACACAGCCCAGGACACGGCTGAGTTCTTGACGCTGCTGGGTCAAGTGAAGGTTCCCACCCACCTACACCCCCGAGTCCTCCTTGGGGCTGCTCTCACTCCATTTCCCCTCCAGCCTCGGATTGTGCTTGGGACTGCCCTGATCACACACAGGCCCTTGCACTTGGCATTGTTGGACTTGATGAGGTTTGCAGAGGTCACCTCTTGCTCGTATTCAAACTCTCTTCACCAGCTCACCTGATTCACCTGGGTTTTTTCTTCTTGTGAGTGATATGAAATTGCAGTAAATGATTAAGTAAGAAAGAAAGATTTTATTCTGCTGATATTTTGGCATGTGTACCATTTCTCATTTTAACAACATAATTAGATTTAGTTTCACAAAATGTATTGTTGAGATGAATATATTTATTTAAAATGCTTCCATTTTATTAAACTTATATTTTGAAAGGGAACATTTCTGTGAAAAGCCATCACACTAGATGGGGTATTTTTTATAACTGCTTTGCATTTGTCATGTATATCTGTTTTTCACAGAGGCATGCCAAGATTTATCAGTAAATTTCTGTGTTTAAAAAATGTTAGCAGAGACAATTGCATAGCATTTTGCAATTGAAGCCCATTGCAATCTCCATAGAGTTTTACCTCCTTCCCTTTGGAGAGGAAAAATTAAAACAAAACAAAATATATGACATTAAGAATTTTTTTAGAGTTTCTACATTCTCTTTGGCCTTTTAGGGGAAGTTGTACCTGAATAAGAAATTAGAAACTGCAATACAAAGTATCGAGCATTCTTTGAGCTTCCAATATTCCAGAAAGCTTCTCTAGAAAAAGGAACTATTTGCTATTTGCACTCGTGTCAAAAGACTGGTGTATCTTACTGTGCTTGCTTGTGGTGTATTTTTTCAGCACTTTGTTTCCTGACAAGCCCAAGGGGCCCTGAGGTACCTATTCCTTTGTTTTGAAGTAGCCAGTTCTTTGAAAAATCTGTTTGAGGTGGTGAGTGCCTTTACATCTCCAGAGAATTCTGGTGGAACTTTCCTGATATACTTTGGGTTGCACATTAAATTAAATTGAAATTCATGTCCCATTGGAATATGTCAGCTATTAGGTCATCTGTGAATGTTTTAACATCAGTGAAGCCACATATTTCTGACTTCTGCTTCTATGAATCCAAACCTTTCACACCAGGGAATTGGCGATGCCATCTGAGTTTGTTCCATAAAAACAGCTCAGGTGTTTGGTAATGCAGAGAGCAAAAGCCTCTGGGAACCATTTTGCTGCTGGGCACGATTGCAAACCTTTCCCTTTTCCTTCCAAACACCCACGAGTCAGGTAACTGAGATGTGCTATTATTGATCTGCAGAGGTACCACTGGGCTAGTCACTTGTCATACAAAATGTGTCAAAATTTGCACATCAATTGCAGCAGTTACTTCAAAAATCATACTTCTCTATGAAAATAAAACAGAAAATCACACGCCACTTAAACACCTCAGCAATAATTCTCTTGCTTCAGGCACCTGAGCTGTAATAAATGTTGGCATTTTCATTCCAAACCTTTTTTTCTGGAGAAATTTAAAAGAGCACTGTCAATTCATGGCATTTTGAAACAACCCCAGCATGCATGAATGGGACAGAAAGCTGGCAATTAGGCCCGTCAGCTGCCCAGTGTTTGCTTTCTTCTTGCACTTGCCATCCTGCTTCTCTTCTCTGCTCTCTTACTGTCATTTTCAGGGTACAGTGAGGTTTTTTCCTCAGCTGCATACATCAAATTCTGCTAGAAAACTGCTTTGGCATGAATATGTTTTGTCCCACTACACACCCAAATCCAAATCAATACACGAATCTTTCTTTTTGTTTGAAGACAAAATAAAGCAGTAATATAACTGGTCCTATTGAAATTCACTGTTCGGTAATATGAATCTCAGCATGAACTCACCCCACTTCTCTTCCTGAAAATTTCTAGCTGAAACATCTTGCTCTAAAGATGTCTATATTGTTTCCCACCATTTAAAATTATTTTGGTGGGACATGAAGAATTTCACTTGAAAGAGAACTTAGTTTAATTTCTTAAATAGAACAGTTTTATACTATTTCTCCTTCTTCTAAGAGATTGGGTGACCTTAAAAATCTTTCAATATTTTGCATTTATTTTAGATCAGCGTTTCATCAGCGCCATAAAAATATTTCCTTTTTTCATTTATAATTACCAGCTTTTCAGGGTTTCAGACATTTCTCAGAGGAACTATTTTGGCTACTAGGTAGCTGGAGTACTAGATAAAACACAAAATATAAGTGAAATATTTGCACAGAAAAGTATTGTTGATGTGCACCTTACAAATCAAAAGGAAGGCTCTTGAGTCTTATTGTAATTAGAGATCAGTGAAGTGGCTGTTTTATTAGCAATGCAGATTCTCTTGGAATAACTAATTTTGTTCTACATTTATTGAACCTAAACCAAGCTAATCCTACTGAAAAATGTTTTGAATGCAGTGTGGCCCAACTTGTCACCTCGTAGAAAAGCCTTGCTGATTGTAATAGGTGGGCTGTTGCATTTGTGACAGGCAAAAGATTTCCACTGAGATGGTAACATTGAGTTGCACGCATAGGACTGCAGAATGAGGGTGGAGGATGCATCCTGACTGGAGCACAGAGCTTTTCCTGTGCTTATAGACTCTGGAGTTCCCATCTTCTGAGCTCAGCCAGGGACTTCGCGTCACTGAGCAGCTGCAGGATAGAATTCCGTCCCTTTCTTCCTTCTTTCTCAGCTCTCAGGGCTTTTTTGTTTATTTTTTCCTCCATAAAAGCAGCCAGTAAAGTCTGCCCAGGTATGGTCCCCTCTTTCTCTTGTTATGCTCCTGAACTTTGGCAGAGGTGCTTTATCGATGCTTGGAGGAAGTGAAAAGGAAACAGGAAGCCCAAATGCTCGAAGCTGCATGCACAGACATGGCTGTGAGACTAAATTACCCATGGGGAACTGGCGTCATTTCATGGCAAATTGTCTGCTAAACAGTTTTCAAAATTTGGGTCTGTACCAAGCAATTCATATGGTAAATCTCTTTGGGCTTTCACCTTAATATATTTAGCCAGCTTAATGTTTAAACAATTATTTTATTAAGTGAAAAAACTCTTGTTCTGTTCATGGGATTGTACAGCCTGTACTTTCTGAATGCAGAGCTCTAGGTGTCAGCAGGAATTCCCTCAAATGGGCCTGATTCATGGGATCAGGGGGTGACCTTGGAAGAGCATCTGAAAGTTCCAGTTATTGCCACAATTCTTCTCACAAAATATACAGTAGTACAAAATAGTTTTCTATCACAGCTCTGTAATATAATCCTTTACTTTCCCAGTTCACTTGGGTGAGCTTTTCTTGTACCATGGAAATACATTTTTTAACTAATATCTTAGTATGTGTGGCTGTCCTGATGTCTTGGGACAGAGAAACTCCCATTTTCGTTTGTGTGCTAAAATACAAACTGCATGCAATGTACTAAAATCCGGAGAGTAAAACCAGCAGGACTTCCTTACTGAGTGCATGGAGATAAGGCCTCTGTCAGCATTCACTCTGTTTATCTCAACAGACTTACACCACCCAGACTCTCTCAAAACGTGTCTGTTAAATCTTGGTTTCTTTTTCTGAGTGACAGCTTTCACTGAGTGCTGCAACCTGCATCACAATAGAACTCGGAATGGAATAGTCACAGTCCTTTGCCTCTGGACCAACGGCAAAATTCTGTGCAAGTGTCTCTCATGACTTGCTGCAGAGGTGCACACGCATGGAGCTGGCTCTGAGAACTGGCTGTGTGTGGAGAGAGAACTCAAACATCCCCATCCCGTGCTGGCAGAGGATGAGTTTGTTGAGGAAATGATGCCATTACAGAACTTACTGGGAAGGGGGCTGATTGCTGCTTTGTGGATAGTGTGCCCCACACTGGCTGACTGAACCACAAATGAAATGCCACATGGAGAGGCCCACAATGCATTCCACTTGTGCCGTTTTCTGGGTTGTTATCTGCTCTCTGAAACTGAATTGTCAGGCCTAGTGTGCTTGTAAGAATCTGATCTTCTCTACATTCTTTTTCAGTCTTTCGGTTGCTTGCCTGACCTTGTTTTTATGTTAGTGGGGTTATTGATGGGAGTAGCCAATGAAATGGGTAGTGAACATGGGAAGCATTTTCAGAATGAGTTATTAAACTCCTGCCAGAGCTTGCATTTATTATAATTATCACAAAACTGTTATGTGGCCCCATAAACTTGCATGGTGATTTATAAACTTAGGCTTAAATTTTGCTAATGCATATATGCAATTTTTTTTACTCCTATGAAGGAAGTTATACCTACGCTTCCTGTAGATAGGGTTGGCTCCTACATTCAGAAGATGTTTATTTAAACTGGAATGTGGCTATGGAAATAAAATCCAAACTAGTTTGGTTACATTTCTAAAGTCTCAGTGAAGTTTACTTGCAAAAATAGTATTGGTCTAATCCTGCAGGGCTCTGAATCCTTTTCATGCTTTTTAGTATCTCTGGAAAAACAAGATAGTAGTCATCTTGCACAGTGGATTTTAAAGCAAGAAATACAAAACTGGGCCTATAGAAAACTGCTTTCCTGTTTTCCTAGCATGTTAGCCAGGAGCAATAGCAACAGAAGGTCTTTACCTCGTAGTGGCAGATGGTTGGATGCTACATCTCTGCATTGTTTAAAATTCTTGCAGCTTTTCCAGCTTCTAGAGTTCATCTAGAACAGCTCTTAGTAGCCTCATTTGATTATATTTTAGACCTTGATTAAATTTGATTTACAGTTACAGTTTTATTTCTTCATTAAATTAGATTTTATGTTCTTGACTTAAATCCTTGAGTTTGCAGATCTGTTTGCTCAAGGCCAGGACCCGTGCTGGAGGTGGAGGAGGCTGTGTGACTGTGATTATCAGGTGTGCAAGCTGCCTGTGCCCAGCTGAGAGTCTGAGTGTAGTGGGGAAATTGGGTTAACAGGGAGTGAGTGCCTCATTAGTTGCCTCCTCCCTCCTTGAAACACAGGCAGTCCTGGTTTGGGCAGATGCAGTAATGCTGGTTGCTGAGTGTGTTACTCAGCACTGCTCATCAGCACAGCAACAATTCAACAGACTGAAGTGCAAATAACATCCTAAGAACTGCTTTAGAGCCTCTGTCCTGTCTGCACCCAGCACCAAGTGTCTGAGGTAAGATGGTGTTTGAAATATGCTTGAATCATCCCCAGACTTGGATTAAATGTCAGGCATCAAAATAGGAACCATATTCCACGTCTGGATATTAGCAGGGAAGATCTTTTCCAACGGAGTAAAAGCAGAGCAGGGTAAAAGGAGACCATTTGAAGTTAGGAGTTTGAATAAGCTGACCTGAACCAAGTTCACTTTTCTTGCAAGGGCGCTTTTACCTTCAGGGATAGGCACGAGCCACTGACTGTTTTCTGAATAAGGATAAAACGCTCTTGGTTTTGCAGTTTATTACAGCTTGAGGAGCACAATAAGTTGCCTAGAATGGTTTTGACTACACCGTGCCAAAATAATTTGTGTCTTCTGAGAAGGATGTGGTTTTATTCAACTTATTTTCTGAACTCTACTTGGAAAGATTGTTTATATTTATGTGAGGCTCTGCTTAAATCATACAAAGGGAATTTTCAGGAAAATAGCTACATAAATCTTAGGAAATGCAAAACTAACAGACATATGAAGGATTTGTATTTAGAAAAGAATCTCCCAGTGGGTTGTTCTCAGCAGAAAATGAAAAGGTCTTTGTTGCATTCAGTTGAACTATTAGTGTATTTTTTGCTGATATAAGCAGTTATACAGGTACGACCACTGTCACAGTCCCAGATCTCAGTGCTGCAAATTAGCGAGGTTTTAACTTTGCTCCAAATATCATGCTAGCTCATTTTCATTATGAAAAAGGTGGGGGGAGGAGAATGGGACAAAGTACCTATTGGCAAAGCACATTATAATTGTTTAAGCAGGCCCCACAAGTCATGCATTTCAATTATTTGTTCAAAGCTATCTGCAATTAAGAGTTGCAAACAAGGTTTTTGAATGCAAAGTCAGACAATTAAAATGTTTCATGAGTGCTTTAGAGAGAGAAGTTCTGAATTAGCACTTTGAATACTCAAGACCTCTTGTTTCCTAATCTCCTTTCCCTTTTGCTCTGTGGAAGAGAAAGATGTATATTTTTCCCAGAATTTTTTTTCTTTAAGCCAGGCTGATCCTAGAAAAGATTGAATCATCCCGGTCTTTGACTTGTACATTTGAATGTCTTTTGCCCCTTGAGAGATCATCCTTTTTGCCTCATAATGGTCCAGGTGCAAAAAAAATTACTTTGCCCAGGTCTGGCTTGTCCTCAAAGGGGGGTTGTAAATCACTTTGAACATCTCTCGCTCTTGTTTAAACACCCAACACATACACACAAACACACACCACCCCCCAAATCTCCTTCCTTCCCCTTTGAAGAGGCAGAACTATTTTAGCTGCTGACTTGTGGCACTGAGAGTGCAGCCTCTGTGCTGGATAAGCTGACAGACAAGATGTGGGAGCAGGGATGTGTTGGCCTGTTAATGGAGTTCTGTGGATGGTGGTGTCACATCTGCTGGTGGGGATCAGCTCCCAGCGAGAGGATGAACTTCTTGCTCTTTAACCATGAGAAACAAACCGGTTCTGTGATTCCTTACTCCTTTCAGAACAGTGCTGCTCAGGGTTGGGGTTTCCTCACTAATGCCGTTTGAATGGTGGTTGTTTTTAGAACTTGCAGTTCAGGGTTTTTCCAGCGTGGCTTTTGTTGTTGGTTTTTTTATTTATTTCCTTGCTTTTCATGCTCAGAAGTCCACAACGTGAAAGCATTTGAGAGTCTTTCCCCTTTCACTTCCCTGGTAGGGTCTGCCATGGAATCATTTTTGGTAACCTTTTTGATGCAAAGAAGAGCAAACTGCTGCATAGTTTTGGGTTGTGTAGTTAAAGGTGCGAACCTGTATCAATTTTAAAAAACACATCTGGGTATCAAACTGCAACAGAAACCATCAGGTTAACTAATTCCTGTCGGAAAAGCAAAGACCACATGGCTTGTGGTATGACATGCAAATTCAATTGTCATTGAACTTTTCTGGGATTTGATGATTATTATCTAATAGCCTGGTTTTTGTGACCCTGTGTTCCTCCAGTTAATTAGGAGAACTGAGAGTCCATAACAAGGTTTGCTGCTGTTAAGGCTGAGTGATAAAGTTTATTCTGCTGCTTGGGGTTCTGGGATAGAGAAAGGAGAGGGAAAGAAAAGGAAGAGCAGGGTTGCGTTTGGTTGCCAAGGCAGAGGGAGTGCTGCTGGTGCAGTTGTCTCTGCCCATTCTTTGTTTTGAGTGTGGGGGTGTCCCACCTCATCAGTGGTGGCTCAGGTGGGGAGTTTGCCTTTCAAGAAAGAGAAGTGTAAGGCACATAGAGACGGGACAGAAAACATTCCTTATCCTGAGGATGTGGCTGTGTTCATGATCTTGGCTTTGTTGGGCTGGGCTTTCTTGGTTTTCTTCTCTTGTTTTTGGATTGTAGGTTTTTTCTCCAGTTAATTAGCACTCAATTCCTAGATTCATGAATCAGGGATTCTTGCTGTAAATTAAGGAGTCAGGTCACTATGTCTTGCTTAGACTGGCTATTGTGGAAGTATTAGAACTTCTTGGATACTGCTGAGAACAGCAGTGGTTTCCTCCTGATGGTGTACATTTAGAAACAGATAGAAGTCACGGAGGGAAACCAAAGTTAGCCATTATTTGTGATGCAGGGAATTACTATTTTTTTCTGGAATACTTGTACTTAACATCATTCTCAGCTACCCAACACTTTGTGTTTTCTCTAATGCTAGAGATTTTTTGGCTAACTTAAAGTACAACTGCTTTTTCTTTATTTAAGAAATTATCAAGTAGGAAACGTGAGACTGAGTTAGGAAAGAGAGTAACCGCAGACACACCAGGTCCTGCATGTGCACATTTTTCAAATTCTCTCTTTGCTCATATCAAACATTAGTGCTACCACGCTTTTGCAGAAAACTTTGAACCCCCTATGGACAGCATTTTTTCTTGGGTAGCAATGAAGGAGGAGGGGGGACATGTTTGGAGTGATGGTGTTTGTCTTCCCAAGTCATGGTTATCTGTGACAGGGCTCTGCTGTCCTGGGGATGGCTGAACACCTGCCCGACCACGGGGAGCAGTGAATTGGTTCCTTGTCTTGCTTTGCTTGTGTGCATGGCTTTTGCTTTCCCTATTAAACTCCATCTCCACCCATGAGTTTCCAGCTGTCCCCCTTCTGATTCTCTCCCCCATCCAGCTGGTGGGGGAGCGAGCGAGTGGCTGCGTGGTGCTGGGGTTAAACCTTGACACTGGCCAATGAAATGTCTGAGGGACACCAGCTAATTCTGCCACTGATGTCTCAATAGCTTCAGCTAAAAAGCCCAGGTTAGAGCATGGACAGTAATAGGGTTAAGGGCTTGTTTCTAGACCACAGAGATTAGCTAACAGTACTTGTGCTGAATGGTCTTCTAGACCTTCAGGTAGGATCCATCAATACTATTACTACATATAATAAGTTTGCCAAGCATTTTCATCTGCCAGGGATACAAAATTAGTAGCCTAAGTTTTTTCAGGGCAGAAAACTTGAATGCACACAACTCTTTCAGTCTCATCCCAGGGAGGGCTGAATTTCAATCAGAAAACGGTTCTGGATGTTCATTGATGACTGTCCTTGATACTCTTCTGCTTTACTGAACTCAAGCAAAAAGGAGTTTGCCTTCAGAGTGTAAAGCAGTTGGGTTTTTGTATTAAGGAGAGATGCTTAAAATAGTTTATACTGGATATTTAGATGTTACAGGGAAGTTTCTCTAACAAAACAAAACCACCAAAAAACCCACCAACAAAACACAGATTAATGGCCTCAGCAGGAGAGTAGCTGCAGTCCTGTACCTGGGTTACTTTGTATTCTCTGGGCTGGCACATGTTCAGCTGAATCCCTCTCTTTGTGCTGCTCTTCACCTCCTCTGCTGGCTGCACTGCCCAGCTTCTGTTCCCTGTCCCAGGTCCTCTCCTAGAGAGCACAGTCACTGCTGGAGAGCTGGGCCAGAAAAATGCCATTTGTTCTGTCCCCTCACACCTTTCCGTAGCAATGCCATGTTCAGTTCCCGCACGTCAATTAGAAGTAATTCTGGCCAGCACCCATGCTCACACTCGGCTCTTTAGATCTTCATAGCACTGTGCAAACATTAACTAATTAATCTCTCCAGAATAGATGGAAGGGTAGGTGGGAGTTTTCACTGTCAGCAAGGGAGTTATTTCTAAGGTGCTGCTGTCAGTGGCTCCTGACTTAGCCCCTGCTGTCTGGGTGGCTAATCAGGCACATTGGTTACACCCAGCACAGTTAATCACCTGGGACAGCTGCCTGCTTTCCCTATCGCCCTTTTCGTGCTCCAGTAAAATGGGATTATTCAAGTATTGTTTGCAAATGTATGGGGCTGTGAATTTCCAGTGTGACAAAGAATGACTGTCCAAAATCGGTAGGCTTTAGTTTGAAAGGCAGTAAGTATAAATCTGGCCCTTCTTTTGCATGCAGCACTGCCTTTAGAGGCACTGATCTCCCACCTTCAGGGAAGGGGCTTAGCCCAGCTTGGGAGCACCAATGCAAATACATGTACTGCTCATGCAGTGCAGCAGAGAGGGCCCACTGCAGGAGCCCTGGGAAGTTTTCCAGCTGGGGACACACCCAGCAGTTAAACTTTGCTGCTCTGCAGGGCCTTCATTTTAATTTTATTCTGGATGCAAAGCGCCGATTCTTGGGGTTTTTATTGTTTCTTCTTTGCTTTTGCTTTGCATGTCATTGTGTGCATAGGAAAGCACCAGCTCCCAGGTAAGCATTGATAGGCTCTTGAAAGAGCTTTCAAAGCTCTGCTAGTGCTGTGAGTTTTTGCACTTGAGTGAGTAAGGTTTTCCTCACCTTGTAAAAGGGAAGTAGCACATTCAGTGGTGAACTTTGCAAATGACAGGGCCAAATGCCGAGGGGCAGCTGCACCTTTGGGTACCTTTGTCCTGCGAGCAGACCTAGAGGAGAAAACCATGAAAGTCTCACTTATCTGTTTATCTCGCTTGCAGCAGTCTGATGTCTTCTGCCACCTTTACTGATAATGGTCCCTTTGAAGTTGAATACAAGTGTGAATTTATGGTTTTGTAAAGACTGGATTCCAGAACAGGTCATAAATTACCTTGTTAGACAAAGGCTTCTGGGGAACAATATTGCCTTACAGTCCCTCCCTGTGTTATTATCCTGATGCGTTTCTAGCATGGCAAATAATTGACCAGAGTGATATGCTGACCACTTCTCCAGTCAAGTTTTGAAAATTGTTTGTGTAAACTCTTCTAGCAAGAACAGCAAATTACATACATATAGCAAATTCTCATCATTACTCTTAAAATGAGTCTTGGGGCCAGGTGACTGTCAATATTCTGAAGCCAAAGAAAATGAGGATCTTTATTTGCTTCAAGTAACATTTGTTTAATTTGCTGCTGTTTCTTCTTAAAAATAAAAGCATTTTGAAATGTCAAATGCTTTTCTCAGACCTTCTCAGGATGTGAGGGTAAACAGCAAAATGAGGCAGGAGAAGTAGTGAGTACATATTTCAGCTATGCCTGAGTGGGCCAGATGCTGAAAATTGCCTGCTTTAGGGAGAGCAGAGACCCGATCTGCTCCTCAGTGAAGCTCCAAGTCAGGTAGCAAGGCATTCCACAGTCAAGAGGTCTGTTTGAAATTGATGGCTGTCCTTGATACTCTTCTGCTTTACTGAACTCAAGCAAAAAGGGAGTTTGCCTTCAGAGTGTAAAGCAGGTGGGGTTTTTGTATTAAGGAGAGATGCTTAAAATAGTTTATACTGGATATTTAGATGTTACAGGGAAGTTTCTCTAACAAAACAAAAATACCCAAAAAAACCCCAACAAAACCCCCACAATTGCTTTCCTTAGAAAATAATGACTTCTGTGATGGAGGGAGACAGAAAACTGTCACTAACATGATGCCCATGGGATTTGTACCATGGCTGCCTTATTCCTGCTCTGGTCTGTGAGCAAACTTTCTCAAGAAGACCTCATTCCTTATGATTTATCACTTTCAAAAGTTGCCAGTTACACAGTCATTTTTTAAAGTCCCCTTTAGATATGTAATTATGATTTTACTACCTTAAGAAATAATTTGACTCCTGTCTGCTTCATTAAAGAATTCCAGAGATCAGAAACAGACACAGAGACCCCTTCCCTTTTGAGCACTTGAGTTTCGTACTTGTTGTCCCTCATGATCTGAACTTCCCAGGGCTGTTATGGTTCTACACTGAATTGTTTGTTAAATATACTTAGATGCACTTGTCTGTAGTGTAGCACAAAGTGACTCCTTCAAGAGAAAATTAAACTGCATCATCTTCTAATCATAGTATTTTTATTTTATGTTAGATTTATTTAGCTCATATTCATATAACTCTGTAATTTGTAAATATGTATAGTTAGCTATTAATAGAAATTGAGTCAATTATGTTCCTGTCTTAGGCCAAAACAGAATTTAGGACCATCTTGCAATTCAGGTGGGGTTTGGGGCTTTCTTTGTTTTCTGAAGTGCACAATGATCACTCTGTGAGGAGCCAGAGTGGGCACACTGGAATGCTCTGGTTAGGTAGTGTGAAAGAATTTGTATAAAAATTCACCATTGCCTTGTAACCCAAGTTTGCTCTCTTCCTTCTCTTCCTTGAGTCTGCAGTGCTGACAAGATTCTCTTGTCATCTGCTACTAAAAAGTGACAAAAAAATACCTTGGTTGGGAATTACACTTAGTTTGTCTGTGATAAAATACATGTTTAATTTTACTGTTCCATTTTTCCTTCCCAATTGGCTTGCCCCCTGGAAATGGTGACTGCACTAGACTGAGGGCTGCTACCCCTCGTTTCTGGCTGGCATCTCGATGAGCTGTTATTAAGTAAGAAATGTCTGAGCTTTGTCTGGATAACTCTTCTTACTGAGGGTTGAAAAGGAACTGTGGTGTGAAAGCAAAAGCAAATAGACAAATAATGGAGTAATCACTGATACAGACATACTAGGACATGTGAAAACACTGTGTATAGATGTTCCCAAAAATTCCCATTGAATTATTCTCACTCACTGGCTAAATAGGTGGCTGTCCAGCACAAAAAGCTTTCAAAGCCTTCACAAGGCATTACATTGGATTGCTCCTGTGCCAGCAGTTTTTGATATCCCAGAATAAGGTATGTCTTGATGTACGACACACAGTAAGAAATTTGAAAATAATAGATTGCATCAATTCCCTTTGACAGTCTGGTTTCTGTCCACTCCATATAGATTTTGACAGATAATTAGCAGGGCAGATACAGTACATTTGAGGAGCAAAGGCTCTTACAACCTGTGGACAGCTAGTTTGCCATGAAAGCCAGATTATGCTGTTAAAAGAAACTGCAAAAAGTTTCATTGCTAGAACTTTGACACTTCTGAAAAGGGATCATAGAAAAAGGTTGAATTGGCTTTAAGGCAGGACCTAACAAATGGCTATGCAGTCGTACAGTGTGTGGGATGAAGTGGTAACCTTGTTATTTTATCTAACAAAAGACTGACTATTCAGAAACAGCATAGGACAGTGTTGACATTAGAACAATTAGGAAAGGGTGACACAATTGAAATGCAAAGCACCAGTAAACCTTGTATTGAAGTGTTTGTTTCCTTCAGCAAGTCTTAAAAGATTCTTAAATGCTGTGTCTGTGGAATCATTTGCTGTTAGCTTTTATCTTGAATGCATTTTCTTAATTTATTTTTCTTTTAGCCTGACACTAATATTGTGATCTGTGGTAGACAAAATGCAGAGCACAAATAGTGCGATTCACAATCCTGAGTCAGCAAATTTCTGCCTTTGGAGTCTGTCTTGAGAGACACTGAAGTATGGGACCTTTGCTGAATACCAGTAACTGGAACTCAGCTGCTGTGGTCACCTCGAGCAATCAGCAGAGTCACTTCGGTTCTGCAGGGCTTTCTTGTAATATCAGAGAGAGTGTTCTGGGTGGGAGTGGTTTTATCTTTCATTGTTCTCCTGTTTTCAAAGGAAGGCCTACATTCACAAAGCAGGTTGTCCTGATAGTGTCATTAGTCACATAAATGTAGTAGATCTTAGTCTGTATCGTGTTTGGGGGAAACGTGGTGACATATTTTCAGTGAAAGACTTCTGGAAATAACTTAGGTCCTCTAGGATGACCTTAAAAGTAAAATGCAATTGTGCCAAATTGAGACTCAAATTTTTCAGATGATTGTGGTATGAAAGTGTGATTCTTAAAAATTTTGTATAGATTTTATATTTATTTTGTGACTTAAAAGGCAAATATTTTAAAGTAGATAAAAATGGGTTTTATTAATTTTCAATTTGACAAAGGATTTTTTAAATCTGATCTATTAGAGCCATTATTTAAAAGTTAAGAAAAATTGATGGTTGGTGCTTCTACTCTGTGTGCTGCAAGTCCAAAGAACTCTTGCACAAACAGAGACTGAGCAGCTACAAGAAGGAAGGGAAAGAATAAAATTATTGAGACTGAATGTGTCAGGCAACGCAGGAGATTGTGCTCTCTCCTTTAATTGGGGCGCAGCGTTGTTGATTAGTCGGAGCAGAGGAGAATCAGATCTCTGAGCTAATATTCTGCTCAATTAAGTTCAAACCCCAGACAGGCCTATCTAGAAAATGCCCCAGTAACTGCGATGTACCTCAAGGGGGGGAGTCAGGCTTAAGTGATGTTCAGCAGGCATTTTAAAGGGTCCATCAGGGGAGCTGTACAGCGTTTCTGTGTTGTGTTTGTGCCAATGAACAGTTAAAGTTTTTACCATAAAATTGTTCTTCAAATTTACTGTGTGCTAATGACAGGCTTAATTTAAGTGCTGCTGCTTTGTTTGAGCTTGCAAATCACTGCAGGTATTAAGAAGGTAAAACTGAGGTCAAGTCAAGTGTTATTGCTGTTTGACATTATTTTTGCTAGAAAGTTAAGGAACTTCTAGTATGCCATCCAGATTTTTGTATGATGAATGTCAGTAATAATGAGGCTGAACAGCTGAAGCCATGTAGCCTTGTCAATACATGCCAGACACATATCGTTTGTTTTATTACAGATACAGGCTTTGATCTTTCTTATGTTTGAAGACTTGATTAGGCCCATCTTGTTAAAGACATAGCACATGAAAGTTGGGAATTGGTTCCTTTAATAGCAAAGCTCTTGAGAAAGAGCTCCTCAAATTAAAGAGTAGAAAACACCTCCTAAGGGCTGTGTAAACCTTCCCACACTCAGTATGAAATGTATTTGCAGATGTTTCTGTGCCAGAATGGTGTTTCTTCCGCAGTCTTTCAGTGGAGCTCAGAATTCTGGATTTGGCTGTCGAGGAGTTGTTTCCTGAGCCAACCCCATCACATCTGTCTGTGTCCTGAAGGACAAGGTGGTTGTGTGTGCCCAGTGCTGATGCAGGGGTTGGACTTGGGCTGGCAAAATAGGCTAGACCAGAGTCTTAATAGCTACACTGAAAAGTATTGTTGTACATATTGTCCCCTTAAGTCTCTCTTAGAGTGTATGACTGGAGTTCCAAACTTCTTGGCACTTGGTCGTGATTATCTCTGTTAGGAAAGGAGTAATGTAGCTCCTAGTGTTTCTCCTCTGAGTGCATTCCACCCTGGCAAAACATAGGCAAGATTTTACTGGTGAGTAGTGAACAGCAGGCCACATTAAGATGTAGCCTAATGCTGTTCCCAACTATTCCATTTATTTAATGTTAACTGCATTTCCTTTTTTGGTCCAGACTCTTCCAGTATGAGACAGAAATAAATTTATGCCTAGAATAAGAAATAATGATTAGCTTGAAAATATAATTTCTGTATTAAAAAAAAAAAAAAGAAAGGCTTTATTGTCACACTTTGGTATTGTTACTTTTCCTGTTGCTTGGTTACCGGGTCATAGAGAAAACTACATTTTCAAGAGAATGTAAGTTAATTATCAGCTATTCTTAAATCAGCAATTAAAATTTCACCTCCAGATTTTCTATATGTTTTACATTCTGTAAGTAGCAGCAGAAAGGAAGAAAATATTTTATTTCTGCTCCCCACCCTGCCAAGAAAGTGGGCTCAATGTAATGGTCACCCTTGCCTGAAGAAGTTCTTACAGTACTCTTGGATAAACATTTTCTAGCTGCTGCTTGTGGAATACAGTTTTAGAATGGCTCGCTGTGGAAGTAGCCAAGAGCCTTCCTGCCTCATTTGTTCTCCAAGCCCCATTTCAGTGTGTGCTGTGGTGGTGAGAATCATTGTAGAATCAGATGAAGTCTGTGTCTCAGTCACAGTAACTTGTGTCTTATTTTTCACCTCAGCAACAATTCTGTGGTACTCCTGACCCTCTTGTTACTTGATTCTCGCAAATGACCTTCAGCTTGACCAAAACATCCAGGTCTTGCTCTTTATTAAAGCAATTTATGTTGAGCCCAAGTCTGAGCAGCCAGTCTGGGGTGTGGTGGCAGCTCTCGTGCAGGATGAGCAGCTCTTGGGGCAGGTGCCCCTCTCCCACCCACGGGAGTGCTTGTCCTGACTCAGTGGGATGTGGGAGCTTGGGCATTGCTCTGCATCCCCCAGGCTGGTCTGACACTGCTGCAGCTTTCATCACTGATGGGCTCACTTTGAAGGAGATGGTAACATTTAATTATGTGAAGTTGTATATTTTGCTGTGTAGGATGCTATGTAGATTTATTTATTTTAATAGTGCTATCTGTTCTATCCACTAGTTTAGATAGAGGAAAGTTTTAACTGGAAGGCTTCAGATCTGATTATGAAGTTCAGGTTATATTTTTAGTCCCATGTCTGTTAATCCTGCTTCTTGAATTATTGGCTTTTCACATGCACAACTCCCATGGAAATAAGAGCAAACATTTAATCCTTTTCCTTGGACAAGAGGAAGCACTTGGTTCCTCGACAGGAAATACAAAGTGGTTGAAGCACCTGTGTGAAGAAAAGATAGCCAAGAAGAAGAAATAAACAAAGAAACAAATCATCTTTTGATTTTAATCACTGAATCACTACCCAATAAAATCATTTGAAGTATCCACAGCAAAATCCTAAGGCACTTAACATTTGCTGAGAGTTGTCATTTTCTTGAAAATGAAAGAAATCCTCTTGAAAATTTTGTGGTTATGAAAATTTAATTTAGACAGAGCAATTTGTCACTAGCTAAATATTCATCAGAACTTTAGTGTACACCCATGTGTAAATTCAGTTACTCTGCACTTGCCTTGGAGCTCTGGGGATTTCATTGCAGCTTGTGTTCCTTGGTGAGGGTGATGAGATTGGAGCTGTTCAGTTGCTTTCAGGACTCCTGACTGATGATGTCTACTCTTTGGGAAAGTCTCTCAGATGCTGTAGTTTTAAGGTTCTTAAGGGTCTCTTTTCCTCTGGCCTTGGGACAATGACAATTTTCAGGGTGCATTGAGTGGAGATTTGCATTCGAACCCTCATGTTAGACAAGGACTGGTTTGTTGAGAGCTTTTATTTGTAGCTTTGCATTGAGGATAACTTGTTTACCAAGGACAATGATATGATGGAAAATAACTGTATATTGTACTAGGTGGCGTTTTGCTGTGGAAATTCTGTGGTTTGTGGGGAATTTCTATTTTCCTGTTAGTTTCAGCAGTGAGGGGTGTAGTAAAAGGGGAAGAAGCAAGCTTAATGTAAACTGTGTGTTTGAATAAATGTTTGCCCACAGGAGCACAAATATTTCTTACTTTTCTGGTCTGATTTTTTTTATATATTAAAAACTCAGGGTCTTCCTGCATCATTAGTTTTATATCTATTTACAAATAATAAAAATCTTCATTTGAAAGAGGTCTGTGGTAACGAATTTTGAATACCATGTTATTCTTTTTAATAAAGGGGAATATGAAAGCTCTTGAAGTAAGACACTGCAGTAACTGCATAATTACAGTGGAGGGGTTGCCCTCCTACGCACCCTCCAGCCTAGGTAGGACCCAGATTCCAGAACCTTGCTGAGTATTCCTTTGGTAAAGGCATGCAAAGTATTAGGTATGTCACTTCATCAGTTTGGATTGCTAGCCTAGGGTTGTGTAAAAGCAGGTGCTAAGAATAGGTGCATCAGTTAAATGCTCTGTGATGAGGGTGATTTATGATGGGAGGCTTGAGCAAAAAGGAAAATGATCTCGAGTCAGATGAACAAAGGGTGGCTGTAATTAAGCAGGTATTAAACACAAGTACTACAGACTCAGCCACTGACTTGGTGTTTGCTGTCTTCCACTGATCCTGTTCTGCACTGGCTGCTTGTTTTAAATCCACACAAAGGGGCACATTCTGTGTTCCTACTCGGCTTTTCATAATGATCAAGTTGGAATGACCTTTAAAAAGCCAGATAATATTTTATTTACCTTTTTTCTCCCATTTACTGCTAAATGTTAATGAAGGTAAGAGATTCAAATCCTTGCAAATAAAACATTTTAATTGACTTAAGTGTAACCGTAACAGTAAATTGGCTACTTTATAAGGAAAAGCCTTTCAGTATTGTTGAAACACACTTGTACAGTCCTTTCGTCTGTCCATAGACTCAGAAATTAGAACCAAACATTTCCTTTGTTTCCAATGACAGGGGGTTTGAGAACGTTTTGAGGATAGATTTCCCCAAGACTGGTTGCTGTAATCTAGTGCTGGTCGAGTGTTTCCTCGAGATACCTCCACTTAAGCCCTTGCTGCTCTCTTTCCAGTGTTAACCAGCTGCAGTCAGTCCTAACAATAGTTACAGTGGCCAAGATTTCTACCCCAGCTTTTCAGGCTACCTGTTCATTTAGGTCAAGCTGAGTGTGCTCTATTGTCTAGCAGTGCTGTTCGTTAATGTTGCTGAGTTTGACCTGGTATTTCAGCTACTCTGAACTTAATTGCATCCGTGCTTTGAGATAAAAGGAGCATTTTATTGCTGTATTCCTGTTAAATGGAAACAGATCAAAACTCATTCTCTTCCTAGGAAATTTCCTCCAAGCAGCTGGGGTGCTAAAATTCCCATCCCTCCATGTGGGCTGGGGGCTGCTCCTTACAGCTGCAGTAACCCTTTTGCCTTGCGTGTTAAGAGGATGGGGGGATTTGGGTGGAGGAGTTACAAGGTTTAATGTTGCCTTCTAAAGCAGAGCTGCCTAACTGAAGTGGTGCTGAGAACCATCCTCCACTCTGTGATCAGTCTTGTCCAAGTTTGCCTAAATACCAAATTGAAAAGAGCAGTGGTCCAGGTACTGGGGAGACCCTGTGTACGTGGCAGAGCTAGAGCAGAGTTGTTGCCGCTGTCACAGCAGCAGCCAGCCTTTCTTGAGAGACCTTCCCTGGTGACCAAGCTCTGTGAGCCTCACAGCTTTTGCTCTTTGAGTCTTGGGGATCCTGGGGCTGTATCAGACATGTTCAGTGTTAGAAAGAAGAAGCTGTTTGGAACAAGCCTTTAGAGACTCATACAGGAATATTTCTCATTCTTTTCCGCTGTTCAGACTGAGGGGAGGAAGGAAGTTTGGAACTGGTGTTGCTGAGGTTACCTTGAATAACAAGGGGCAGTCTCCCAGTTAAACAGCACTGTGTGGATCAGTACTTCACTGTGCAATTGCCTACACTTAGGTGTTCGAAGCAGCAACATGCTGAGCCAGGAAATAAAAGACCAAATAAATTTTTAACTTCAGACCCATTTTAGTTTTGCTTTAACCAAAAGCAAAACATCTACTGATAAAGGTGTAACCAAGTCCTTGGAATTATAGAATTGTTTAGGTGGGAAAAGACCTCTGAGAAAACCAAGTCCAAGCTTTAACAGAGGACTGACAAGCCCACCATCAAATCATGTTCCTCAGTGCCACCCTACACATCTTTCAGTGTCTCCAGGGATGGGGACTCCATCTGGGCACTCCAATCCACTCTATTCCCTGGGCAGCCCTTTACAGTGCTTGATGGCTTTCCATGAAGAAATTTTTCCTGAAATTCAACCTAAACCTGTCCTGGCACAACTTGAGTCCATTTCCTCTCATCCTGCTACTTGGGAGAAGAAACCACCTGGCTCCACACTCCTTTCAGGAGTCAGAGAGTGATAAGATCCCCCCTGAGCCTCCCATTTCCCAAACTAAACACCCCCAGCTCCCTCAGCTTCTCCTTGTCAGACTTTTGCTCCAGACCCTTCCCCAGCTTCTTTGCCCTTCTCTGGAGATGCTCCAGCCCCTCAATGTCCTTCTTCTCATGTGAGGCCCAGAACTGGACACAGCACTCGAGGTATGGCCTCAGCAGTGCCCAGTACTGCGGGACAATCCCTGCCCTGGTCCTGTTGTCACACCATGGCTGGTACAGGCCAGGTGCCATTGCCCATCTTGGCACACTCCCACCAGGGGTGCACATGGATCTTTAAATACTGAGGTCCAAGACTAAGAGTTGTGTAGTGAAGCAAGTCTAAGACACAGACTTCTAAAACAAGGCTTGGAATGTGTCATCTGACATTGATAACTAAACACAGGAAGACTTTTCCAATTTTGCAGAGAGTACTGTTTATAGCCAAGTAAAACTCTTTCATCCCAGCATTGACTGAGTTAAGATATAGAGACTTTATTCCCAAATTATTCTGGCCCTGATGTAACCCAGAGCTCTCCTGCAGCTCTGATTTATGACTTGTTATCAGAGAAGAATTGGCATAAAGAGGTAGGATCCTCCGTTGTCTTTGTGTCACACAGCCCAAGGGTCCTGGAACCAGCAAAATCCAGACTGGGGTTTCACACTCCTTACACAGCTCCAGGTAGTGGAAGTATTTGCCCTTAGAAGAATTTACTGTGCTGCCAGCACATGAGATACTTCCACAGGCTGTGTGTGGCTCAGAAGTGGAATCTGTGCTCAGCCCCATTTCCTTCATTGTTTCGCTGGAGCGGTGCTGTGTTTGCTACGCCGCACTGACTGCCGTGAATGGCATCAAAGCTTTGCTCTACTTGTGGGTTGTGCCTTTTTCTCTTTTTTCCTTCTTAAAAATTGTTGTGAAAACTAAGCACAGCATATGGGAGGAGAGGAGAGGTTAACTGGGTAATATTTTTACCAGTATATAAAGTGGATATTATAATTTAGTTTTTATAGAAAGCTTTTCTGACTAGAATGGGAGTTCTCTACATGGTAGACAAATCTTTTTGTAGTTACTTTCCAGGCAATCTGATAGTTCATTGAAGATGAATATAAAATTCTGTTCCTGACTTAGCAGTTTAATTTTATTAGTATTGATAAACTGGATTATTTTGATTCTAGTAATTACACATTATTATTAAAATAAATAATCTTCTCAGTTATTTTTATTAGGAGTCAGATCCAACTTACTTATTCCATTTCATTTTCAAGCTGACTGTATAAGGAACTGAATTTTTACTGTCCTCAAAATTGTCATGTACCCAAGAACATTTCCAAAATTAGAGTTCAGAACTTCTCTTTTCTGACTTGTTATATTTTCAGTTTAGAAATCCAGCAACCTGACTGGTTTAGGAAAAAATTTAGTGAAACAATTCAAAACCTAATTATCCTTCTTTTCTTGAACAGATTGATTCCTTTCTAGTCAGTACTTTTTTGCCTTCCGGTGGAAGGACTTCTCTGTATTTTCTTTGCTTTGTGTGTGCTGGGCTGAAGTCTGCAAGGGCTTTTGGGAAGCTGAGTGTCCTGAGGTGGTCACATCTGGTTATGTGGAGCTCAGAAACTCTGTAACAACCTTCATTGGCCTGAACCTAGGTAGCATTTCAGAAGAGATTCCCTCAATAAAATGTTTTCCTGTTTATGAAAATTCTTCCAAAATATGTTAAATACAAATTCCTTCAAAGAAAAAGACCTCTATATATTAATAAAAATTACCCTGTGGAGAGCGCAGGGATTTACAAACCTGGCTAGACCTGTCTGATACATAGGAGTTACCACTTCTGTCACCACAGATCCTTGTTTTGCCCATGTACTGTCAGGAGCAGCCTGGTGAACACAGAGCTCTCTGACATCTTGTGAAAAAAACCATTTAAAACATTTTGCAAGTTTGGGAACTGCATTCTGCAGAAAATAGCACTAAGGATCTAACAAGCAACGTGTTTGGTCAAAGCTTTGTGGTCTCTGGGGAACCTTTGAATATGACAGTAGGCTGAACTATCATTGCAAGTGATTTAGAGAAGCTTGGGGGATTGGAGGCTCTCTGTTTGCTGTGTGCAGCTATTAGAAAAATAAAATTTGGCAAAAGATTGGATTTCTCAGGATTTGTTCTGTAAATCAGACCAAAATCAGATTGAATCCCTAGAACAAAGGCAGATATATTTTGCATTTGAATATAAAACCTATCAAGTGGGTGGTGGGGAGAGAATGGGTAAATAAATACAAAACCTCTTAAGGGTTTCTTTCTGGGTTGGTTTCAAGAATGTCCCACAAAACAGGTTTTCATGATTGTATGGGGCAATGTGATGCCATTCAGCTTTCTTTCCTTTCTTTAGAAATTCTGAAGAAACTGTTGAAAACAGCTTCTGGGCTTTTACTAAAATAGTTTCCAGAGATGAGGAAAATGAGAGAATGCATATACAATCTTAGACAAATGATCTGCTCATATATTGAAGCCTGGATTGTAAAATGACTGCTGTGCCTTGCAGTGAATGAATATTCAGTGCTTCCCTGCTGGGTTGGCTTTTCCTATTTGAACCAGCTACAGCTCTGCACTGTGATTCACTTGTTACCAAATTAAACTCTTTACACACGTGCGAGATCCAACTTTATAAAGTCAAATTTTTGAAGTGCTTTCTGGTCAGCCACTGTGCCTGTCACAATCTTCATAACACACTGAATTAAGTTTAAAATATCATCCATGTGTGTTGTTTTCTCCTGGCTGTTGAGCAGTCCTTCTGTACATCACGCATTTTTCTGTTGACACTACATATCACTTAGCAACCCAGTGAAAGGCCCTATATGCATTGATTGCACACAATTGTCTTTATGGGGTGGAAGTGTTAAGTGAATAAACCCCCACAGGTGACCAGACGGTCATTCCTCTCATGTTGATAATCTGTTTACATCAAAATATTGTTTACTCAGCTCTCTGATCTTCAGGAATCTACACGAAGCTGAAAGAATACAGTTAACTCCCCACACTCTGACACACAAGTATGAGCTGTATTTACATTCTCAGAGATGGATAGATTAAGAAGAGAAGGATTGTTTTGTCTTTAACTTAGCTCTCCCAAATAAAGCATTAAAATGCATTTGACAGTTAACCACAGATGATAATGCAATCTTTATGCTGTGGTTCCCATCATAATGGAGAAGTTACAAGGCTGTCACTACACCATAAAGAAAGAATCTTTCCTGCAGTCTTAGTGCTGTCTTTGCTGCTTGCCTCTTTGTAAGCACTGTTACCAAATTACCTCTGGAGAAGTTTGATTGTTTACACTTACTTTTCTATACGGGGGAACAACTGAGCTTTTAAAATGAGCTACAGTGTTCTCCCCAGACATTCCCCCTCGACCTAAAATAGTTCCCCATGACACCTAAGAGACAAAAATAGTTTTCAATTCCCGAGTTTTTGAATATTATCTTTTTCTTCAGTTTTATTTGGCGTATTATATCCTTATTAATTACTGGGTGAGGGGATGGAGAGGGAAGCGTGCTGAACTGGAGAAAGACATTTCCATTGTTTTGTTTGTTTGTTGACAAAGACGTAACTTCTAATGCAAGACGGGTTTTTTTGGTTAATGAAAGCTTTGGAAACTCAATAGTTTATATCACAGAGAGGAAGAATCAGCACTTTTGAACCTTTTCTGCCAATTTGGGCAATTCTGAAAGATTTGAATGAGAAATCCTCCCTTCTGAAAAGATTCCAAAAATGCATACCCTGAAGTGAGTGAAGCAATAGCAAAATTGCAATCTCCTACTGTGAAGTTTTCCTTTGTTGTTGTTATTTGTAAAGGTCACACTGTAACATCTGTTAAAAGTACAATAAGTGTAATGGAATTAAGGGAGTCAGTTTTATCTGCATTTTCTGTTGGTTTTTTTCCAAGCAGTTAAATATTATAGTCTGAATCTTTATAGTCCCTTCACATATGACTATTTTTTAAAGACTCTACTGGAGAAACACGGTAGGGACTTTAATAGGGCTCTAGAAATCCCTGTTACACCACATAGCAACTGCGCTGGCAGCGCAGTTTGAGTTTTGAGCTTGTGAAATGAGAGCTGGGCCACACACATGTATGTGTGTTACTGCAATGTGTGTTTTCTGAAGTCACTTTAAATCAATCTTTGCAAAGTCTGACGAATAAATGATCTGGGTTTTCATTATGTTGCCCGTCTTGCTCCCATTGAAGTCCATGCATCCAGTCCTGGTGTACTGAAAAGTCCTATTGAATCACACTGGTCTTTGGTGAAGCCCATGGAGTTATGGCAGTGATTAATTTGGCACATCAGCTTCAGTGGAATTTCTCAAGTGAGGAAGGCAGTGACAGCTTGGCCCAGTGATGAGATTTGCCTTGCCTGCAGTGATAGCCAGGCTGAGCCGTGTGTGGCTCAGCCCTGCTCTGGGATGGGGCACAAGGACAGGTGTGACTGCTCTGGAATTCCCAGCACAGGGAGATGGGCAGTGGAGGTGGCTACAATCCATTTACCTCTTAGTGCCTTTTGGTTAAAGCTACTTTTTATAAGCTGGAAGATCAAGTTGATAAATTAATTTTTGGTAGAATCACCTAAAAACTCTGTATTTCTGTACATTAACTAGGAAGGTAATTGCTGATCCTTAGTTCTGCAAGTGAATGAGTGGCTGCTTCTATAAACATTTCACTGTTACAAGTAAGATTTTTCACAGTATTAACTTTAACAACGTGGGTGTTTGCTGTGGAACAAAACTTTAAATCGATGTTCTGCCATTTTGCCAGTTAAAACAAGGGAGAAAAAAATGGAGCTAAGATTATGATAGCTTCTGTGATAATATTGTCTTCTGACACAGGCACTTTTTAATAATTAAATGAGAGCCAGAAGAAAATAACTATTATTTTTTCTTAGGATGTCTTCCATCTTTACAGCATGGTGAGGTTTTTTATTTCTTCATTAATTCTGTAATAAACCCAGTTACTTTTAAGTATCCTGTATTGCTTTCAAATATGTCTTGGGTTGTTTTTCTAAAATCACTTTTACTACAAAATGTTGACTTCACATCTCAAAAACTGTTGATTTCATGGGAATGCACTTGAAAATGCTAGGAGCAACTTAGAAAAACCTGGAGTTTTTTTCTGTCTTCTAAAAAACTAATTTGTGTTTCTTTGTATTGAAAAGATGCCAGAATTAGAGCCTCATTTTCATGTATTCAAAAGTTTGGTTGCTCAAGCCAAACATTTCCAAGGCTTTTTTAATAAAAAATGAATTAGTAAATGACATTTCTTCCTTAAAGAGGCAGTTTTGAACATCCTGTGGGTGATGCTGTTTGCCATTCCATTCCACTCTGTTCAGTCACTGTTCTTAAAATCATTAAATGGGGGTGGGTTGGGGTGGGGGGGTGGAGTGACAAAATTTAAAGACTGAAATGTGCACGATGAAGGTATGTGGTACAAGAGCACTAATGAAATTGCTGAACCTTTATTTGGATTGTGCTGCTTGTGCTTTATCACAAACCCTCTCTCAACCTATAATATCTTTGTCTCCGTATTTTTTTTTCCATTCTGATAAAATTCCAGGCCTTCTAAGTCTAATGATGTTGACATATTAAAATGGTAGAGAGAAGAATGTGAACTGAGCCCCTCCTTTTAGTTAAATGTTATCTGCTTAGACTAATATTGCAATTGCCACCCACTGACATAATTTGTTTCACAGTCACAGCCTGGCAGCATGAATCAAATGTTGACATTCTAATTTCATGCACACATGGGTGTTTGGCTGAGCAGGCCTCAGCCTCTGAGCCATTCACACCATACCTGTGTAAATCAGGGAGACAAGGCCTTTTCACAGGCGCCCAAAGGGAAGTTCCTACCTTCCAGCAAAGTCTGGGGATGGATAAAGCTGCACAGCCCTGCCCTCTGCCCGGGAGCTCACACTGCTGTCACTGTGCCAGGAGCTGGACAGGCAAGTTTACAAGAAAACTAGTAATTTAAAAAAAAAAATTTTTAAATTCAGTGTGTTTAACAGATTTTTCTCATAATTCCTGTATGGAATAGATGGGTTTATTCTCAAAACTGTTTAACCGGTTTTAACTGGCTTAAATTTAAAAGATGTTACAATTTTGCTTGTGGAGACTGATGCTCATTAATGATTGGTGCAAAGGTGTTTCACCAAAGTTCTCACTCCAAGTAGCCACCACTGGAGCTAAAACAAAATTCAGCTTCTATGTGCACCTAATCTGTGAGCACACTGGCCAGAGAGAAAACTACAGCCACATTCAGGCACCTGCCGGCCAGAGACCCTAAGGCTTAACCACTCTTCTGCTTTTAGTCTCACCCTCACCCAGCTCTGACCCTGGGAGCAGTGCAAGGCTGCTGTTGTGAAGAGGGAGAGAGGCCGTGGCATGGCTGGGTTTGGTTGCCTTTGCCACAGGAAGGGAGAGATGTGCCCCTGGCACAGAGTGAGCTGTGGAGATGGCCAGGGAAGGGCTGTTCCTGGCAGGGACTTCTGCCTCCCGTGGCCTCTTTCCTGTGCCCCAGCAAAAAGCCTGGCTTCTTGTGGCTCTTGCATGGCTGTCTGCTGTGCCATGGAATGGGCAGCTGTGCCAGCTGCTCTCTCTGAAGAGAGCTGCTTCCCACTTCAGTTAGTGTCAAGTGCAGTGAGTGCAGTCCTGAGGTTTCTTGGGGTAATCATGGCAAAGTCAGCCTCAGAAATCGAGCTTCTCACTACAAATACAGTAAAAGCTTGCAAGTATCAAAACTATGGATTCTTCTGTCTCCATTTTGTAGTTTTGTTTTGGTTCCATACAAAGTACAGTTAATTGTAATGAAAGAGCAGATTTATTTTCCTTTGAAGAAAGTCTTTTGTTTTTCTTGAAAGGCACCCAAAAGTCACGGCAAAGCCCAAAGAATGGCTTTGAATAGTTATTCACAGATCTAGAGGCACTCTCCAATGGCACATGGCAGAAACATTCCCAGAGCTCCACAGTGGAATCGCTGAGAAGGATGCCAAGGAGTTGCTGCGGGGCTTGGTGGCACCTGATTGTTGAACAGAGCAAACTGTCAAACGTAAAAATACCTGCCTGCTGCTTTCCCAGTGTTGTGTGTGTTTGGGAGCTCTGAAAGATCTGGATTGTTATCAAGTACTGATGAGAATAATAGGTAGTCATGAGCCACGTGACATTCCTCTGTTTCAATTCATTGCGGTCCAGAACTGCCTGTGGCTGGGATCCAGTGCTTCAGCTTTGGCATCCCTGGATCTGACAGGAGTGCCATGTCTGAACTGTGTGAGGACAGTAACACGTACAGATCTCTTGTCCTCTGGAAGGATTCCAGACTGTGCATGCACAGCCCATTGATGGGCTGTCTACACTGAGCTGGAAGACAGGACGCAGCTGGCATGGACAGTACTGCAGCACTGGAAAGGGAACAGATTTCAGCTAAGGCACTTGGAAAAGTCCTTGTGTCTGAGATGTGCCAGGTCTTTAAAGTTCATTCAGCATAAAAAAGGAACTTGGTTTTTTTTTAGTCCAGAAGAATGACACTCAGTTAAACTGTGCAGAATCAAATTTACTTCCCTCAGAAGGATGGAGAGCTGAGCAAACCCTGTCAGTATCAGATGCAGTGTTTCAGGGACGTGTGAACATTTCAGACTGGAAGCCTGCTGAAGCAATACCGAAACAATTACATCAAAGCTAGCAAAACCAATTATCAAGTGGAGACTGATGTTACCCACAGCAAAAACCCTGGGCAAATCTTCACTCACCCTCAAAGAATAACCTTGAGGGGCATCCCCACGCAAGGGATGAATCTCCACACACACTCCAAGAAGGGGTATGTTAGAAGACCCTGCCATTAAAAGTGGGACTGGACTTTGGTAGTATGAAGTGATCGACTGCCAGTCTGCAGGCTGGCTGTGTCAGCTCAGTATCTTTAGATAAGTTATCAGTAGTGTCACTTCTTAGTTCTTTTTATCAGGTACTTCGGTTTTCCTCAGAATGTTTAACCTGACAAGTCAGGCTGGTTTCTGCATTCTTTGACACCAAATGCAGCACAACACCCCCTGCTCCATTCACCACTGAGAGCTTTGCTAATTAGGTAGTGTTAAAGTTCTCTTACCCCCACCATAGGCAGAGCATCCTGCTACAACAAGTTTCAGGAATCTGGCAAGATTTACTATTAGCAGTTAGAGGAAAATAATCATTTGATAGGAAAAGGAAACAAACTGGATGTGGATGGTGCAACGGGTCTGGCTGATAAATTATCATATCCTTCATCAACTTTTTGTCATTGTATTTCAGACTCTGGGCATGCTGGATATTTTTATGACAACCTACAATTTCCCAATGTCCCTGCATTCATACGCTTTTAATGTTAGAAAAAAAACCCACAGGTTAATATTGTTGATACTCCACAAGACAATGTGTCAGCATTTGTGTTTCTCCCAGGAGGCATTAATGAGGTTTTTTTGGACTCCCTGTGCTCTGAAAGAGCCCTCTGGCTTGCCCTCAGCTCTTCCTTTTCCCAAATAAAGAAACAAGATATGGAAGAAACCCACTCCTCTTCCCTACATGCTCCACATGCCAGCAGGACTGGAGATGAGGCTCATTATTGACAAGCTGCTCTCCTCCTGCCCATTCAAGGCTCGCAGGTGTCAAATGGGGTCTGTGCCTGGACCTGCCCACTTGACCTTGGCCTCACAGGAGGTTTAATCAACTGGCTACCAAGCAAAAAATAGTCAGGATTTATTTTGATTTGGTTTTGTTTTTCTTTCTCAGTGTTTTATTTATTTGTTTGTTTGTTTTCAGCCATCTGGTTAGTCCAGAAGGAGAGAGCTGGAAGGGAGAATTTTTTGGTTTGGATATTTTTATATAATGAGAACCTGGCAGTGGAGCTGTATGAGCTCACAGAGAAGAAGCCTGATGAGCTGGCACTCGGCTGTGTAGCTCCTGATGCTGGCTGGTGTCTTACCAAATTGCAACCAAAATAACGAGGAGTGAGTTTTAGACTGAACTTTACAATTCCTTGAGAAAACCAAACTGCAACTTGCAGCTTTTCTGCCTGCTTAGGTAAGGTAAACAGAGGGCAGGGAGGGTTAAATAATGTGCTGTGTAGTGATGTTGCTGTGCAGGCACAAGCAGAGAGCTCAGCAAGAACATTGCTGTGGAGGAGCCTGCAGGGGTCTAGGGACGGCTCTGGGTGCCATCGTGTCCCTCATGAGGAAGCCCAGGGCCAGAGGGATGCGGGCACAGACACCAAGAGTAGGGTTAGAGCAAACGAAGCCTGAGAGTTGATTAAAGCATTTCAAATCTCTCCAAAGGTTTCTTTATTCCATCAGGTCAAACATATAGCGTCTGGATTAGAGAACATTATCAGCTGGGCTGGCCTCCTAAATCAATTAGGACTTGAAGGGCTTAGTGGCACATTTAGAGAGGCTTAGTGATAAATTCTGTCTTGTTATTTCCACTGAAGTGGGGGTAGCTAATGGGAGAGTAACTAAGGTGGTGTCTGTGAGAGAAGGAAAAAGCAGCAGAAAGCAGTGAAAAAGGAGGTAGAGAAAATAATTAAAACATGTCTGTGAATAAAAACACACGGTGATACTATTTGCCTATCTCATTCATGAAAGCTTATGTCACTAAGAGCAATTTGAATATCATCTATTTGCCTCAATTCCTTTAGAATTTGGGTAAGAATATAATCACCTCCCTCCATGGAATGCTTGGGTGGACTGTTTTATTGTGTAAGAAGGTTTGTGTCATGAGAGAAATGAAAAATCCTTGCTATTGCTACAGAAAGCTCCATGTAACTGTGCCTGTCCTGTCAGGAGCAGAAGCCAGGCCTTGTTTGCAGGTCATGTTTGCTAAGTTGTGAGCTGATAAGGGCACGTTTACAGTGACAGGAGGTGATGAACGCCCTTGGCAGGCTCGTTAGCTCAGCCAACATCCACACTGCAGCTCTGGTTTGGGGCTTTAGCTGAGTCATGGAGAGCCAGCTGGAGTGCATCTGGAATGATCCCCCAAAACTTTGGGTGCCAAGGTTAGCACTGGCAGAACCATCTCCAGTGTCTATAGCCTCAGTCCAGCAAGCCGGTCATTTCCTCATGCTGATACATCTTTTTTAGAAATAGAGACTCTCTCAGCCTGGCAAGGATGTACAGAGGAACTATTACAAAAATTAAAATGTCACAAGGTTTTAAAAAAGAGTGTCTGGATCTCAGCAGGAACAGCGTGGAGATTATAGTGGAGGAAAAGTGAGTATATGACACAGGGTTATGTTTGGCACTGTCCTTTATGCCAGCAGAGTTGCATATTTTATTAACCATGTCCACCCTGAGGGTGGTTTATGCAAGGATTTGTATTCTCAGATGTCTGGGGGTGAACTTCCTACATCCTCTCTAATCCTTTTTTCTTAAGTGTATAAGACTCCTCAAGACCTTCTTGTGCATTAAAATAGGCTGAGTTGCTGGTTCCTTTCCAAGTAGCATGAAGCCAAAACCCTTCAAATATTCAGCTGGAAATGTAGTTCTGGTGTAGTTAAGAGTATGAGTGCAAATATTTCTGGAAGGAGTTTCCTGAGATTTGAGCCAGTTCACATGCCTTTGATAGTGGCAAAGTATGTCCTTGGAGAGCCAGGTCACTGTGGCTTCTGACCTTGTGTTTCTTAACTGGAACTTAATTCTTCTTATAGAGGTAACTCGTGGAAATTTCACAAGTGCTTACTAACTAATGAGTAACGTGGCCTGTTCCCCCTCCTCCCAGCTCTAGCCAAATAAATCATGAGGTAAAAATAACTCCATCTCTTCTTTTATGTAGTTTCCTGTCAGGAGAATATCTTTAATTTTCATGTGTACTTTGAGTGTAGTACTTACATTTAAGATGGTAAACAAAAATTTCAAGCAAGGCATTAAAAAACCCCTCGTTCTGTATTCTATCCATTTGTCTTCCCTTTGTCCTTAATCTTGATTTGCCCTGTAGGTTAGTCTTATCATAAAGACAGTATGAATGACTGTCTCAGCGCCTTTCCTCATTAATGCTGCAGGAAATTGATGAGTAGATCTCTGGAACTGTGGATTTTTTTGGCAAGAATTATAGCCCCTATTTATTTTGGAGGGACCCATGTGGCTTTCTAAGTAAATATATGTTAAAATTTTCCCCAAAAATAAACAGTACAAGTAATTGCTTGATATATGAAGTTGACATTTTAGCTTTGTGATTTGCTATGATATGTAAAAATCTAATTTCCTCCTTGGAAAGATGCTATTGCAAAACTGTAGGTAAATTAAAATCAGTGGTTTATTCAGAAGGTGAGTAATAGACTCTGTTTTAATATATCAATATTTATTCTGCAGCTTCTCAGGTCTGCCCAGATATGTGCCATCTAATGCTAAATGTGTGCTGCCTGTGATATTACCTTTGTTGGTAATTGAAATGGATAAAGATTGATGTAAGTGTCTTGCACGCTCACTCCAGCCAGGATTTGTAAATAGCATTGCTCCAGATACTAAAAGAGCATTACAGGAGTTTTACTCTGGGTATGATATTCATGTACTCTGTTTACTGACTTGCTGATAGGCACTCCAATAAGTGTACTTGAATTCTAAAAATCAGAGGATGAAGTGCAATTTTATAAGTTTAATGAAGCTGTATCTGCTGGTAAATCTCTGTCTCGAAGGAATCTGTTGGATAAGTACTATATTCATAGCTGCTCCTATTTGTGCATGCTTTTCTAATTAAACTTAAAAACAGAGTCCAAGAAAGAGAAGTAAATGGCTTCATGCACTGAGCACCTTTTGACTTGCTGAGGTGCCCAGCGAATTGACGCTGATAAAGCCTTGGACATGTGCCACATTATTAAAAGTAATGGCACTGAGCTGGATGGCAGAGCTGTGGGGAGGAGGAGGGGGTGGCCAGTCCTTTACAAGAGCCTTATGCTCTTTTAAGGGCATAAGGCACCTCAGAAAAACAAGCATTCCAACAAAAACAGGTTGAAAACAGCTAAGTTGATGGAATTATTGTAATTTTTCAGAAGTAAATCCAGCTGCGAAGCTAAAAACACTAAAAAACCCCTTAATAATAAAATTAATAAAATCTGTCATGATTTTACGTCTTGCGGTTCATAATAAGGTTCAATAGTGTAATTATATCCACGCTGATGAATTACAGAAAACCTATTCCTCTGCTTTTGTTCTTTAGTTGATGATTTTCCTGACTGAAACTAGTTAGCTACTTCCCCAGAATCTGAATGTCTGAACAGTTGGCTTTGGATCATGCTCTGAGTTTGGGGATTGCTGAGTAATATCCAATTCAAACGGTCTTCTTTTATTATACGGAAATTCAAGAACATTTATTTAAATTTGTCTTTAGTTTTAACCGTATTTTATGAAATTGGAACATTTGCAGTTTGAACCTCGGCTCTAGTGAAATGGATTGCCCTCTGTAATGCCGTGATCTTAGTGAAATGAATTTCTCTCTGTAATGCCGTGATCTCTTTGCATAATTTGATGGATTGAGCAGGACTCTGGTTTAACAGCAGCAAACTAGACTCTTCTTTATAAAATTTGCTTGCTCACTGACCTTTTTTTTTCCCCCCAAGACCAATTTTGACAAACGTACTTCCTTGGAAGTACACTTGAGAATTTTTACATTTGGGCCAAAAAAAAAGTGGGATAATTATTCTAAAATACATTTGTACCTCTCGCTCACTCCGTAGTCTTAGAAATGTGAGGCATTGTTAGGTGGTGGTTGTTGGTTTTAGAAGTTGGACTCTTCTGCGGTTTGGTTTCTTTTTGTGTGGCAAAACTTCATGCAATTGAATTTATACAAGCATGTGCACGTGTGACTGAGAATTATTTTCTTCCACCATTTTGTCCTCATTAAAATTTAGTTAGTCTGAGTTATCTGAATGTTGACAGAAAAGAGGATAAAAGGTCAGAAATGTGTAACACAAATAATACATTAATTTGCTATAATTCTCTAGCTGGTATTTCTCTATTACTACATATTCCAGAAGACTTGGGAAAAAATCTTTATATACACAGATTTCTGCAAACTGTTTTTTTAGTGATTATGGGACCAAGCTTTAACTGAGAGATACTGGCAGAAGCTAAAGGATTCCCATGTGAATGGAGTATTCTGATCCAAAGGAAAGCAGCTTTTTGTTGGCTCTAAGAGTTCATTTCAATCAACATAGATTCAATTTTCTTAAGAGCAAAATATAGGCTGTCTTTTGCCAGCTCTTTCAGTAAGATTGAGACCTGGCCTCCCATATTGTTGTACAGGACAACTCTTATTAATTCCTCTTCCTACTGGGAGTGGGAGATGTTAAGCCAACACTTGGATTGTTATTTAAAGCCATGGAATAGGATCCTTAAATAATAGCTAACCCTGTACAGGCAGTTTGCACATGGCCATTGATACAAATAAATAAGAAAGGAAGCAAATAAGGATCATCTGATGATCAAAGTGAAATCTGGATTTCAGGCACATTGATTCAACTGGTCTTTGACAAGAATGAACAGTTCTGATGCTTTCCAGTGATGAACAGATCACAGCCAACCTTTCTGCACCTGGGAAAAAAAGATCAGGGAAGAAAAAGTAGCGCACTGAGCATATTCCAGACCTTTTGATTTCAAATCTTGAAGAGCCCTACAGCTTTACTTCTGCCTTGTCACCCCACAAGGTCTTTCCACTCCACCAACCCACGTGGCCTCCCCTCTGTGCCTTAAAGCTGAACTTGTGCTGCAAGTCAATGCGGATGTGAAGGTGGTTCCTGTGGTGCCCCATCCCACCTTAAGCCATATATCAATATCTGTCTGCCTGTGTTCTACAGCTTGTCCTGAGTAAGCTTAACTGGCTGTTGTCTGAAAGAAGATCTGGAGCTGAAAAGGTCTTTGGTCAAACTTGTTTCCTTGCTCCTACCAGAAGACTTTGGGGCCTTCTTTTCCAGCACCAAACTTTATAATTCCTCTGCTGGAGTGACATATCTGGCATCTGAGTGTTTTGCCAGCCTCATGTCTCCTCTCCCAAACACTGAGATCCTTTCATCACGAATCTGCCTGACACCTCAGGATTTGCTCATACAGAGCAGAACTCTTTGACAGGAGCTCACTGGAGCTCAGGACTTGAACTGCAGGGCCCTGGGGCTTAGCAGGGATGTCACTCATGAATAGCAGTATGGCTCCAACACAGCAATTTGCATGGAGAGGGGCAGATGCACTTTGCTCCGTGAGAGAGAGACTTCCAGCAGCTCGATGGATTGTAGCAAGGTTAGTGAAGGCTTCAGTAGCAATAGCAGCTCGAGGCACTGTGGATCCTCCTGTGGACACCTCGGTGATGATGGCCCATGAGGGCTTACTGTGAACTGAATCCTACTGAGAAGAGTTCAGAATAGGGTGTAGGGTGTTGGTTTGGGGTTTTTGGTCACATCATATTCCTGATTTGGTTTGCAGTGAGGCTGTGCAACTGAGAGGGAGAGTCGGGAGCTTGAATAAGTAGGTAGTGGAAAGGCAGTCGGTCAGGGTGCCATGGAAGCCACTGACTCTGGATTGTGAACTTATGCTTTGAGGGTTGCTATTTTGGAAACTTTTGCTACATGTGCTCCTTGGTGAAAACTTTCAGGGGAACCTTCCTTCAAGTCAAATCCTTGCTGCAAACTGCACATATGTGACCACATGCTCCATGTTCTGGTAACTGATGGGGACAAGAGACATTTACTTAATTCCTTCCTTAAGAAAAGAAAAAAACCTTTCATCCTACTGGATAGGCAGCATTTTATGAAGGAAATTTAAGAAATTAATTAACTATAACAAAATTTCACCTCTTTAACCTTAGCTCTTGAGCAAACCTGAGCTAAATAAACATCTGACCATTCAATCTCTTCCACTTAAGGTTAACTTGAGTTTATTATTCAGACTACTGCCCTTGTGTATTAGGCAAAGCATAAATTATGCATACTAATTACCTTGGATGGGGCATGACTTTAATGAATTCTTTTAATTAAACTGCAACACAGTGGTTTTGTAGAGGATGGTCTATATTTCATCCTTAAACTATGTAACCTTCATCTTTGTCTGGAGAGATCACACATTTGAGTTGGTTTAATTCACTTAAGTAGTAAATACAAAGAGCAACCTAGCCTCGCTATCACTGGGAAATTTGAAAAATGTTCTTGTTCTGTTGCAGTGCTAAGAAATGAGATTCTTCAATGAAAAGCTATGATTCTGTCAGGAAGGCAAGGGCCAACACAGGAAAAGGATAGGCATTATTGAAGGAATGAAGCTAAAGAGTGGTGTAGTATTGGTAATTTCCAAAGCAAACACAAGTAAATCATTTCCCAGGACTTCTCATTTACTTGGCATTTTACATTAGTGGTAAACTAGCAGAATTATCTGAGTCCCTGGTATGTTCTTTCTAAATGGCTTTGGCTTCTCAAAAATTATCAGGGCACAACAGTTTAGTTACACCTGCATAGGATTTGTCCACAGTGGCAGCACCAGTAGTGTACTAGCAGGAACAGCAGCAGAGACTAAATGATTCATTTGATTCTGATTCCTAAAAGCAAAGCATGTGTGTGCCCTTTCTCTTTTGCTGGAGTTTACTATTTTGTTCTTGTTATTTACCTGTTCTTGGCAATTTTGAGGCCTCTGTGGCTTCCCAGAATCCAAAGAAAGGAACTGTTCATTGGATGTGCTTCAACTGCCAGACAAACCAACTGCTGGGTTAAAAAGAGGCATGGTGGCTGACAGGAGTGTATTTAAGAAGGAAAATAGCAAAGGTTGCCTGTCTTGACATCTCTTCCCTCCTATTTATCCAGGTCACCTTCCTTCACAGCCCATGTAACAGCAAGGTGTGCTCCTGGCTGGTCATGCTGGCACATTTATGTCCTCCTCTTTCCCTATGGATCTAATGTGATATCCTGCCCATTCCTTCACAGCTCCTTGTTTGGTTGTTTGCTGCTTGTGCTCTGGCCAAGGTGCTCATCCACACAAGTAAATGGGAACTTTCTGTTTTAAATTCATTCTTTGTAGATAGTTCCATCCCTCTGATGCTGGCCCTTTGGCCCCACCCTCATTGTTTCTTTGGTGTTGTTTCATTGCTGTTGCTTTGTTTGAAAGGAATATCTGCCCCTGTAACTGTTAGTGTGGTTATCTCCTTCTGCAGAAACCACTTCCAGTGTTACATCCAGGAAGAGACTTGGTGAAAGGCCCTTCCAACCCAACCCATTCTATAATTCCATGGCTGTAGGAATAATTATGCTCCTTTGTATTCAGTGCATCCAAACTATTTTACGTGTTTGCACACTATTTACTCTAAGGTATGATATGAAGATAAATGAACAATGTCTTGTACATGTGGCATCAATCTAACTTTTAAGATTTGTTTAAATATTTGGTGCTTGACTCTGTTCTTAGTTTTTTTCTGAGGTCTTCTGTGCCAACACCTGATTTTCACATTTTATAATAGAATACAAAGTCTTCAGTTACAGAGAAAACGAGTTTAAAGGCTTGTGCTCATAGTATATGACCAGTTTATTCCATGTTAAAAGAGCCAGATTTTAGAAAGTTGAAAATTTGCTGGCATGCAAATGTTGCATCTCTCTCTGTCTCCTGTTTGGGGAATGAATTTTAATATGCACTTTGGAACAGATTTAATCTCATCTGCACTTCCTTGGGTGAATGTGCAGTTTAGGCTTTGCTCTTCATTGCAGCAATTCCTATGTGATTTCAGTCATTCCTTGATGCCATTGTTTGCCATGGGCTTGTCTTCCTCTCGGTGCCTGCAGGCTGTGCTCTTATATAGCATATGTTTTGACAAGCCATCTGGTTTCAATAGGTTTCCCAAGTGCCTGCCTTCTCACAGCCTGTCTCTTTGGCAGCCAGCAGTGCCTTCAAACCCTCTGTCTGTCTTTCTCCGTGGGTCAGAGATTCCTATTTTAGCATGGAAGTGTTAACAAGTGGGATAGAAGCAGCTTATAGAACCAATGGGACTTTATTGGTGTAGGAAAGGGATTGAAAGCAGAGGACTCAGCACAGCTCCCGTGAATGCCCCTGTCTGACACACAGGGGTGAATGAAATGGCTTTAGCTGCCTTCTGGCTGGGCACAGTGCCACTCTAACAGAAGGTTCTCAGCACCAGCAACCAAGAACCCATGCACAGCATGTGTATCAAAGGTATTTGAAGACAGTATTGCTCCAAGGGGTGAATTCAACAGCTCTGTATCTTACACTTGCACGTCTAATCATCAGAGAACTTGCTCACCACTCCTGCAGCTTTTTTAACCCCCACAAAAGAACAGAATTAGTAGAATGAAGAAAATCGTAACCCAACTGTTTACCTTCCCTCAAATTGTCACGAGGAATCAGCTGAAAGGTTGTACTGCCAGGTGACAAAATGGGTACTGAGCAAATCAAAGATCTGAAACTATAAGCAGAAATAAAAAGGCATCGTTACATATGAAGTTATTTAGAGATAATAAAAGATTGATTTCAGCCATCATTGCATATCTTCAGCAGTTTGTGTGGGAAAATAGTACTGGGGGAATCTTCCTCTGCTGTCTCTATTGCAACATGGTGAAATTACATTAATTACTGGGGTTTATGTGAGTTGAAAGCATAGCAATACTACTCACACCTGCCTGTAGTAACATACCTTAAAACAGTGCTGTGGTTGCTATCATCCCACACACTGAATATACACTTGGGCATATGATCTGGATGAAGGAGATGCATTTACATTCTTCTTTAATATTTTAAATTTCTAACCCTCTTCTGACCACAAATTAGTTGACCTATTCTTTGACTTGCACTGCTATAGTAAGAAGATTCGTGTAAAAATGAGACCAGTTGTCGTATCAAACAAACAGTTTCTGCTTTGCCAGTAGTGAGAAATAAAAGTAAATCTTAAAACACCTTCTCCCCACCCCTCCCTGCTTTCCAGAGAGGGGAGCTTCACTCCTGGCTTCACTAAGGATAGTGAATATCTACAGCTAGATTATTTACTAGGAACTCTACTTGAGATTAATTTGGGGTAAACAGAAGCAGTAGATGGTAATAACGCCATCAATCACTTGCTGTTTCACGACCAGTTTCAAGCAATGCCATTAGATTCTTTTTTTAAGACATAGAACAACTTTTCCAGAGCTCCTGGCTGCCAGACTAAGTAACCCCCCAAGGCAAGTGCATCCTTTCTTGACTGATCACTTCTATTGAAGAGCATCAGGAACAAATAGGAGAGCTGTGAATTAGCTTGGAAGGACTGGCTTTTAAATGTTACATTTCAGTGATTATTGTTTGCTCACTGCGACCAAAAATAGTTTATGGAAATGAAAAACCTTTTGATATTTTATTGCAATCTAAAGAAAATGAAGATTTAATAAAAATGCATGCTTGACAGACAGCAGTGTGTGTGCAATGGGTGATGTGAACAGAGACTGGAATACTCTGACATTGTGAGCTTTGTAGGCTGTACCAGCATGCCAACTCTGTCAGCAGGTTTTCCAACAGAAAGCAACATATAAAGCAAGTGTCATTTTAAAAAGTAAAGTGAAGATCCTGTGAATTATTGGCTGTGTTTAAATGCCTGTAACAACACAGAGTTTGATTTCAATGGGAATCTGCAAAAGTATAGGGATCATTTCACTTTGTAATACCTGAAGGTGCAGGGAGTAAATACATAATGTTCACTATTATTTTATTCAGGTTCTAAGGTCTACATTAATTAATTTGTAAAACAAAGCAGTAAATAGAAACTAGATTTTCTTTTGCTCCAAATACATAACCAGGAAGAATCTGAATTACATTGGAATAGGTTAGTATTCGCACTATTCCTTGAAACTCTTCCACATCTCTGCCTCAAATTTCCATTCTTCTGTAGGTATATGGCAATTCCAAGTCAGCTGTCACAATAAAACCTGGTTTGTGGATGTGAAATGACAATCAACTGTATGCATGTAGCTAGGGGAACTGCTCATGGAGTTTTATTGTGATCTTTCAGGCCTGCCCCACTACAGGTGAAAGATTCTTTATGGCAAGGGGGCTAAAAACCAGTGTGTGTGGCAGCAGTTTCCCACCTAACTCTCTGATTTAGTCTGGCTGATCTTCCTGAATCATACATTCCTTGTATGTGACTGGAGAAAAACCTGCTGTACCCTTAAAACCAAGCTTGATTAATTTTCAGAAGACAGAATCCTGTTCTGATATCATTAGCACGTGGTACGTGAAGCTGTAGTGACATGATGGCAGTTCAAATGTGTTCACAAGCTCAGGCTGCAAAAGTCACTTTCTTCCTCCTGCAATTGCAGATGCTGAATTTGGTGACAAGACTGAAGTGCTTCCCATCAGTTGTGTATTCTGGTGTATTGAATTCCCTCTTCTGGGGGTGTGACCCTTTTAAAGATAATGTGTAACCCTGCTGGAGATTTCAATGGGACCAGTTAGGTGCTTGGAGTGAGACGTGCACTTCATTCAGTGTTTCACTAAAGTAAGGAGCAAAATTTCTGAATATGCTGCTGCAGCCAAGAAGTGAGCTACAAATACAGAGGTGCAGGCCTGGTGATGTGTTTCAGTGGACCCACTGATGTACTCAGAAAACTAGGGAAGTTTGAAGGTTATTAAGGTTGGGTCTATAGTTTTCATAAATTAATTAGTCATAGAGATGCATAGGGATTACTCTTTATTATTGTTGTTGTTAGTCAAGGTTTTTTCCACATTGGAGCACGAAAATTTAGCTTGCAGTGGACTTTGTTATTGTATTCTCTTTAAATCTTTATTCTTAGTTGAAGTAAATAAACCAACACGGTAAAGAGAGCTGATAGCTACTCCATCTGTATTATGGCACACAATGATGGCTGGAAGTTAAAGGTTTGATATATAGATCTATTTTTTTATTGCCAGCCCCTGCCCCTGAAGAAAGTATTAAAATTTCCAGATGAGTAACCAAACAATAAATAGATGAGACAGTTGCTGTGAATATCTGATTTTTTGCATAATAATGAGATATTGCTGGATAATACGCTTTGCAGTCCACAGTTTGTCTACATTATCATTTTGATTGGACAAATGCATAAGAAAGATATACAAGTAAAGCCATGCCAGGTCTTCTATTTTAAATTGATTTCATGTGAGAGTTCAGTTATATTTCTAGGACACTTTAAAAACAAAACAAATTCTAGGAATATCCCTACACACGCACACAGAGACGTTCACTTGCACACAATCTCACACACAAAATATACAGCCAGTACCTGGCCTTACAATTCCTTATGCACAGCAGAACATTGTGTGCAAACTGCAGGCTCCTTCTCAGCCAGTTAGGTTAGAATTAGGGGCATTTTCAGGGAGCATCTTCTGTCCTGCCTTGCAAAAGGCTCATGGAAACACATGCAAGGGGGCCTTTCAGCTCCCAGCAGGACCTTGTTCCATCCCAGAACAGGCCAAAGCAAAGGAAGCTTTGTGCTCAGTCCCAAATGGTGGATAGATAAATTTCTCATTGGTTTCACTATGGAAAGAAACCTGAAATCAAGACATGCTGATCTTCATGAAGGGCTCAGGACAGTCTGGAATGTGGTACCATTTGGGTGCAATTCTGATGGGGGGAAAATACTGTGCCAGTGGAACTCCCTGGCAAGTTCTTTCAGTTGCATGTAAGGGCTCTGCTGGCAGCACTGAAGCAACATCTCAGTCACTGCTGTCACAGCTGGGAGATGCCCAGCAATACTGCCAGTATCAGTGTCTAGGTCAAAGCTGGTTCTCAGTTAGGAAGCTGATAGACAAAGTTAAACTGAGCCATTTTAAAAAGTTATTCCCGAATTTTTCTTGTAAAGTTTTATTGATAAAGATGGAATCAGAGTTTAGTTTTCATTCTATTAAAAAAACAGACAACAAAACAAACAAAAAAGCAATACAGTTTTTTTTGAACAGTTATCTATTTTCTGCACTTGACCTTGCCATCTGGACAAGGTAAGCCCAAGCTTCAAGATTAATTTCTTCTGGTATGCAGAATTCCAGCTTCTGTTGTTGGTGTGGTTTAAGTCTGAGCCCTCTAAGTCCTGCAGGGGTATCACATTGCTCTTCCTTTTTGCTATATTCCTTTTAGATCTCCCAGCCTTCTCCAGGTCCCCACAGATGTTTGCTCCCTCCGGGTTCTGAGAGGGCAGGGTCCTGTGTTCCTTGCACCTGGTGACTGCAGTGAGAGTCCTTGCTGTGCAAACAGTGACAATCCTGGCTGGCACAGGGCTGGTTTCAGACTGGTGAAACACTGACAGTTCCACTGCAAACATCTGCTGGTTCAACAGAGGAGCTGACTTGGCTCTGTCTTTCTTTTTTTTCTTCTGTTTGTGTCTGCATGTGTGCACCAGATAAAAAATCCACACACTTAAAAAACAATGGTAAATAAATAAGCCCAGCAAATATGACTTAGATGTGTCCTAAAAGCACTTACAGCATCAGCTTTCCTCAGTAACAGAGATGAAAACCACTGCCAGATTAAAGGGACTTACACAGCTACCGTACTGCAGCTCTGCTAGGACGTGGATGATTCAGCTCACAGAAGGACATTTCTGATTTCCTGATGGTTCCTCCATACCAGATTTATGTAGTGGTAGTTTCTGACCCTGTTTCTTGACCAGAGCATACTCACTGTATTGAGAAATAATGCAGGATTTTCCATGAGTTTAAAGTATTTATCAGCATTTCTGTCATGATGGGTACCCTAAGAAGAGCTTTCATGATGCACAGCCATCAGTGTTGTACCCAGAAGCCATTCAGCCACAAAAAAGAAGTGGGACCAGGTTTTGGCCTAGTTACTCGTCTGTGGGTGAAATGTCCCACACTGAGAGTTACACCTGGCTTATGTCCCAGTTCACTTTCTCATGATCCCTCATACTATAACCAACAAATTTAGTGGAATTTTGTGGGCTCTTTTTCCTCAGTCGTGCAGGTCCAACCCGTACCTACAAAACACAGAGTCAAATTCAAGCCTTAAAGCACAGAGTATTTTCATCTACCCTGACATTCCCTGTCCTGGCAAAATTCCAGCTTACTGCATTTGACCTCAGAAATGAGATGCATCGTGCCCCTACTATGCTGTTGGAATTTTGCTACTGACCAATTAATTATATTTTAAAGATTATAATATGGTTAATGGGCAGCAAACTTGGTGAAGTCATCAGACTAAGTGTACTGCAGGTGCAACATCTTTTTTTACTGGAATTTGATTCATTCACAAAATGATTTCTCTATTCAAAGCAACTGTCATGCTTCCTTTGTCCGTAGATAATTAAATAAGCTTTCCAATTTATTCATGTATTCTAATTTACATAGGGTACCGACCCAAAAAAACCTTTCTGCTTACCCAGAGAGAAGACATAAAATACACAGATAAATCTTAAGTGGCAGCCAGGGCACAGTAAGAGCAATTCTGGCTGGTGAGGGCACTGCTGCTGTAGCTCGGAGCTGGGCCCTGGCTGGCTCAGCAGTGGTAGTTGGGGCTGGAACAAACTGAGCACTGCCAGAGAGCTTTCTGTCTTCTCTTCTGAGGTCACAGTAGGAAAGTGCAGGTCTGAGGTACTGAACTGTCCTGTGTAGAGCTTTTATACTCTCTGTACTCACATCTTCTTTAGCTCAGCTTTCTAGGGGACAGGCAGGTACTCAGAGCAAGTTTCTCCCCTCTTATTTCACTTCTTCCAGGTGCTGGTCTTTGTACAGGCCCTCTGTGATAAGAGAATTCCATCCGAGGCTCATCAGCTCTGTGCTGTTTTCTGAGCCTGAGGCTTCCTGCAGCTGAGGTTCACATTTCCCAGAGGTTCCTTATTTTCACAGTTTTAGATACTGCTGTGATTCCTCCTACCACAGGATTCAAATTCTTCACAAACATTTGTGCACACAATTGCACAATATTATTGGGAGTTTGGCAAATGGCACTGATTTCTTTATGGGGAAGAGGCACAAAGGGGCCCAATATACAATATTTGCAGCAAAGCGTATCTAGGTCATGTCTCAGAAATACCAGCTACAAAGATACTTAGATACTGGAGCATCGTAGGGTGTTGTAAAACCCTTTGCAAGCTTGGAGAAGAGAGTATACAAGCACTTTCAAGGCCGTCCAGGCCTGTTTCAGACTGTCTGGGTACAGGAAAACGATTGTATGGACAGGCTGGATCAATGGGCTGAGGCCAATTGTGTGAGGTTCAGCAAGGCCCAGTGCTGGCTCCTGCCCTTGGCTCACACCAACCCCTGCAGTGCTACAGGCTGGGGCAGAGGGGCTGGAAAGCTGCAAAAGGCCCTGGGGGTGTTGGTCAGCAGCAGCTGAACATGAGCCAGGGGTGCCCAGGCGGCCAAGAAGGCCAATGGCACCTGGCCTGTACCAGCCATGCTGTGACAACAGGACCCTTGCAGTGACCATCCCCCTGTGCTGGGCACTGGTGAGGCCACACCTCGAGTGCTGTGTCCAGTTCTGAGCCTCTCATAAAAACAAGGACTCTGAGGTGCTGGAGCATGTCCAGAGAAGGGCTGAACTCCCCAGAGTCCAGGGGAAGCTCTGGAGCACAAGTCCTGTGAGGAGCAGCTGAGGGAGTTGGAGTGCTTAGCCTGGAGAAAAGGAGGCTCAGGGGGGACCTCATTGTTCTCTACAACTCCCTGACAGGAGGCTGTAGCCAGGTGGAGATTGGCCTCATCTCCCAAGTAACAGGTGACAGGATGAAAGGAAATGGAGTCAGGTTGTGCCAGGGCAGGTTTAGGTTGAATATTAGGAAAAATTACTTTGTGGAGAGCATTGTCAAGCACTGAACAGGCTCCTCAGGGGAAGAGGTGGAGAATTCACCTGGAGCCATTGAAAGATGTGTAGATGTGGCACTGAGGGACATGGTTTAGAGGTGGCTTGACAGTGCTCTGTTAAGACTGGACTCCATCTTAGGAGTCTTTTCCAACCTAAATGACTCTGCAATGTCCTGAGATCCCATCTGCTCTGATACTTTTTTCCATGCAAGACCTTATGGGCACTTTGGAAATCCATGACTGAGTTGGAGTATTAACCTACTTAGGTTCCTGAGTTGTGAGAAGTGCATTTCTGTTTTGATTGTCCTGTCTCTGAACCACGAAAGCCAGAGATGTGGTAGCTGTGAGCAGACACATTTTAGCCAACGTGGCTGGGCCTGGGGCTCCCCAGCAGCCAGTCCTGCTCAGGCTCTGGGATCCCACGTGCTACAACAGCCAGGGCTGTACCCACAGCTGGGGCAATGCTCCACTTCAGGGTGACTTCAGGGATTGTGTGTGTGGACTGATTTGTGATCCTCAAGTGTGTTGTGTAGTAGCTTTTTTTTCCCCAGACAAGGCAATTCAGCTTCAAACATATCTGTCTTATTTATAAGCAGTTTAAACTTTACACTCAAGTTATTTTCTTCTCTTTCCCCAAGCTCATAATTTAAGGGGAAAACCATCAAAAATAAGTACATAACATAGCAGAATACAAACCCTTAAAAACTACCAGAACCTTCAGTCTCTGCTTGTTTTCCTTTATGGTATTTTGTTTTATTAATAAGGCTGCCTCTGTATTCATGACAAAATAAGAAAGCTATTTCCAATGAAAGAGACAACTCTTTGTTAGACATCAAATATAACTAATATTTGATGTCATAAATATTAATGACTTTCATGTCTTCAGATACTTTAGAATCAATTCCAAACATTTTTGTTTTGATTCACTCTTATTTATTTTTTCACAGTGAACTGGTAGAAGGAATTTTCCCCTGTTTTTCTGTGAAAAATGTATCAAGTTCTGCAGCCTTCTTTTCTGTTTGAATCAAGATGTTGTTCAATGTATTTTACACAGCTATATCTGTACAGCCAGGCAGAATTAGCAGTGTCACAGAACAGAAGTGTAGGTAGGATGGCCACCAGTCCAGCTGCCGTTAGAACTGATCCTGGGATTTCCTGGCAAAAGAGAAGGGATGGGAAGAGACAGGCCTTTACCTGGAAACATTCAAGAGACCACATTTTCTGTGGGCATAGCACACAGCACAACCTGTCATCTGACATCTGTTTCCTTTGCCAATTCTCCACAGGTACTGAACAATAATTGGGATCTCAGCAACAATAAATTAATATTTGTTGTTCCTTAAACGCAGAAGGTTCCTCTTTTTGAGTGGAGTGGTTCTGTCTCTAAGCACAGATGGACAGACTCAGGTTTAGGCCACAAATTCAAATTTTCATGTCTTAGAAATAAATAATGAATAATGTTATCAGTTGAATGAGTGTTGATGCAGAGAGCAGAGTCTTCCAGAGATTAGATATCCGAACCTGACACATCTATAACAATTGGGAGCCAAGTTAAAATATCCATCCACGCATGGAGGAGAGGGGATTCTTTGCCTGTGGAGGGTTGGTCTATACTCAGATCAAAGGAAAAAAAATGCAAGCCTGTGATGGGAAATGTAGGAAAACAGTAAGTTAAAAAAAAAAAGAAATCATACCTTAAAAAAAATTCCAAAAGCTTTCAGAGCATGAAGGGAAGAAATCCCATGTTCTTTCCAAGCCTGTGGAACATCATAGCTGTTGTAAATAGGCCAGTCCCAAAGAGAGCACACATGTTCCAAACGGGAGGAGATTATTTGCTGCACCATTTTAGCATGCTTGATTTATCAGTAATTAATGGAAAGTTGACAGGGATTTTGAGCAAAATAATTCCGTGTTTCATAAGCCCAAGATTTGGCATAAAAAATGTTTTACTTACGTTATGTTCATATGGTGAGAACATAGCCAAGTTGTTAGCATTAATGAAATCCATCCTAATTCCTCTTTGTAAAATGCATTATTAATCTGCTGGTATTAAACAAGGAGTTCAAAGTACTTAAGACAAAGAGTAGGACAAGGAGAAAATATATTTGAAAATTACATCATTCAGAGCAAGAATTAGAAGCTGAACAGAATTGCTTCATGTCGTGATGAGATTGATGCGTTACTTGGGGGTTTTTTGATAGTTTTGGAGGTAGAGAATATTTCCTAGGCAATCCTAGTGACTGCATGGGATTTGGTGGTATTTACTAAATTTAGAAGTTTTATCCTGGCTTGCTGAGGAAGTGAGGCTTACAAGACCATATTTTATGCCTGTTCTCTCCTCTCAATCAACCCAAGCACTGTTGAATGTTTTGGCCAGCTTCAGTCAAACCTGAGAGGAGGGGAAGTCCTCCTTCTACTAATTGAGTTCCTTCATTTTTTTAAGTGTTCTCTTAAATGGTTTCTTAAAATGTTGACTAGATAGAAAAGACAGGCTCCAATTAGTCCCTGAGGGAAAGCCAGTCTGAACTCAAGCACTGCTCATTGTGTATGGCAGTAACAAGGCAGCCATCAGTGGGTGCCTCCTCTGACAGGTCAGCAGGCAGCTCTGCTCCCTCTGCTCTTGTTGGGTATGTTATCACACAGAAATAAGAGGGGAGGGCTCTTCAGGCAGGTAGGGTTTAGGGAACAAAGGCAATAATCTGCAGGGAATCAGGTAAATTTATTCCAGTGCTTACACTACAGTGTGCTTTTCAGTAGTGCTGAATGTCAGCCATCCCCACTGAGATCAGTGGGAGTTGTATTGTGGACTGAAAGGATAACCGCATAAAGAATGGGGATGTACAATCTTGAAAAGCCTCTGTGTCCAGAGAAAGATCCCTGAGTGCCACTAATAGCTCCTTATAGAACTTCCAGAGTGAAATCCTACTACTGTTCCCACCAAGGTCGTGGAGAGAGCCTGTAAGAACAAATTAAGGTTTTCCTTGTGTCTTGGTCTGGATGCTGCCACTAGTTGAGAAAACACTTAACAGCAATATTTTAGCAGCTCTTTCTCAGACTGTTGATTTTTCCAGTGATTTTGTGTTAATACACAATGTCAGCAAGTGAAAGATGAAATGGAAACATCCAAGAATAGTCTGAATCCTTTGGTTTACATTTGCTTCACATTGCTGGCTGCCTTGCAAGGAACAAATAAACAGATGGCACCTTATTGCCCGGAGCTTTGAATTGGCCACAGGAACTGAGAAATGTGACTTTATTTTGAAAATAAAACAAAATTTTTGACATTTTCTTGCCCATTTGCTTGAGCCTAATGGGCTTGATGCTTTCTGTGCACATGGTAGGTACTTGCATACATACCTTGGCAGCACAGGAGCTCTGTACATGGATTTGTGTTTGACAGTTTTGCTCTGCACGACTGAAATGACACCAGCTCTGCTGGGCTGAAATAAGGAGCACACAAAGCAGATTTGGTAGCTTGCTATAGAGCTTAGTGTTTGTTCAGCCCATTTACTCCAGTTAAAGCAGTATATGAGGGGGGTTTCCCTCCATACAGACAATATGAGTCAATCATAATTCCATCAGAGTAAAGAGAAGGTTTAGGCAGAATGAAAAAATATTTGTAACAAAAAAGTTTTCTCTTTTCAAATGTACTGTTTACTAATGCAAAGAGAGAAAGGTTACAGTGCATGGTGTAGCATGCTTGGAAGAGTGGAACATTTTCTAACACCCAGTGAGAGGCTGTGGTTTGGAGCTTCTGAGAGATAAATCAGCCTCCCTGAAGCCTCATCCTGCTACTAGTACGTGAATTACCTGAGCTAACACAAAACAAATGACCAAAACCACTGCCTCAAGGTCTGCAGTGCAAGGGACAGGCTTTCCTCTCATCTGACACTGGGAAGAAATGGACAGACATGATTTGCATCCCCCACTCCAGGGAGAAAGGCTTTTACCATTGCTGTTCTGAGAGATACAAGAAATTCCACCTTATGCCAGGATACTCTGAGGATCCAGGCTTATATAATGATGCTTGCCGTTTTTCTGCAAGATCAGTTCCCAGCTTTCCTAAGAGGTGTTTCCAGAGCTCAAGTGGATGAATACTGACAGCTTCTGCTTTGTGTCCTCAAAAGGATGAAGGAGAAGACAATGCTGAAAATAGTACTTAACTCCGTGCTGTTGACCTCCTACCCAACTGTGCCACATCCACATTCACAGAACCATAACCTCCCTGACTTGCATTGAGAACTAAGGAACGCATTGTTACTGACCCAAATTCATCCCATTGAGTTTCTTTGCAGCGGCATTTGACCCCAAAATTGTCCTTTTAAGCAGTATATCTTTACTTGGAAAGAAAGAAAGAAGAGCTTCATCATGGAGAAACAGTTTGTGGTTTGGCTTGTTTTATTTAGTTGTAGGAACTGACAAAGGAGAACGCTCAGGAAAATAGAATAATGTCAAGGGACTTTGGATATTCTGAACAAAAGAAAAAGCAGCACTTAGATATACACAGTCCTTTCTGCAGAGGGAGGGCTGATGAGGGATCGAGAGTGCTAGATGCCTCATGTGCTTTCTTCTTTTCTAATGTTCTGGGTGGCTGTGTGATCTGATGGCTGTCAGACACTCCGTGGTCTGACAAGGCTTTACTTCTCTTTAGAAATGTATTTTGTTTTATAATTTATGCCTGTGACCAGTAAGGAGGAAAATGCTGTTCTCCAAAATACAACTCGGACACATCAATGCAGAGAGAGAAAGAGGAGCACTTTGATAGAATTGGAGTGCTACAGGCAGAACTGGGTTTATTTTCCAATGGAAAGCCTTCATCTGAACATGCAATAGGTGCCCCTGGTGATTCCTGTGCAATGACTTCAAAAGAGACTGATCTTGAGCTTATGGAAAAATCTCAGAGTAATGCCAAGCTGACAAAAAGACATATCTTTGTATATCTTCTGACAGGGAAAAAGGAAAAAAAAAAAGGAAATAAACCCCTAACACAAATTCCTCAAAAGCAAGGCTCTGCAAGATGAGCCAGAGCTTTCAAAAGACTTATCCCAAACCATCTTACAGTAAAGGGATTTATAATATATAACTCTACATAGGCAGTAAGAGAAATTGTAATATCTAACTATGTACAGACAACGGAATTTACTGTTCATTGTTCCTCCTTTCTTTCACTTAAGGAGTGAGTGAGGAAGAGAACGAGGTAATTTCAGAGTAATCAGCTCCTGCCTAATTGCAGCTGCTGGTGTCCATTCTCCAGGCTGTGCTGAGCAGTGCTGGCTGTGCGGGGACAGAGCAGGAGTTTCACCCCTCTCGTGCTCTTGCTGCTCCTCTCTGGCCCTGCTGTCTCCCCTGTGTGGACATAACCAGTCCTACAGCTGTGGTTTAGCTAAACCCTCTCTGGATTCCTCTCAGGAATTCATCTACCAGCTCTTTTAGTCATGCTTGCAGAAGAAAATCCGGTATTAGTAAGACTTTATCAAAGGTTTTACGGTGCCAGATGCTTTGCTTAACAATCCTGGAGAACCTGAATGCTGGAGAATTCCCAGTGATCCATTTGCTTTTAGACAAAGAGGGAGGAAATCTGTTTGAGGTGTTGCTGATGAGAAGTGGATAATGTGGTTTTGATGCAAAAGGATTTGAAAAATTATTCACCATTGAGAAAGTGGAGTCAAAACACAGAAAAAAAGAATTTCTTAAAACTATCTAGAGTTTTATAAAAATTATGTAGGACTGTGATTTTATTAATGTGCAGATAGATTAGTCCACATCTTGAAAAGTACCCTAGCAGCATCCTAAAAATGGATTATGAGCTGTCCTTTCTTCCTCCAAGAATTAAGAAACAAACAAACAAAAAAAAACCAAAACCAAACCCAACCATCTTAAAAAGAAAAAAAATAAATAAAAATAAAATAAAAATTAAAATTTTTTTTTTAACCCAACAAAACAAAAAAAGCAAAACAAAAAACCATCAAAAACCCCCAAACTTTGTTATAGGCAGAGAGGAACATAGAGCCCCAAGGTTTGGTCTGGGTTTGGTCCTTCTTTGGCATGTTCTTTTGCATCTCAGGTAAAAAAAAAGGTTTCTGGCATATGGTCTGAAAGCACTGGACTAACAGTTGAAGAAAAAATGACAAATGAAAAATGTAGACGTTTTCCAAAGCTTTCAGAGTTGCTCGTGACCATGCAGCATTAGGGCACCTGTGCACAGCTGCATGTGACCTTCCATATCCACTGACTGTGACCCCAAACTGAGAGAAAGCTAAATTACTTACCTAATTAGAAAATCATCTGAATGCTCTGAAAAACCTTGATAGCGAAACTCTTGCTCTATTTAATTCACTGGGAATTTTCTGTGGATTTTTATGCAATTAAATTTTTACCCTGAACCCCGCCCTTAGCGTATAAGGCATTTGCAAGCATGGCTTGGGTGAGCTGTGCTGTAACTGCAGGACTCTGTGCCTGAGAGATGAGAGAACTCAGCAGTGACAGGGCAAGCAAGAAGGGATGAGCCTCCGCCCCGGGGAATTGTCTGTTGTGAGACCTGTGTGTCTTCCTCTGCCACACACATTACTTGACATTTTTCAGGAGAAACTATTGGTGCCACTCTTCCAAATCATGAATGGCTGAATATAAGGTACTTTAAAAACACGTCCTTTGGCCAGTGAGGAGAGCAGCTCAGGGTGCTCCAGCTTGTCCCCGTGTACATTCAGGAGTGTGTCTGCTTCCCTGAGCCTCTGGGTATACCCGACCCTTCTGGGTCTAGCAAAAATGAGGAAGCTCTAGCTCAATAAAGAAATGGATATGACTATTAACAACTTTCTGCAGGTGTAGAAATCATTCAAATCTGCTTTCATGTCTGTTAGAATTCCTCTCTCTGTTAGAGTTCTCACAGATGCAAACAAAGCAGCAATTTGGAGCCAAATTACGTGTAACAGGGATCAGCCCTCTCTTGATCCTCTTCCCTGTTCTCCAGAGAACTTCTTTAACCTGAAAATTATATGGGTTAATTATGAAATTATATTCAACAAGGGCTCAAGTGCATGCAGCACAAATTGAGAAGAAACACAAACTGTTTGTGGTCTCCTTCAGCAGGTCCATGCAGGCCTATTCCCATCCTTCTGTGAGTGAGCGGGCTCATCATGGTGTGAATAGCCCAGTCCTGTGAAAAGCTAAGGAGAGGCAGGAGCTCAGGGAGAGAAGACACAAGCTGTGTTTCCGTGGGTCCAGCACTCCAGTGGGAAAGACCTGGGGGAACTGTCCATGCCCCATTAGCTGTCACGGAGGGATGTCTCCCAGGCACAAGGCAAAAACGTTTTGAAGACCCTGGGATGCTGACGGCATCTTTCAGCTTCTCAGTACTCTCCTCCCAGGAACACACAACGTTAAGCTGAGGTGAAAATTTGGTAGTCAGAGCCACAGAGAGAATGCCCATGCAGGAGAGGAATACAGGAAGAGGTGGGAGAGAATCCGACGGTGATATTGCTCAGGTTGGTAAAAAATTGCCCTTCTGTGGTGTGGAAGCGGTGGGCTTGCAATTGTGTGAAGAAATGGTTGCCATCTGTGACTAGCAGTGGAAAATTGTCTTCCCTTGCTCTGAAATGAGTGCTTTGTCCACCTTGGTATTCTGCAGCAGAGTTTCCTGTCTGACCTAACCTTTAAAGCAGCTCTTTTTGACCTGAGCTGGATGACTTGGTGTGCTTTCATGTTCAGGTATTCCAAAAGACAAGCTCAGGTAACTTTTTGCTTGTTTCATTTGAGTTTGTATTTGTTTCATGTTTCATCTGTAATGCAGTGGCACTGCTGGTAATAGGAATAAACATGCCCTCTAAGTAGTAGCTTAGACTGTTAAAACATGGAACTAACCTGTGGGCCTGCTCAGGAGAACAGCCTTGGGAGCAAGAGTTCCCAGATCCTGTGGGACAACTGCTCCTGGCAGGAGCAGTTGTACCAGAGCTTTTTCTAAGTCTGAGAAGGCACCTTAAGCTGTCAAGGCTGGTGAGCACACCTAGGACTAAAACCAGGTCTGGGTTTTGGACTCAGTCCCTATTCATTTATTGTCTGTTTAGTAGCCATTAAAGCAAGCAAGGAGGATGAAAGCTGCAACCCTTAAAGTGCCTTGATGTCACCCCTGGGAAAAATGTCTACAGGTTCGTGTTTGCAAACAAGCCCGGTCCATGCAGGTGGTCTGTGCTGTCTGTGGTAGTTGGGGGCAGTGGAAATGCTGAGCGTTTTCCTATGGTATAAGATTAGTCTTGGCTGTAACGTCTCTCTAAGGAGCTGCTCTAATTAATGCAAAATACTCTACTTACTACTTAATTAATACTGAGGCCCTACGAAATAGTGCAAAATCAAGAGCCTTTATTTAGTAGTGCCTACAGCTGTGGTGTGGGTTACCCTTTCAGACACGTTGGGGTGGCCATGTTAGGGATATGTAAGGGAGCAGAAGGAGAAGCCCTCTCTTGGATGCCGAGGTGCTCTGCCCTGCTCTAGCTGCCTCAGTGCTGAGGGTCCCAGCAGAGGAAGGATGGCAGATAAGGAACCTTCACATATAAAAGCTGCAGAAGGAAGGGCAGGGTCTCCTAGACCCGATACAGTGGTTGGCACCCTCTGGTCCACCCCCTGTGAAAAGAGTGGCCATGTCTCTGCTGTCCATTTCTTGCTCCCTGGTTAGGCACTGGCACAGATGACCACGGCTGTGCTGCCATGCCCTGTGCTGCCATGCCCTGAGACATGCTGCACAGGCACAGTGCCCGGCCTCGCCTNGTGTGCCCTGAGTGTGGCAGCCCCCGTATGCCCTGAGTGTGGCAGCCCCGGTGTGCGCGGTGCCCTGAGCCCCCAGCCCCGGTGTGCGCAGAGCCCCGAGCGCGGCAGCCCCGGAGAGCAGCCGGGCAGGACCGCTCTGCCCAGGCGTTTCGAGAAGGGGGTGCGATCCTTAGGGCAAANTGAATGTGGCAGCCCTGAGTGTGGCAGCCCCGGTGTGCCCCGAGTGTGGCAGCCCCGGTGTGCCCTGAGTGTGGCAGCCCCGGTGTGCCCCGAGTGTGGCAGCCCCGGTGTGCCCCGAGTGTGGCAGCCCCGGTGTGCCCCGAGTGTGGCAGCCCCAGTGTGCCCTGAGTGTGGCAGCCCC
>VZTH01000266.1:261182-368628 GCA_013397815.1 Aleadryas rufinucha
GGGCTGCGGGCCCGGCCCCCCCTCCGCGGGGCCGCGCAGGTGCGCGCCGGGGCCGCGGGCTCAGGCAGCGCATCAGCCGTGACTCCCCAGCGTTTTGTTAAGTACTGTGCTGTTAGCGCGGATTCCAGCTTGAGTCTCGACGTTATTGCCCTGAGAGCCTGTCTTTGTGGTAAACTTCCCTTGCTTTCCCGGAGGTGCTGGAGTATTTATCTACACGTTTGGGATTTGTTGGTTTGTTTATTTATTTATTTATTTGGAGAAGTATCAGGGGAGGCCTCGCAAACTTTTTCTTTTTAATCTTCCCTTTTAAACAAATGTCGCATTTCAAGCTGCCCTCTCTTCTCCTTTTCACATTGTAGGAAATATTGAAAATGCCACCTTAGTATTGAAGGGATTAACTTGCTTTTCTCCCAGCCGCTAACTCTGGTGTAAAGGGAGCAGTAGATCAACTGTATAATGTGTGCACTGTTTGGTCATTTGTACAAGCAGAACAAAGGTTGAGCTAAGCCAAATTGCATTGCACTTGTGAACCGAGTCCCAATTTGAAGTATCTTTTACAGCAGGGGGAATGAGAACAATTTCGTGTATGTCTAAAAGGGAATAACAAAGCCACTTTCTAGAGCATCTCAAAGTGAAGTAGTGAGGCGTGACATTCCCAGGGTGAGGAGGGACAAAGGCAGGGTCAGGGGGATGAAAAAGGGAATCAAACAGCCACTTTCACATGTCTGCCCTCAACTGCTGCACCTCTCCATAATAGGAAACAACTGTTGTAAAAAGGGGGATTGCTCCCATTCATTCAAAATAGCAAATGATAGCTAAACAACATTGTCAAAACTGAATCAACTTCTGTGCAGTACCACCCAGAAAAAGGTATTGTGTTTTGGTTAATAGCTGGGTGGAGCAAACTTGATTTTCCTTTTTCTTTCTTTTCTTTCTTTCTTTTCTTTCTCTTTTTTTTTCCAAGGACTCTTCTTTCCAGATCCATCCGTTTCATAAACTTTATTTTTTATCGTGAGCCTTTTTTTACAAGACATGCTCATCCCATTCACGCTTTCTCCCACAGTCTGCTCTTGTCTTGGTGTTCCGTGCAAAACCAGAAAGAAAGAAAAATTCGGCTGAGTCCCGCTCTCGTTGCAGTCAGAACGGCGGTTCAAAATCCGTAAGCAATGTAAATCTTTCTTGAATTGCATGTGCGCGTCGCCCGGCAAAACCACCTTTAAACGACTAAGTTATTACTTAGACAAACATAGTGAAATGGTTTTTATGACAATTGACGATGATTTTAAATTGCATATCCACAAGAATAATGGCGCGCACGTTACGGTTATTTCCCCTCTTTATAAGCAAAGGTAATAACCGCTTGCGGAATTCAGGCTCGGGCAAACTTTTTCCTGCATTGTGTGAAGTCTTTAACGAGCCGGGCTTTAATTAGGGTCAGAACTTTGAATGCTTGTGTTTTTCTCTCTGTTGGCGGGGGGCATGTTTGCAAACAGATCCGTAAGTTGCCGCCGCGAAGCCGCAGCGCGGTGGGGGGGTGTGGTGTGACTGTGTGGGCGCCGGGGCTCTGCGCTTTCCCTTCCTGCCGCAGCGCCCCCTCCCCGCGCCGCCCCCCGCCCGGCTGCCACCCACCAAGCTGCCCAGGGACAGGGAACACAATTCCCGAGCGCGGGGCTCCCGCCCCCGCGGCCCTGCAGGGCCCCGCTCCTCGGCGGGGCGGGACGGGACGGGACGGGACAGCACAGCACCGCCCGCCAGAGCCCCCCGGCGCTCGCACCTGCGAGGTGTGGGCCCGTCCCTCGGGGAAGGGGCAGCGCTTCCTCGGCCACGCCGTGTGTCTGCAAAAGCAGAGGGGCTGCTCGCCCCTCCCCGTGCTGGGGGCCGGGCTCAGCCCCTACCCCGCGGCGAGGGGGATCCGCAGGGCCGGCTTGGGGCTGCGAGCGCTGCGGGAGGCAGCTCGGCGGTGGAGCGCCCCGCACGCTCGGGGCCCGTGCAGAGAGGAGGGAGGGCAGGGCGGAACGGGGACAGGGCAGCCTGGTGGCTGCAGGCGAAGCGCTGATTGCGTTTCTCGAGTCCAGTGGCTTCCATCGCTTCCTTACATCTGTTGACATCCTCCACCCGCCTCAGCTCCCGGCCTCTGTACTCACGACGCGAGCAAAGCTCCCGTCTTCCCATCAACCCTCAGCTCTGCAGCAAAAACCATATTAACCTTCTTTAATATTGCATTTCTGGAAGAGATTCTTTGGATCTAACTTCAGAAAATATTTCCCGGCAGCGATTTCTTCCCATATATTTTTTTCTCCGTATTTATTATCGAGAGATATGGTAGTCATACAGCATTCAACCAACTAAAGAGGATAGAATTTGATTGAGGATTTTTTCCCTTTTTGGCGAGGAAAGATTTTACATGGGAATAAGAGCTTTTTGAGTTCTGAGAGCGAGATGTCTGCGCTGTCATTCAGCGGAGAGCCCTTTCGTATTTCTTTTACTAGGAAGTATTTCCGTCTAAGTTCGCTCTCTCTTGAGCCGCAACCTGTAAAACCCTTGCTCTGTATTTTGGGTGACGGCAGTTTCAGTCGGCACGGCCGTTTTCTCGTCAAGGTAGAATTACACTTGTAAGAAGCGCCCCCGGTAGCAGAAGGGACCCGGGGCCGGCGCTGAGCCCCGCGGACCTGTTGGCAGCCCCGTGCGGAGCTGCGCGGAGCCGGGCGGAGCTGCCTGGGTAAACTGCTTGTGTATTTCACATTATCATCCCGCTATCTGCAGGCAATGTAGATTTTCTAAAGATCTAATGAATAAACAACCAGCAAGTGCTGGCGGTGTAATTTACATTGTTAATGCCTACATGTGTATAATAAATATGCATTTGTATGTCTTCAAATAAACTCTTTTTAGTTTCTAACCTGTGGTGATTTTTTTAAAAGCTGTCTTTTCCAAGAAACCAATTTTCCTTTTCGTTTCCTGAGCTGGTAGGGAAGGAAAAGACCTAGCAAAGCGCCTCACATCTGCTTTTCGGTGACAGCGATGCGGTGAAAGCAGATGCGTGGGCCCGGGCGCTGCCTGCCCGCCGCAGTGAGCCCCGGGGCGCGCCGGGCGCAGCCACCGCCCGCTCCCCCGGCGCGGGATGGAGGCCGCTGCCAGGCAGCGGCAGGCACTCATTTCTCAGCGCAACTTGCCACGCTTTTAACAGCAGAACAATTTAAATGTACAATATTAGCTCACAGTATTAGTCTGGAGGTGCAAAGAACAATCCATTCAGAGACCGAGCTTCAAAGGCACCGGATTCCCCTCAAGGAAAAGTTTACAAATGTGGCTGCGCCCTCCCTCCTTCCCTGCCTCCCCATCCTCCCCTCCCTCGCCGGAGACAAACGGTTTTCCCCAAACGCTTCTGTAGAGGGCATCCCTGACCAGATTTCTCCCACCTCGCCGTGCGAAGCCCGCTCCCCCCGCTCTGAACTGCGGAGCGCGGTTACTCCGTGCGCGGCCCCGCCGCCCGCGAACGGGCTCCGCGCCGCCCTCGCGGGTCGCGGCAGTGGCAGCGCTGGTTGAGGGCGAAGCTCTCGCTTTCAGATCTTCAGGCTGAAAAGCCTGGCGCTTCTAAACCCCTGCTGACTTCACCTTGGGAGGGATAAAGATTTTCTCCTCATTTTTCGCTACAAACCAGGTGCCACTTTCTTACACCGCTTGATGGCAAATGTCTCGTCTTCAGCGAGCTGGATCTGGCATACATTATTTTAATTAAGTCTATGGCGATTTACTTTCCTCTGAGATCCATTCCACGGTGCAATTAGGAACGTATTGGTGCTAGCACATATGAATATTCAGGAGAGTGTCAATTAATTAGCAGACAGAGGAATCTCATTATGGTGCTCAAAACCCTTTTAGTGCTAAGCAGAATTAAGGGGGCATTTGCCAATGTGCTGGATTAGTGAATATTTTACTGCGCGCTCATTTAACTTCATTATCATAGCACTTACGCTACTCTCTGATTTTATTAATTAAATTGCTCATTAATTTATCCAGAAAGGGGGATAAAAAGTTTTATGACGCCACAGCACTCGCGTAGACGCCCCAAAGAGCGAAGTGTCGCCCTGCCGCTCCGCAGGAAAGCGTTTCCCCGGGGCCGGCGGGAGGCCGGGCAGCGGCAGCGCCTCCGCCCCACGCGCGGAGTCCCGCGCCCCTCAGCCAGGTGCATTTTTATCTCCCCTCACCCCAGAGATAAGCGTAATGCGGCAATTAGTGCTGCTGTAGCAAAGGGAAAAAGGGTATCGCTGGGAATTTGAAGCGTAGACTACGGGTTTCATCTCTTTTTCTACTTAAATCTTTTCTCAGCATCTGGGGAGCGGGAAAGCCCACGATGCGATTAACCCCTTAATCTCTGCACAGAAAAAGAAAACTGCAGAAAGAAGAGGCATAATCTCATCTTTCCTAGTATTATGGACAAAATCTAACGCCATCACTTTCCGACAGAGACAGAAGCGTAACCTGAACGCTTTGCTGGGGAGGAGCGCGAGTGCTTCCCGAGGCCAGGAGCAGCCAGGCGCAGGGCGCGCTGGCAGCGGGCTCGCAGTTGCTCAGCGCAATCAGGAGAACTGTGAACATCAGAAGCCAGCGATCAGGATTTCGCTCATTTTCTAATTAGGCAATACTTCAATTCTCATAATTTTTCCAAGGAGCATTGTATTAAGAGCAGCTATTTAAAAAAAATGTCCGTGGGATATTGTGCTTTGCAAAAAACAAACAAAAATTCCCTCAGAAATGTTTAATATTAAATATTAATCGGATTTAAATTCAATAGCCGTATCTTGCGACAGTTATAGATGTGCAGGAAGCTATAGATAATCAGCCCTTGTGCATCTTCACACAGGAGGGATCGACCCGGTGTCAGCAGAGGCTCCGCAGAGGAAAGGGAGACCGATGGAAATATGTTTTAAAAGTCACCTCCATTTCAACATCGAGCGCGGAATTTGCCCAAAAAGGTTAGAAAGACAAATATTAAATCTGCCTTCACAAAGGGAGCCGCTAAATAGATCCGAAATTAATATGCATGTAAAATTAATTAGCTGCATTTCATGACATCAAAATAAGTACCTGGGAAACAAGAACACCTTCTGGGCATTTGGCACCATATGCTAGAATTACAGTTAATTGACTAATTACATAAATTAGGCATTAATTTTACAACACATCAAGTATAAAAGATATCTCAATTAATTGTGGGGGGAGAAGGAGAAGGTTAAAGGGGAGGCTGGCGGTCCGGCCGGGCCGGGCTGGGCTGGGCGCTGCGGGCGGGAGGCGCGGCCAGAGCCGCCGCCAACTTGGGGCGGTCGTTAGCGCGCGGAGCCAGCCAGCCGCGCTCATTAGAATCAATTACACAGCGGAGATTGATTAGCGCGTGTCAGGGCGCGGCGGCCCCACCGAGACCAGCCGGGAGCCTCCGGAGCCGGGAGTCGCCCAGAGCACGGTACGGCCCGGGACCGGGATGCGCTCTCTCTGCACTGACTGCTACGTTCAGTGGAGCCTCCTGCCCTTCCCCGCGCCCCTGAGTGTTTAATTCTGGGAAGAAAGCTCAGTTCTATGGCGAAAAGGCACAGAGTTGGGGTGTTTTCCAGTGAGGTTAGTCAGATTTTCCTGTTACTTTGCTACAGTGGGATCAAGTTTCAAATAATATTAACAATTTCAGGTAGCCAGAGCCATGGCACACAGCTTTGGTCCCTCAGAGGTGTGAGGGGATGTTCTCCATAGGCCCAGCACCCTGGGGCCTCCTCACTCGTTAGTGAGGCTGCCTGACAAGATTCCATCCTCCCCCTCAGAAGGAGTGTCCAGTTTGTACCTGACTGTACCCAAAAAGGTGCCAGACTGTCTGCATTTACTTTGTAGCTTTCAGTTTAAGCACGAGGGAGGCTGTGATAAAATGCAGGAAGGATTTTTAGCTAATGGGAATAATTATATCTTACAAGGTTAAAATGGCAACATTCAAACCAGCACGGGAGCCCCAGAGACCAAAAATTCCCAGGTCATGCAGCAGGTAGTGGAAAGATTATCACACTGAAAGTATTTGGGGAGGCACCAGTAAGTGGTCTCCACTTACACCAGGATTTGCTGAACACCACAAAATAAACAACTCCTACTCTGCAGCTTTTGGCAAGGTGACTGGTGAAGCTGGGACTGCCCCAGCAGAACAGGAAGCCCATGGCAGGCACTAGGCAGGCTGCAGGGAAGGCTGGCTTCTGCTTTTGTGAGGAGGTGGGGGGGCTCTTGTTTCTTCTGTGAGTCTGCCTTACTAATATAAACAAAATTTGGCTTCCCTCCCCCTTTGTAAATAAATATTCCATAGGAATAGACCACTGTCTGGTTGCATCAGTGACAATACAGCTTGACTGTTGATGGGCTAGAAAACAGATGAAACCCTGCCACACGTCTATCTTTTTATTGAGACAAAATGTTCATTTTGATGTAGCAGTTTTGTGCTGTTGCCAGATGCTGAAGGTACTTGAGGGAGATGTTGACAAGTGGATAATTGTCAACAGAACTAAAACAGACACTTTGTTTACAGTTGAGCATGATTAATTGAGAGTAAATAAAACAACAGCTCTGTTCATAAAGTCTCTCAGCATCTCAAGTTCAAAAGCAGGCAGCACACTCCAGAAAGGAAGGCACTGAACCTGCTTATACACAGGGATCAGTAACTGAGCTGGATAATGAGAACAGCCTGTGCAGCGTGGGGCATCACCCTCTAGGTTTCAAGCCAAGTAATTTCCTGCTCACTTTTTCTCTCTGTTGGTTTCTTTCCTTTTTTTTTTCCCCTTTAATTTTGGCTTACATGGCTGGATCCACAAAGGGTTATGGGTCGCACACTAATTCAAACGAAAGAGTTGTGCATCTGAATGCTGGATAGAGTTGACTTAGGTGAAATGATGGGACAAAAGCAGTCTAGAATACTTCGTCAACAGTAAAATAGGAAGTGATGCAGCAGTCTTTCTTCTCACACTGTAACTTAAAGGTTTTTATAGAATATTTCATGTTTTAAAACAGTAGTGAGGGGCACAAATTAGTGGTGATAGTCAGTAAAATCCAGGAGTACTCTGAGTTTTTGTGGGGTTTTTTGTTTTGTTTTTGGGTTTTTTAAAAATTAATATATGTTTCTATTTGTATCTCATGTAGCAGTGCATATTTACCCAGAGCTGTACAGAAGGTGGCATAGTTAGTATCTAAGTGGCATTTATGCAGCTCAGACTAGACAGATGCTGCAGCTCAGTTAGAGGGTGGAGGGGAAATAGAGCTTACCAACCCACAGTTGCCCAACTGTGGTTTTTGTGCATATCTTTTACAAAATTATAATTTTCTCTCTTCTTTGTGCTTTGATCCACTCTGAAGCCACTTCCTGTGAATTATTCTTTCTTTAACAGACAGGAGCCCTACTAAGAGATGGTTGCAGCAGCTGGTTTAGCCTCCCTCATGTGTAGCACACTTATAAGCAAAGTTAATCTATACTGAAACTTCCTGCCTTGGTCCTGTCCTTTGGTGACTGGTGGTTTAAGAACACACACAGCCCGTGTGTGTCTGTACCTGATGTCAGTGGGCATTCAGACAGCTGGAAGTGGGCTGCAGCTGCTCACAGCCTGTGAATGAGACGGGCTCACTCCATCAGTGCTGAAGGAGGGGCAAGCTCTCTTACTGATGACTGCTGTGTATTTCTTCTCGAGTCAGTCTACTGCACCTCGCAGGTTTGGGGTTTTTTTGTCTTTTGTACTAACTCTGTCCTACTGTTATTGACTTCGACAGTGGCAGCTTCCAAGGCATGTCCATATGAGAATATCCCTCAGTCTCATGCCCATGGTTCAAAGATGCGATTCCAGGTCGTTGTGTTCCAAACAGTCCTTGAACAGTGGTCGGGTGCTACTCACCTATTACAGCTCTATCTGTTTAGAGGGAGGGGAAGACCGTCAGGAATTTTTAAGAGTTTGCATAGTAATACACATTTATCTGTCTTTTCAACATACAAGTAATATTAGGTTATTGCTTTGCACTCTGAAGGCCAGTCATGCCACCAGCCTCCCATGCAGCGGTGTCATTAGCCCTGAGGCTGCTGCCAGTACAGTGTGTGTCGTGATGTGGCTCCATCACCCTCGCTCAGTGGATGAGATGTTTCTGGCATTGCACTGGCTGCTCGCTGCCTGCTGGGCTCCTGTCCATGTGGGACCGTGCATCTTGGAGCCGTGCCTAAGGGTGTTTATTCTGATTGTCAATAGCTTGCCAGTTGGATTATTAATTATACTTAGTTTACACTATCACAGCCTAGATGATTGCACTTTTTTTGCTTTGAAGCCTCCTGTATCCTTAGTATTTCTCCAGTTCCTTCAAAAACCTTTCTCCTTTACTTTATCTGTGATCAAAACTTTGCTCATCCCTCATCTAGAATGTGCCTCTTCCTCTGGAGCATATGCTTGTCTAAGCTGCAGCAGTTGTTGCTTGCCTATGCAGCTCAGAAGCGCCCCAGGATGCTCCCCAAAGGCTGCTGCACTTCAAAGGAGAAGCTGCAGGCTCAGAGCAGCCAGAAAACAGGCGCTTGAGGGGCTCAAAGCCCCAAAGGTGGCTGTTGGCATGGATGTAAGAGGAAAAGCTCCTTTCAAGGAGCAGCTTTGGAGTTTCCTTCTGTAGGGGAGCACTGGGCACTTCAGGGACAAGGCAGTAAGCCAAGATCCTCTATGCAGATTGTGAAGATCTTCCCAGAAGCTAGAGCAGCTGTGTGGGGAACTCCTGTGCGAGTCAAAGCACTGAGGGGGAGTGTGGCAGGGAGGAGAATTGTTTCCGTGGTGGAGAGGTGAGAGCATGGTCTGCTCAGCTGCTGGTAAGCTCTCAGTCCCCAAGTGAGCGTGGTCTTGTACCAATCTGAAGTCCACTGTGTTACTTGTTTGGATGGTGGTAGGTGTCAGCTCTCCAGAACAGAAGACCCTACTTATCTGCAAGACGAAGGGGAAAAAATGGATTCCATACTTACGTCAACTTTGCGTTTTCATTTGAATGACTGTCAAATGGTAAAGACTTCTGAGATAACATCCTTTTGAGCCTACCTTGCCTAGCACCTTTAAAGGACAAATTTTCCAAAGGACTTACGTAACTTTAAAAATAGGCCCAAAGACAGGAGGTTCTGCTTCATCTGACATCAGTAGAATTGGTGTATTTTACAAATGGTAATGATCATATGAATTGTACGTGACTTCTGAATGAGGATATGTTCAGTTTCTTTATGATCCTGACACAAGAACTATGATGCCTGGACCCATAGGAATGTCTGTCAAAAATCACCGCAAATATTATTGACTTCGTAGTCTAGAGCAAATCCTGAGAATGCTTCTCTCTAACTGGCCCGGGGAGATGTGCCCGGATTTCTTGCTGCCCTGTCAATATAATGCCTTGGGGCGTTAAGGGCATAGGCTGCAGGTGGATGTAGGATATACTTTTCTCGTGGTCAAAAGTTACTAGTGGATCCTGAAGGAAGTCCTTCTCTGGGCACAAACCTCGAGGCAGCCAATCACTTGCTGCTTCATTATCTTGAAAGACCTTGAGTTGGAGTCAAAACTGAAATAATAAGCCAGACTTATGAAGGTGAATGTGTTTGCGGCTGACACGAGAGGACACATGCTGGTAACCATCTGCTGGGATCCCTTGTAGGTAGCTGTGGAAGTGCACTTTCATGTTTAGGCTGTGAATGCCATGTGTGTGATCTACTTTATGTGCATATGCCATCCAACAAAATAGTTGCACGGATATTAAAGTCTATTTAAAGTGATGTTTGTCTTACTATGCACTCTTTGGGGAGAGACCGTCTGATTATCCATTAGATATTTTCTTATGAAAAAAGAATGCCTCTTTTAGTGGGTGTTCATACACGAAAACCCTGAGATGCAGCAGTTGTCCTTCTGCACTCTGTGTATGTAAAGTTTGTATGCATTTGCAAAGTAGGACTTTGTTTAACTTGGTTGTCATTAATGGTCAGAGATGCCATGGCACTGGTACTTCATAAGTCAATTAAACATAAAACATCCTAACAGGATTATTAAAAAGTACTGAATGCTGGAGAATGGATGTGATACAGCGAGGGGCACAGAATTGCTGTGTACTTAGCGTGTATAATGCAGCCTGCTCAATTTGTTCCTGGCTATTCATAGGAGAGCACATTTTCTCTTTTTAATTGCACAAGATGACAAGACCTTTTAATTAAGGTGGCATCTATAGTATTCATATACTGCAAAACCCACAAATGACTAAAACTTAATAGCATCGTAAAAACTATGGTTAAAGCTTTTACCAACATTGCCATCACAGCAGAGGGTCTTAAATCAACTACGTCAGCAGTGAACTTATGCCTACACTGAGCCTACTGACTCAGAGCAGGAACTCATTTCTTTTCATGCAGAAACAGCGTCTTTGTGGGGTTTTTATGGCTGTAGTAAACTGGTAAACGGGTCTTTTGTCTCTTCATGTGTACTTGCCCTCCCATGTCTAATTTCTGCAACCTCTGAAATATTCTGTGTCCAGTTAGAAGATGCTTTTGGGGAAAGAAGATGAAACTTCTCTTCTTCACTCAGAATGTTCCCGCAGGCTTCACGGGGACAGAAGGGCAGGGAATGAGAATATTGCATACAGAGGATATGGGGAAGCGGGCAGACAGTGCTGGATGCCACAGGAACGGAGCAGGGAAGCCTCGGTGCTGCTCAGCTTTGATATTGACTCGAGGTCTCACTTGGAGAGAGCCACATCCTCCAGCTCAGGGATCACAGGATCGCAGCAGGGTCACTGCTGCAACATGGGATGTTAATTATTTACCAGCAAAGTCCTGGCAAGCATTTATGCACAGACAGATTATTTTCTGTCCTCCCCTCTTCCTCATAATGGCGGGCTTACATTTGTTGGGCTGGTGTTTGTGAGGGGGATGGTTCTTCATTCGTTTCATAGGATGCTATCCTGTGGCATCCCAGGAATGTCTAGAGGTGCACCCCTCACTCCAGAGGTGAGTGAGTTACATGGCAGCTGAACAGTGGCAGTTTTTGCCTTGGTAACACTGGTGAAAATGGGTCTGGTTCTTGGTGACTTGTAAGGGGTAAGGCTTTTTTCTTTCTTTGTCTGCAGAATGTAAAGGAATGTTATGCAGATGCTTAAGGTACGGTCTTATTTTTGGCAAGAGCTTTCTGTGTTTCTCACCACCTTTGTGTGTGTGTAACAGTTACTGCAGGGGGCTTTTGCAGGCATTTCTTTTTTTCATAGAATTAGAAATTTAACAGTTTGGTTTTAATCATAATGTCCTGATGCTCAGAGTTCCTTGAGCACACCTTCTATCGACTAAGAAATAAACCAGTTTGTATAATCCAACATTTCCCTTGGGATTAGTTCAGAAAGCAACGTGATTTTTACTTTATTGCTAAAAATACTGTGTTGTTTACCAGATGAGTATTTAAATAATTTAAGGATGCTATTCTAAAGAGAGACCTTGTTAGAGTGAAAAGCGCTTTATCACAAGAACCTCCAGCAAAAGAGAGGAGGACAGAGTAAACAGGCAGAGAGGAAGGGATCTTGGGATGTATTAACATTTAGCAACACTAAAATTAATTGTCTTAATTATGTCTTGTCTGATATTAGGGAATTATGTTAATCAAGTGTACTTTCTCTATGGTCAGGTTTAGAGTGAGGGTTATTAACTTGTGGGTGTGGAATCAGTCATTTGGGGATTGTTCTCTGCAAAGCTTTGTGACCACTGGGGTTGTTCAGTGGCCAGAATCCTCTATCCCCAGTTCAATCCCAGGGGCCCTAAATAGCAGGAGTCAATCAGCTGAGAAGGCTGAGGAGTCTGCAGTCTTTCCAGTGCCATTCTCTGCACTGCCATGTTTGGTGTGGATTCCATGGCACAGGAAAAGCTGTGTATCCTTCTCTTCCAGCCCTTCACCCCAACCATCCACCCTCCGCTCTGCTTCCTGTTGCCTGGGAAGCTGCGAGGCCTTTCCTCAGCATGTGGCTGGTTCATCCAGCAAAGGGGCTGGGGCTGGGACCACCATCATATTCTGACACAAGTTAATGCAGATCTGAAAACTCAAGGGATCAAAGTCATGTAAAGGTGCTAAAGCCTATCTTACTTGAGCCCCAAGTCACTAAAGGAATTTGAATTTGGCTTATCCCGTTCATGTGTTCAATGACTGGCAAACACATGCTTAAATTTAATCCTAGAGATGAAAACATTTGGTACATACTGTCCTAAATGGAGTTAAGTTTTTAAATGGCCTTTGTGCATTTTCACATTGCTTAGGAGTTTCTTTTTTTTTCTGCAGTAAGAGAAAAATAATAAAAATACAGTCAGAAACAGAAGTTTGGCTGTAACTCTGAAGATCTGAGAACTGTGGTAGGTCAAGATTTGTAGGTGGGGGTTGTAACTTAAATACTCTGTGGTATCAATGGAAAATGTAGCTAAGTTTTTAGTCCCACAGTAATTCCCCTGTAAATGATGTGTTCTTTTTATAGTTCTGTACTCAGCACATTAGTGTGTCAACACTTGGAAAATAATACTGCTCACATTATAGGAGCTTTGGAAAGTTGTTATGTTGAGGAAGAGTCAGTTCCTCTAAACCAGTCCAGTGCCAAGTGGTTCAAAGAGTGTGAAAACATGAGAAAAGGGATATTGTTCTCTAATTCAAGCTGATGCTGTGTGCTTTAAGCAGTGAAATTTTTCACCCTAATGCTGCTTTTAGGCCCATCAATATTTGTGGGTGTAGTCAGACTTGGTGTATGTCTGGTCCCGTTCAGGATCCAGCGACGCTCCCTGATGTGTGCCTGGGTGTGTGGCTGGGTTTGTATGGAGGTTTTGTATCAGTAGAAGGGTTTGGTTGTGCTCAATACTCCCAAACACCGTGGTAGCAGACAGCTCTGCTGGCTGTCGCCCCTTTATTGAAAGGCAGCTGGGGACAAGGCAGTTGCAGTGAGGAAAAAGATAGCTTGGCTCTGGGATTAATTCCCTATTTGTCTCATGGAGCTTGGAGTTCAACTTCAGGGCACATTTCAAGGGGGTGTTTATGCTCGAGGCCAGGTCTGCCAGCACTGCTACGTGCAGCACTCCTGACTTCACTGAGAGCCCCTTCACAGAGCAAGCCTCAAACGGCCTGGAAGTTCATGGCACAGAGTGTGGCTCGAGGACATGAGTGCATGTTTTGTGCTCTGGGTGTATTTCAATCCATGTGCTGCCGATCTAGACCCTGATCCTGCTGTGCAGATTCCATAGGAACACACATGCTCTTGAACACAGCATGCTGAACATTAATTTATGGGAATTTTGTAAGAAAACTTCATGGATGTAGTAGTTGTAGTAAGCATGTTTTACAAAAAAAAAAAAAAAAGAAAGCCTATTTGGAGGTTTGCTGAGTTGTTTTGGACTTTTAAAAAAATGATTAGTGCAGATGTTACTGTTTTGAGACATTTGCTTAATAGAAAGAGAAGAAAGAATGAGATAGGGGTGTTCAGTAAAGTCAGCACCCTCTGAAGCTGCAAGCATTAGCAGTACACAAGTCCTTAAATGTCAGCACTGTTTAAAGGAGGGGAAAAAAGTTAAATATTTGTATTTCCCCTTCCCAAAGAGCAGATATGGATCCAAAGAGAAAAATAATTTCCAGATATTTCCTGTGGAGTTGTAATGAAACAAAGAATGACATGAAAGGAAAACTGAAAATACAGGCTACTTCTGATGCTTGGTCCATACCTCTAAATTCAGATGATTGGACAGACCCTGTCAAGGATTCAGTTTTAATTATCTGCTTCTGATCGTGGGCTGTGGAAACAAGGAACTGAAAGTGATGCATAGTGTGACCCTGTATGTCGGTGTTCATGTTCTTAACCTTTGTGACCATGGATATTTCTCTTTTCTGTCCCAAGGTCTGCTGTTCTGTCCCTCTCACTGCCTGTTAGAGACACCAGAGCAGGAGCAGAGTGAACAGTCAGCTCTGCACATGGCACAGGGAGCGAGCCAGGGTGTAGGGAAAATACCCAAAGGAAATCTGATCTCAAGGTGGGACCTTGAGGTACCTGTGATACCCAAGAGCAAGGGAAGCTGTGGCATGTTCAGCACTGGAGGAAGAGCCCAAAAGCTCCGGAGGCTGCTCTGCTCAGCCTGAAAAACCAGAGAGCCGTGTCACAGATGGGCTTCTTTGAGCTGCTTTGCGGTGGGGAAACTTTTTGCATTCCAGGACACAGGATCACCTCCCACCTGTGCCAGAATCTTGATGATGATGAAACTGGCAGCACTGAAAAATATCTCTTATGTAACTCCTATGTAGCTACTTTGTTACAATTTTTATTATCAGTAGTAGTATTTTTTATTTTAAAGAAAGGGTCACCTTAAACTTGGCGAACTTTCACAGCCTGAACAAGCAGGGGGACCACGTGAAGAGCAATGTCTCTGGGGATGTACTTTTCAGTGGGTAAGTTCACTTGAGGCATGAGTCTTAGGTAGGTTTGATTGCATTTACTGATACAGAATCTGTCAACAATAAAGACACCTTCACTGTTTAATCTTCCACTAGAGGGGAAAAAAAGAAAATCAAAATACTTTTTTCTTTCCCAGAATATCTATCTGGCAGGAAACTTGAAAACTGTGAGTCCCCTTTCTTGATACCAAGTCACTTTGTTGATGAACAGTGCTCCCAGCAAAAACTGGGAATGATACCAAACAAAGGATGCCCAGCATCATTATCTGCATTGTATATCAATAGTTGTGCTTCTTTGCTTATGAAGTGTATAACCTTGTGTGTCCTTAAAGTGTAGAAACAAAACACGCACCACCCTAAGGACACCTGGGACTGCACTTCTAAGAAGCCGAGAGAAAGAAAAAGATTTTATTAAAATATTATGAATTATTGTTAACATATATTTACATAATTTAATTCATCCCAGGAAGCATCTAAAAGAATGAAATTTTATATACATATGGTCACGAGGCCATCCTTTAGTGTCATCATCTTACTCTACAACCCATCAGTACCCTAGACCCATATCTGAGGGGATTTGCTTATTTTATCTAATCACAAGACAATTTATGGGGCTGTTATCCCTTAGATGGGATACCTGTCCGGCTCTCTTAGCCTAATCCTAAACTGGAAAGACAGTGTCTCCCAAAGATCCCGTTTCTTTGAGTGAACAGTTTAAAATGCTGCAGCCTGTGGGCTAAGAAAACTGGGTCAATGGTGTTACTCGAAAATTATTGCTGTTAGTAACTGTCATTTAAGGCTTTCATATTTCTGTTACAAGCTTTTCTTCTATTCTTGGGAGTGCTTAACTTGTAACTAATTTTGTGAGGTTGAATGTCATTAAGGAAAGAAAACTGAAGCATCTTTAGACTTCTTGTATATAGAAGCAATTTCTGTTAAAGGCCTTGTCTTTTGAATCTGTTCCTTTTTTAGTCTGAGACAGTTTCGTAGTATTTTTGCAATTAACAGTTATCAATTCAATAAGGACTTCTGACATTCCTGGTCAATTGTTTGCACAATCACTATTTTAAATAGAAAACTGCTAAGAATCTGATTATACTGATGGAAGTGAAGAGGAAAACAAGGCTGAGCAAAGCAATGTGGTGTTAATAGTGTCTTCCAGAAAAGCGAATTTATTGCAGGACCCATTTTTAGAAGTAAAATCTTAGTGAATGCTGGGGTAAATCAGAAGGCAGCGAGAACTCGAGCCTTGTGTGTGCTGTGTACGAGTGATGAGGCTTCTGGTAAAATGTCGACATTTAATCACAGAATAATCTGACTGGCAAAACCACGTGTATAAACAAAATCTTCTGTTTCAGAGCAAAAATAGGGCTAATTGTGTGCCTGCCGAACAAATCTGCTTGCCAGCATGTCCGTTAAAAGGGCTTTATGCTGGTGAGGAAATGCACTGAGGGATCCTGGAAATTGTCTGTCAGGAAGCTGAGCCCTGTTGGGGTGACCAGATGCCTGTGAACCACAGGTGCATTGTTCCCACTTTTTGTGGTTTTAATCTCTGAGTTTTGAAATCCAGGAACACCTGCATTTCCCAACCGTAGCTGCTGCTTTGCCATCTCTATTTCCCCCTCTGTCAGCAGTTGGCTACCAGACAAGCTTTAGATGAATAGCATTCACCTTACTTCAGAGTTGTTTTATGATGCTGGTTAGATGAAATAGTTCCAGCAGATACTCTCAATAAGCAAAGGCCTGTACTCTCTGCAGTTCATTGAACCCATATGGATGAGAACAGCTGCAAAGATGGGTTTGCTACCTGAGGCCAATGTTTGTGTTGCCAACCGCGACTTCAGCTTGCTGACCCTTGTATAATTCATTGCAGTTGAGGAAATGTTGCTCACACTATTCCATTTTGTGATGAATGGCATTACTTAAAACTGATAGTCTTGTAAAGCAGTGGTGACTTCCCATGTCTGACAGATGTGAACAAAGAATACAGTCAATAAATATTGCCATGTTCTAAAGGAAGATTCACTGCTCACAGTTGACGGGGAGGAATTTCAGCGCAAAGAGAAAACAGGTGGAAAAGAGGCTGGTATAAAATTACAATTTAGAGATTATGCTTAAGGATGGATCTTTGTGGGGATTCATGCATTGCAGGTCTCTGAATCACCCAGGTGTGGTGTTGCAGGCACATATTTCAATCTAGCATAGTGGAACAGTTACTGCTTCACTGACCCTCTTACAGGAGCCAGGCAAATCATTTCAGTGACCTTGCTGAGCTTAGACTTCCATGGCATTTTCCCAGAAAGAGAAGGATGCCTCAGGAAGGCCATATCTGGATAATAACATTTTCTACTTAGTACTATTGCTTTTAGGAATCTTTTTCATCCAGACATTTCCTGGTGCATTTTTATTGATGTATTTTTTTAAAACTGAGGTTGAGGGCATTCTTGTTTGTGGGAAAGGGCATCTGACCTCCTAACCAGTGTCTTGGAACTCTCTGAGAAGTCCTTGTGGGCTTTGCTGTTGGCCTCTGCAGGCAGCAGCCCCAGGTTCTGATGAGACAGAGATCAGAGCCAGCTGCTTTCATCGATTGGTAAGAACAACAAAAAGCCAGATCTTTTGAAAGGTCAGGAATATCCACGAGTAGCCATTAAGAAAAGGCAAAGAGGAACTGAGAAGAGAGACATACAAGTGTTTTAGCAGTTTCTGTGAGAGACCCGGGCAGAAGTTGTTATGGTCTGAGACATGAAGATGGTGCCTGGGGAGGTGGAGTTAAGCAGATCTCTGAGTGGTTTGGAGGTACTACAAGGGGAGCAGGTGATGGGTTTCAATGAGGAACAAATTGAGGTGAGTGGTGGAAGCAGGGTGAGAAGGGAACAGATTCCTCTTTAGTGTGAACTCTTCTTTCACAGAGCTGGTGTCCCTATGCTTTTAAGGTATATGAGCAAAAGTAATGTCATTGATCATATTTATACAATAATATACAGGGCACAAAATCACCTGGTATTCATCCCCATTCACTCTGTAGTGAGCAATTGTTTCACAGTCTTCTTAATTTCTTGCTGCTTTGTGCAGTATGAAGATAAATGAGGTAGTGTTTCTATAGAATGTTATGGACAACTGCCCAATTCAGAGTCCTTTTTAAGCTGAGGTATAGATTAATATTTGTTTCCTATTCTTTTGTGGTGTTAACAGTGCACAGCTGCAATACTGTGGATATTTCCCTAGAAATGTTTCATATCATTAAACTGTAAATTTTATTCATGTGGGGAAATAATTTTTCTCCAAGGCCCCCATTCAAAAATCACAAAAATCTTTGCTAAAAGGCTGTTAAGGAGGTGCCTGAAGTTAAGTCCATGGAGTTAAATAAGAGAAGTTTAAGCATCTCAATAGGCAGTGGCTGAAATAAGACAAAAACCAGTTATCCAGTTTTTCATCCTGGATAGCTAAAGCTTGCTACAGAGCAGAAATCAGACCATAAAAGTGTGTGCAATTATCTCATAAATGAGTGATGCTCATCTTGCTTGTGCTAGAAGGAAAGGCAAAGGCCCCTCACCTACAGGCTGAGTACCAGAGCAGTGTGACCCTGTGCACCCCGTTCTGAGGACGTGCTGTTCCTCAGCCCTGACTTGGCCCCGGGTGGGCCAGCAGGGATGCTCCCGAAGATGCAGGTCTGATTGAAGCAGCTCTGACAAAGTAGATCAGATGTTTGTGGGCACAGAAGGTGTGTTTGCAGTTGGGTCGAGAAAAGGATTTTTGCTTTGCTTTGTTGTCACTAATGTTACATCTACTGAAATCAAAGCTTCAGCACTGAAATGCAGTTGTAGTGATTTCTGCAGTTGTCTCTTGTTTCTTTACATTGTGGTGTACAGCCACAAGGGGCCGAATTAGAGATGTCGAGGCAGCTTTTCTGGGCTTACCTTTGCAATTAAGCTGCCTTAAAAGATTTCCCAATTAAAATGCAAGTAAATAAGCCACAATAAAAAGTAAAATCATGTGAAACTAAATCGATATTAATTTGGACAGTAGCAATTCTTTCAAATTTATTGTATAGATCTGCACACCTTGAGTTTTCAGACTAGTAAAACAATTGTTGTCTTTTATATTGTGTGAACCAGACAGCACAATAGAAGGAGAAACTTTATTATTACTGTTTTGGAGTTCCACAGTTGTTTGTGGCAAAGGAGCACGGAACCAAGGACTCCTGAGCTGACCTGACCTGCAGGTGCCGTGCAGAGGTGTTCTCCAAGGATGCCCAGCTAGCAGTGGTGTGCCTCTGGATTTTCTTGCCTATGTCATTACTTTGTTTGACTTCCCAAAGGTGGTCTTTTCATTTTTCTTTGCTTTCTGGAACTGGCAGCCTAGCTGGAATTCCTGCACAATAAATCTGGAAGCAATCTGGAAATCTTGGTCATTTTCCAGAGAGCACAAGGGGCATGGGGCTGAACAGAAATTCACCTGCTTTTGGTGGCCTCACTAAGAGACTGTAACTGAGACACAGCAAACCCTTCCTCCTGTGGGTAGCTGAGCCCAGAGAAGGGAGAAAAGAGAATGCAGAGATGGCAAAGAGGAGTGAGTGAAAGAGTGAGGATGCAGGGGGAGGTGAATTGGTGGGACCAGGAGTTTCTCTGCTTATCTTCCTCCCTCTCCCCAGACAAGCTGAGGATCCTGCTGCCCTTACCTGCTGCCTCGAGTAAGGGAGTGGAAGATGCCAGAAATCCCTGTGTTGAGTAGGGAGCGGTGTTTTCTCCCTGCCTTGTGGGTCAGGGGTACATTCAGTTGCAGCATCAGCTGCTGCAGCTCCTCTGGTGGCGGTAGGAAGCCCGTGTAGGGAGCTTCAGGAGTTCGGGCAAGCTGCCAACTGTCTTTGCAGAGGCAGCGAGAAAGGGGAAACCTAAAGTGATGCTCCACTTTATCTCTCTGCCAAAGCTGAATGGGATTTCATGAGACAAAGAAAGGGCACTTCACCACCTGCAGGGCTGCTTATCAAAGGCCTTCCATGCACAATGGAGGTGTGAGAGCTTTTCAGAAGTGAGGGTACAAATGTCCTCTAAGATTGAAAGTACTGGGCAATCTAGATAGAAAAGTCGTTTACCAGATTCTCTGGTGATATCATTATATGCATTTGTGTGTATCTGAATGTACATGGGTGTGTACAAGTATCCATGTACTCAAATACAATGTCCACAGATCGGCTGATGTAACATCAAAGGTCACAGCTCCTCACCATGCTTATCTAGACAGAAGCCACAGCAGAAATTGATGTGAAAACCAGACCAAGATAATGCCTTTAAGATAACTCAAAATCTTGTGTTTATATCTTGCATTTTGCACTTCACTTCCTCTGTCTGTTTTGTCTTTAGTCATTTTGTCATGTCTCTATTCAGATACCGAAGTCCTTAGGGAAGGCTGCATTTTCTCGGCAGTGAGACTCAGTGCACCTCTGAAAGTTAATGACTACTATGAGAAATAAATATTCAGTGAAATGGCATTTTCATGATTGAAGCTTCTGTTGCCAGTGATACCCATTACCAAACACAGGGAAGTCTCAGGATTCTGGATGTGCTCTCACAAGCCTTAGAAATGCACCCACAGAACCTGTGGGGAGGCACTTATTCTGCAAGGTAATCAGTCCCTTAGAAAATAAAAAGACGGGACTCTTCAGGGACACACCTCTGTTGTTTGTGTGTATACATACCTGACACCTCAAATGAGTCTTTGGCCCTCACCAGCATTTTACAAATGTCTCTGTATTTGACTTGTTTCATGTATTTAAGTGCATTTAAAGTGCAATATTCGTAATTTGCGAACTGTATTCTGTAACATGTCTCCAGTGGTTATTCCTGGTATGTGATACTGAAATATAGGAGATCAAGTACAGATACTGGTTTTACTACATACTAACAGATACAGAATAATTGATTTATTTGTTGCAAAGCAATTGCACAGTTCTGTGGAACAAAACATGACCTGGGACAGTGTAACTGGTGGCACTGTATCTAACATGAAGTAAATGCAGGAATCTGGCAGTAGCCACAAGAAACAATTTTCATTCAGAAATATAAAATTCTACCTGACACCTAGCAGAGGTTCACTGCAGCTGGAGCTGAGCAAAGGAATACCTTTAATATAAAATAATAAACTTCTAATTCATTTGAAGTGCAATCTTTTTGAGTAGACCTATAAAATGACTTATCATCTTGCTGTCAGTGCTGATAGAATATCTGTGTAAATGGCCATGGATCACTGAGTGTCATTTATAACCATTCTTAGACCACTATTTGGTGGCTTTTAGGGTTTATTTTTTGTTGAATCTTAAAAACAGCAGGAAGAGAAACAGTCCCTACAGACAATTACTAGACCCTCTGGTATTCCTCAGATGGAAACAACTTTCAGTGTTATGCACTGATAGGTTGTGGCCTTGTTGACTATTTGTTGAATTTGTTGAAAAGGCAATTTTTGTCATTACCTTTGTAATATTTTGGCATTTTCCATGGACAAGAGAAAAATATTTTCATTTTTTCCAGCAGTGGGATTTCAGATCTAATCTGTAAGTGGGTAGGGTAATAAATACTGACTTGGTGTGAGAGTGGTGCTGTGACTGTGACCCCAAGTCTCTGTTTTGTCTGGCTGATAACAGAGCTCTGAGAAATGGGGACCCCCAGTCAGTGGGGAGTGACTGACACCAGACCATAAGCTCAGAAAGCAGCCTTTGGTTGGAGCAGGAGATGGCTGAACTGCAACTCCCATGGAATTCCAAGATGCTGTTTGGTGTCAGAGGGGAGAAAGGTCAAGAAAAGGACTGTAAAAGGAAATTTGGAATACAAAATGAACCAAGGAAAAAACCCCTGACTTGTGTGAGAAGAAAAGAAAGAATGTAGAAAAGACATATTTTGATGTGAAGGGTGAAAAAGTGGATAAGAAGTGTGAGTGCATTTCCAAAGCATATTAATAAGGATGACCATGAAAAATGACAAGGAATCAATACAGTACATCGAAGTTAAAAAAGAAAATGAGGAAGGAGTGAATGGAAGGACAAAACTGAAAAGTAGGAATATACAACATGCAGGAGGGTTACAAAGAAGGAAGCATACATTCTGCTTGTGGGTTGAATTTGTGGTTAGGGTTGGTGGTATTTTTCTACTGAAGCTTTTTCATAAATTTATGAAAAATTGATGGTGCACTAATGGTGATGGACTATCATGGATTGGCACAGAAGTTGCTCTGACACACAGACTCCTCAAGAGGCCTCAGATACACAGTCTGTAGTAAAACTGCTTCTGAGATAACTGTCCCTTAGTGATTTTCCCAAGTGTTACAACAAAAAGCTCGCTCCAGCTCAAACTTGGGTTACTGGAACTCAAGGATACTCTGAAGTTCAAGTTTATTAATCATCTTGATCCTGCCTCAAGATGTTGGACATGATCTGTACTTCGAAATCTCTTCATATGTTTAATACTATTGCTGTTTGAGATCTGCCTACTGTGCACAGAACACCTACAAACAAATGAGAGTTGACAATGACAACAGAAATCAGGACTAAAAGTGTGACACAACTTTCAGAGGTATTCAGTGAAATCATTAAGTAAATCACAACTTTTCAGGGGACAAGTGGAACTGGTAAAAAATGATTCACAGTGCAGATGTTTTCAAGAGTTGGAAATGTGGGCATATCTCCCACATGCTGAATAATGCTCATGTTTGCTTTGCTTCTCTTCCCCCTCTGCCCTGCCTTCACCAGGAGATGAAGTGCAGTTTTCCAAGAGCAGCAGTGTATATATCTGAAAGTATGGATTTGGGCAATTCCATTCATACCAGAGTTGCAAGGGGAGCTTTTGATTTCACATGTTAATCTCCAGAGCCAGGTACTGACTCAAGGTTGTTTCAGTGCTAATCTCAACGTCTTCCTGTTTTTGACATCAAATCAGTGTTGTCAATTTTCTGTATGATAGAAAATGAAGGGATTTGAGAAATAAGCAGCTTCAACTTATTTTTAAAATATCAGTGAAAATCTCCCTGAGTATTTAGAGCCTCTGAAGACATCGAAATGACACATCTCAAGGAAAGTACAGTTAATCCCACAAGAACAGAACTAGATTTGAAATACCCTGCATCTGGTTATTGGATATTTAAATGTAGTAATTTGCTGAGCCTGTGTTAAGTTTACTTGGACATCTTTATTCTTCCCAGGCCATTGGTTAGTCAACAGCATGATGTAATGAAGTACTTACTAAAGCCAGTGCTGCCATTTCCCCCTGCCTTGGTTATCTGGGCTTGTCCTGGAAATGTGCAGCCATAATTCTGTGTTCAGTTGCTGTTTCCCATGGTATAAATGGTTACTATCCATTGGATAATCACTGGATTAGACATGGTGCCTGCGTTTTTCTTGTATCAGTAGGAAGCCCAAGCCTTTCAGCACATGCATCTTGTAGTATTTGGGAAAAACAACAGCAGGTGAGTATCCCAAGGGTGTGCCCCAGTCCATGGTGCTCTGGGTTCCCACTTGGCAGCTGTCCATCACTACTCATGTTTTTATGAGGTTGGCACTTGAGATGGGCTGTTCCCTTCTGGAATAGGAGAGCTGTGGTCCCAAAGAGCCACAGGAAACAGTTCCAGGAAACAGACAACTGGGACAGATGACGGCAACAGAGGAGCTTGGAAATAAATGGTAAAATGAAGTGAGAACTGCCCTCACCTTCAGCAGCCCTTAACCTGGAGCTCAGTGTGTACCACTGCATAAATCTTAGTCTAGGATTAGAGCTGGGATTGGGGTCAGGCTAGCCAGAAGGAGTAAACTGAGAAATGGGTAAGAATGACACAGAGAGGAGCTGCCAAAGTAGCCTGAGGACAGGCGGTGGAATGTTGCCCTTGGCATTAAGTAATCCAGGCACGTGACCACATTCCTGACTTAGTCTTCAGTCAAGAGTTATAGACAAGATTAAGGTGGAAGCTCTGAGAATGAAATGTCCTAAACATTAAGTAATGCTCAGAAGGAGCTACCAAAGAAAATTGAGGGCTGCTGTCAGTGTTTTGCCCCTATGGATTCCTTAGCCTGGATGCCAGGAGCACCCTATGGCATAAGTCTCAGCCTGAGTTTAGAATTCTAGGAGCGAGAGTGGAGTGGTGGAGTGCAGTAAGCAGGGACAGGCACCTTTTGGGAGGTGTGCAGCATCGGCACGGTCTGCAGGGAGTGGGATCTCCACCACCTAAAAAGCAGAGTTGCCTTTGCAAACCAATAAAACAAAAAAGGGCCTAGTTCCAGCCTGTGTTCTGTTCTGTGTGTTGAGAAGGCTGTACCCGAGGTAGGAAAGGGGAGCTCCCAATCTGTGTCTATTCATCATTGTAGGAATGGCCATGTACAGGGGTGTGCAAAGGATTGGAATCATCATCGTGGTTTAAACAGCACCTAACAGCTGAGAATAATCTAAGCAAGCGAGGTTAGGGGAAAGGTATTGATTTTGTGTCACACAAATGTAGGTAGAACATTTAAGCATTAAATAATGTTCCCAGGGCACTTTTCAGTGTGACTGGCTGAAAGAGGAGAGCACAACATATTTAACGATCTGTAGAACACAGCGTCCTTGAGGTCAATAATGTGTACTTAACCTTTAGGTTTGCCATGTTGTCTGCTTGTCCAGTTGGTTTATGGAGTGTATGCTAACATGATTGGGGATTTAAGGCAGTGATAACTTGATCTCCCAAATGTTCACTGCCGTTGCACGTGGATGTTGGGCAAATCCATTGTGAATTCTGCTGAGCTTTCCCTGGCACTGCCTGCAGCAACTGCTGTTCCTCGGTCTCAGCATTGTGCTCTGAATGCAAGTCAATAGTGTTTAAATTGTGAACACCAGGATTGCTATCTTAATCCTGTTTTACTTTGCCTCCAAAATTTAAAATGAAAATAACCTCTTCTAGCCTTCAGCTTTTATCAAGGTACTTGATCTTACTTGGTGGCACAAATTATGATTAATTTATTTTTAAAAAGAAATCACGTAAGAAATAAAGGCAGGACTTTAGTTGGCAGCAAGCATACCTCAGTTAAGAGGAGACTAAAGACTTTTACAAAGTGATCCTTATGAGACACTAAAGTCTAATGCCACAATGAGAGTAAATGCCACAATTCTGTAGAGTTTTACTTCTCTGGGAAAGCTTTAGATCATTCTTACAGGAGAGCCACCGTTAAAATATTGAGCTGGCAGTCAATAGGCTGCGAGTTCTGTTTCCAGCTCTGCAAGAAGGTTCTGTGTGTGTGGCAAAAGCTCAGTCTGTGATTGAGCAGAGCACTGAAGGATGTGCCTTCACTTGAGCAGCTGACAGTCACCTCCATTTGCCTAGAATTACTGTATCGTTTGGGAAATGCCAGAGTTTTGGCTGGCTAAGGGCTCATCAGTGGCATGGAACTGCAAATTTCACTTGTGCATTTGCTTCTGAAGTAAACTGAAGAGGACAATTTTGTATTTCAAGGAAAGTGTTTTATTTTCCCAGCTCCAGATGGTAGGGCAGAACAGGAAGTAATGACAATGTTATCGAAATTTGTCCTGATATCTGATATTTGTCCTGATTCTGTACAAACATTGTGCTCCCCCTCATTTCTTAATTGCAGCATTGTCTCCCTGGATTGCTTTCTGAAAGGTTTGGATCAAAGTAATTAAAATTTTAAGGATATTTCAGAACACAGATCAAATTAGTATGATCTCATTTTTCTATTTATTTCCTTTTTATTTTCTTTATATTTGTGAGTCTTCTATTATTTATGTTTATTAGTAACTGACTTAGATTTTTTTTTTTCAAACAAAATCTGCAGTGTAATTTGAGTGCTTGATAACTTGCTGGAAATGAAGTTATGATCCCATGAAAACTTTTGCCCGAAGCAGACTGTTTCCATATGAGTAGTTCTATCGATTTATTCTTGTATACAAACATGTGAAGGATAGATCTGCAAAGTTACATTGTACATACATGATGCTGTGTCTTTCAGGGGGATTTCTCTCACAGGAAGACAATACTTTCCCTCAGTGACCTTTCCCCCTACAAGTAATCTGTCACTGTATAATTAAATGAGAAAGTAAATAATGTTATTATTTCTGAGCATGGACACAGTGCACACAGTAACAAATCGGATTCAAAGAACAGCTGATGAGGGGATTTGTGGAGATCCTTGATGCAAAGTTTTAAGTGCAGTACTACCAGATACCTACTCTAAATTGGCTGCCACTGTAATTAAAAGTATAAATGTTTCAAGCTGAATACATCCTATTAGTAAGATTTTAGGAAACAAAAATTTAATTTATTCACATTCGATATGGTCTGTAAATGCCACCATTATATGCTTTCCTCTGGCCTTTGATTAGCTATGGATTAATAAAACTTTTATACCTTCTTTGTCAGCCTCATTTTGAACTCTGTTTTTGCATACTGTTACTATTAAATAAATGAATTAGTGTCCAGAAATGTGTCATGCATATTACCTAGCAGCAGGAAGCATAATACAGTGGTCAGCTCCCCAGGAGCATTATAAATCCTAACACGCTCGGTAACCTGCTCATGTGGACCTATTAAAAGCTTGATGATTTAGTGAAGCAGTATTTGTGCTTAACAATGGAATTTTAGTTAATTCAAAACAAAGTAAATCATTTCCAATTACGGTATTTGAATATTCACAGTAGCTACACAAGGATGTGCAATGCTGCCATGAAAAAAAAAGAAAAGGCATTATAAAGGTTGACTGGAGTTTAGCGTTTCGAGTGGCTGTGGTACCTCAGCACCAAATGAACACCACTGTTTGTAAAACATATTTATTTGACATAGCTGCTTCACGGGAGAGATTAAGAAGCTATAGCTTAGAATGGACAAGTCTTTCCAGAGACTGTGAAGACTTCCTTGGCCAGAAAGGCTCCTGAGGGTGAGGCACGGGAACAGGAAAAGCCACCCAGCCGAGGGCATATTCAAATGGATCAGGGCTGTCAGCAAAGATTTGGGATCGATTCAATGGCACTTCTTGTATCTGTGCCTACACACACCCCAGCAGGGCTTGCAGGGATATAAAGCTGCAGCTCTTGGGGGGAAGTGAGTGAGAGCATCTGCCAAATTATCCTGGGACTCCGTTGCAGGAAGATGAGGGATTGATGGGGAGGGTCGAGTTTCGTGAAATGTCTTAGCAGCTTCTGTCACGGGTAGCCAGTGTGCTCTGTGTGTGCATACACACAGATGCACACAGAGTTATTTACAGTGTGTGGAGGATCAGGCTGTTCCTTCTGAAAACAGGTCAATGTTTTCCAAATCCGTGTTTTCAACCCAGACTTAGAGGTGTGGCTGTGCCTTAAAATGCTGATGTGCTTCAAGAAAGGCACTGGGTTCCTAAATGCACTAAAACTCCTTGGATTTCACCAGGAATCAGGGTCTCAATTGCTTTCTGCAAATCCCACTTTGGCTTTTATTTACAATCATGAACTATTCTGTCTGCATATCCATCAGGTTGGCACCTGCAGCCTCACTGGAAGTCATGCAGTTTAGGCTTTGAGGTACTTTCTAAAACAAGAATTTTAATTTCTGTAGAGCAGTTTAACCCAAATGTGACAATCAGGCTGTTGCGAAGCTCTGAAACCCAAACCACGTGCCACTGTTGTGCACTGAAAACGGAGTGAAGTTGACAACTCTCCAAGTATGACAATTCTTTCATATCTGCAGCATTGCTTTAAAAATGCTACAGAGTCCCAATGTATAGACTGTAATGGAGTTTGTTACAGTTTTTCTTGTGGATTAATCCCTTAATTCTGGTTACAGCTCTTGAGTAATGCTGCACGTATTTTAGATCCCTTGTGATCAGTTGGTCACATCAAGTGGTCAGAGTTCAGTATTCTTATAAGGAGAATAAGGGAACGTGGTGGGGGGAGGTTATGAAAACATAATTTCTTAAGGCCTGTAGAATATAGCCAAATAAACATAATATGAAAGCACAGAACTGCATGAAGAGGTCTTATTAATGCTGTCTCTGCTCAGCTGACTTGCACTGTATGGTGCAGAAGGTGGGGGAACAGGTGAAGTGCCAACCTCCAGGCAGCTTTTATATCTTAATTTATTCTCATTACTTTTAAAAAATTTATTCTGACAACATTTTCCTTCATGAGTAACATTTGCTATCCTCAGATATAGTTATAGAAACCTGTTGCTGTTAATTGGGATTACATTATTCCTACAAGTGTCTGTCTGACTCTTGCAATTTTCAGGCCTCGATTCCATTAATAATCTTAAAAATATCAGTATTTGCTCCTTGTGGTTTATTGGTCTCAGCATAATGACTTCCGTTTGAAGATGATGACCATCATGTGATATCACCCACTTATTTAATAAGTCCTGAGGGGAGAGGCTCGGGAGCACATGCATCACTAAAACCGATGTGTTCCTGCTGAAGTCTGAAATACAAAGTATCACCCAGTATCCTCAGAAGCGTTTCTTTGTTCATTTTGGCTGTTACATTACCCGGTACGACCACGTGCTGCAGGGCAAATTAACCATCTTAGAGCTGCAGAAATAGATCCGTGGAAGACGATGCCTGATTTAGAGGAACAAATCAGGACAATAAGGAATGACTGTAGGGATGCTACAGATTATAAAAACTGAGGTGATTTTCACTCGTTTAAAAACCTGTCCAAGTACCACGGAAAAGTTCTGTGCAGGTTCCTTCTGTGTTGTCGGTGTCTCAAAGGACTGGCACCTGATACTCAGAGTACTCAAGGGGCGGCTGATTGCATTTGCAAGTAATTGTCAGCATTTGTGCAAATTGCTGTGGGGGTGTGACCTCACGGGCATTCAGAAGAGTAAGGTGGTTTTAATTAGCATTCAAAACAAATTCCAGGAGGTTTATAAAAGTCTTTTCCCTCTATTCTTCCCACACATTTTAATATTTTTTTAAACTTTTCTCTACCCTGAAGCCATCCACTTAAGCAGCGCAATGACTTGGAACAGTCTCTGTTTCGAGATGGCGATAAGGGGAAAGAAAGGAGATGGCACTAATGTGTAACCACTTTTATGGGACACACCCGGTGGGAGACTCCGTGGGTTTCCGCGGCAGGTGTGGCTCTGGAGGCAGCCTGGAGTCAGGTGCTGCTTAACAGCAGCTTGCCGGGCCTTCTGGAGACAGCACCTGTCTGACACACAAAGGGCTTGGGCCAGGAGGAAAATGTACTCGGCTCGTGGGGAACCACTGCACGTCTAGAAGAGAATGTATGGATACGGTCCTCACGGCCAAGGAGAGATTTATTTTGTGAGAGCTTTGAGGCCTTGACCGGAGGCAGAGGGTGAGTAACTTCATTTTGGAATTAAGGCTGAAACTCTGGTGTGTGTCTGAGACTGAGCCTCTGCCTGGGTGCTCATTAAGCAATTGTACGGGACCACGTTGTGCTCAAAGTCGCCTAAAATCTGCTGGCACTGCCAGAAACTCTGAGAGCTCCTGGAATGTTTATGAAGGAATGGTCTTTTGTTCCTTTATACATGTGGCCTGTAGTGCTGTATGCTTTCTGCAGTGCATTCTCATTTCCTCTGATTACATCCACAGACCGTAAGGAAAGGGAGGAAAAGGGTAACCAATATTGGAGTGGTGAGGGGAAATCTTTGTTGTGACTCTAACAAGAATTACTTACTGTGTGTAGCTCTATTTTTCCTTTTTAAGTGTTATATTTATGGACCAGTCTTAATCAGTTCTCAGCATTCATGATCAGTAACCTAAGTTGATGTGAATGTTAAAATTCAAATAAGTTATAAAGCTTCTGTTGAGGCTTGTTTGCTCCTTCAAAACAGGAAATTAACTGGCCTGAAAGCTGCTGAAGAATGTGCAGGATGCTTTGCAGGAATATGTATGACCCTTTTTCATTTTAATGAAACTTTACTAACATATGGTTGAAGGAAACAAACACAAATAGGTTCACCCTGGCCAAATGCATTAAATCAAATATAGCAAGTGTGCTCATTATCCACTCGTTGTTTCAGAGTTACTCTTGATTGCCTAAGAAATCTTACAAATTAGAAAATCCATCAGTTGCTGCAAAACATGAATAACACATATAAATAAGAATACAGAATGTATTTCAATCCTTTAATTTCTTGCTCTTGTGAGAGCAAAGCTAAAAGGGCTCGCTATACAAATAAAATAAAGTAAATTGCACTTTAGTTAAAATATGGTCAATGTGGTCAGGGTATATAGGATTTTGGAGCCCAAGTTTAGTGATAAAGTTCAATGACAAAGGCTTTTAGGGTTTCTAACTACTAAAGCAACAACTTTGTCTCTATATAATAACTGTTATTAAGCCAATATTAAGTTTGTTCTACTGAACTGGATTTTTAAAGAATATTGATGGCAGGGCTTTGCACTAGCAGTGTTTATTCTGGCCTACATATCACACATCCACACCACTCCAGGCACATGCAGGATCCTTTCCACAGAAAGCATAAAACTAAGAGCAGGAATCTGGTCTAAACATCTTCTTATAGTTCCTGGCAACTTTGACAGAACTGTGGAAACGGCGATCCTCCCAAAATGCCAAAGCAGAGATCCAGCCCTGGGGACTGTGGAGATGGGACTCTGAAATTAAATAGATCCCCATCCTCTAAACTTTCAGAAGTGTTCTTTTTATAGGTGTGTAAAAGCTCAAACCTCTTTTAAAGTCTTATAAGCTACTTAGTTGTCCTACCTGCAGGGCTCTTTGATGTCAGACCACTGTGCATGCTGAAGTTCTTGTCCAGCTCATTCATCAAACAGGTCTTTTCTTATCTGAACAACCTGAGGACACCTTTCACCTCTCAAAAAAGGGAAATGTGCTCTATCTTTAGCAGGAATCGGCTTTGGAAACTCTGGAACTTTCCCAGTGTTCATAGTTGTATGACAGATCTGTGAGCAGGATGCAAAGGGACAAACTGCAGTTTATTTGTAGAACTAGTTAATAAGTTGCTTATATATGCCAACAAAGTTAATAAGCTTCAATTCTGCTTTGCATGTGGTTAAACTCAGTGATGCACATTTCTACACCCACCTGTGAAATTTGTGTGGTTTTTTCCTCTGACTTGGGTTTAAGAAAATGAGAGCTGTCCACACTTAGTACTCTCCAAACGGAGTTTGTTTAGACCCACTTTTCACTGAATATAGACATCATTTTTTTTCTTCATAGTACCTTATGTCTATCCAGGTATGTCTTTGTGCATGTGGATGAGCAATTTGTTCCCAGTAGTATAAGAAACATCTGTAAAAATGACATATTTCACAGAGAGTGGCAGCGTGCCAGGAATATGCCCCAACTCCTGCTCTCAAGGACGTGAGTTTGTGCCTCAGCTCAGACACAGTGTGCAGGGAAGGAAAATGTGAGCACAGTTTAATGCATATTTACAAGATCCCTGCTCTCTCCAGTGTGGTGTAATGAGTACCCAATGTGCAGTTTGTATCACTGGTAAAGGAGCTCTGGTGGAAACACCAAATGAAACGAACATGCTAAAATATTGTAATCCATTCCACAGGGCACTGTTCTTCAAGGGCTCAGTGATCAGGGGTTTTGTTTTCATGCAGCAAATGTTACTTATTCACACAAGTCCTGCAGAGAGACTGAGGGACTTACACAGGCTGTGCTTGCTCAGGAGATGGGGCTGGGGCAGGGTTGTGTCTTCTATGAAGAGACCCATTGCTGAAGAGCATTGGGAACCTCTTCAGGTTTGTACCCTGGCTCTGCTGTTGATCATGTGCATAAATAGGCATTCTGCAGAGTGGTTGACTTAATTCAGTCAATTTGATTGATAATTAGACCTGACAAATAAGACATCAATGCAAATCATGAGGATAAAAACATCTGGGACTTGCTTTATGTGAATCCCCCAACCCTCCTTAGTGGTAACCACACCACATGTACAAAACAGAATTCACAGCTGCAAATGCACAAGTTAACACATCATAAGAGATGGAAAAAAAGGCTTTAAAATGATTTATAGAAAAGAACCAGTGCAGATGCTGCAGTTCCTCAGTTTAGACCTTGTGGGTTTCCAGTGTCGTGCCGTGGTGGAATGTGGGCTGAGCAGCGATGCAGTGGGTGGAATGGAGTCAGGCATTGAGCTGAGGCACGGGGCTGGGTGCACGCCCTGCAGCTTTCTTGGCTGGCTTCTGCTCCTGTCCAGAGCTGGATAAATGCTTTGCTAGAGTTTGAAGGGCTCCAGTGAGTTGCTCTTGGATTTGTTGTTGCTGGTTTTTTTTTCCCCGAGTGGCTAATCAAAGAAACAAAAAATTAAATACTTTGAAGAAAATATTTGATGTAAAGTTGGAGGCATTTTGTGTGAGAGAAATTCAAACCACAATGATCAGAAACTTGTTTTCACTGTTGATTTTTATTTCTTTAAATGTCTCTTCTCAGATATGTTCCATTTCATACAGTGAAGGGAACTGAAAAAAATGGTAGCTGGATTTTTTCTGTAGGGTTTTTTTTCATTCTTCCCTCTTTACTTTTTCTTCTTTGAAAGTGTAATGTCTCTGCAGTTAGGAAAATGGACTGCTGTCAGGAGATGATTTATCAGACAGTGAAGAAAACCCTGAAGTGTTTGAGGATAGTGGTTAAATTTCTTCAATTTCAAAATATTTTGAAAGGCTTTGGCTGGGAAAAGTGGGCGGAGGAAATGGGAGGAAAAGAAGTTGTATACTTATTTCGTGTTTAGGAACAAGATTGAGATGAGAGATATGGTAAAGCTTGATACAAAAAAAAAGAGGAAAATCTTTAAATAAACTCAAATAGAATAGAAAATTAATTTAAAACGAACTGAAATAAAACTACTTTTTAATAGGGAAAAATAATCTGAGAACTTTTTGATGTTTTGTCCATAGATTCCGGTTTTTCAGTAGAAGGAGTTTTTATTTTCCCCTTTTTGGTAATGGATTGATGCAGTCTTTTTTGAGTTAGCAATGTACGCTATTTACATTTACTGTTTGAACTGAGATTCAGGAAATCTAAATGATGTAATGGTGATGTCAAAGGCAACCTAGCAGAGCTAAGAACAGATCCCTTATCTGCATCCTGGATTTGTGCTATTCCTAGCTGGTATTCCTTGGAAAGAAATCTTTCATGGCCATAGCTGGTGAATCGCAGTCACTCCCTTTCTCTGCGTGGCTGGGGGTGGAAGGCTGGGCTGTGTGTGACAGTGACACACTGTGCTGTGTGACAGCATTTGTCACCTCCCAGGGATGTCCTCAGCATCTCACCTTGGTTTGAGCAAATGCTCTGCATCCTCTGGGGCGACTTTAAAGAGCGTTAATGTGTACGTGGTGAATTTGGGTGTCTATCAGGAAATACTCAGCGTTTTTCAGAGGGATCGACCGCACTTTTAGGATGGTCAGTATCAGCAACTGGTGGAGCTGTGCTGGAATGCCAAATCTTTGATTCCAGAGCTATTTCAAATTTTCTCCAACTTCTAATTTCAGGGAATGATTTTTGTTTAGACATCCCCTCTGCCTGGTATGTTACTGCCCAGGGTTGCAGCCTGGCTTGTTTCTTTTACTGGTGTGCCTTCTTAAATGTTTAGAAATAATGTTTGTTTAGGAGTAACTGCAGTTCTCCTTATATATAATTTTTCCTTTGGTTTAGCTTATTAATAAATGCCTTTTATCACTTTTTGAAACCAAAAATGAAGTTAAAAAGGAAAAATTTTTCTCTTAACCTAGAAAAAGTAGAACACTGTTCTAGTGTCAATTGTCAGAGCATAAAAATCATTAGTCAGGAATAAAATTCTGAGAGACAATGTCCTCAGTATTGTCACTAATATAAAATCAGATTATCTGTTAAAAGTGTAAATTTGTGTCTTGCAGACTTAAAACTGCTGGCTACTGCAACAAAAATCATGTGTGTGTTGGTTTTTATTATTAACTCTAGCTTTGAATTAGAATTCCCTATGTTACAGCTTGGAGCTAAACTCTGTTTACAAAACAGTATTTACACTTGACTAATTTTGCAGATCAAACTAATTAAATCAATTAAACTGGTGATTAACCAAATGAAGGCTGATTGCAAAAATTAGTGGGTTTATTTTGGAGGACTGGAAGTAAGCTAATTACTGCCGTGATTACTTGAACCTGGAGTACTCTAAATGTGGTATAAATTGAAACCTCATAGTGAATTAGACTGGGAATTCATTACAGTTTAAAGCACTGTTAATACTATTCAGGCTGCTACTCCTGTGGGAAAATTTCACTCAGTATTTTGTATACTGATAAACAATCATTTAGTTTGTGTCCTTTTAAATAACACCAAGCAATTTCACACAGTATTTTTTTCTTGTAGCCGAGTCACAAGTCTGTTTTTATGAAAATGAAGTTACTAAAAGTGTCAATCATATTCCTACGCTGTGCACGATGGGAAACGTAGTCCAACCAAGTCTCCCTCCATCACCATGAAACCAAGTGTTCTATTCTGGCTTCACATGGTTGCCACAGCATTTTTGGGGCTGATGTCTTACCCCGTGTTTGCCATCTCCAGCCCTTGGCTTGGTGCACAGAAGAAATGGGGGTTTGGGTCACTTGCCCTGCTCATCACTTAACTGTTGGCACAGCACAAAATGGCTTGTGCTAATCCTAATTTGTTGCATTTCACGCTTGTACTTGGAAATGTGGTGCTGCAGAAGGATTTTAGAAAATGAAACAGATCTGCGAGATTATTCGCTCATTTTGTTTGCCAGTGCAAGCTATTCCCTGTAGGATACTTCCCAGGCTATTTCATTCCTCCTTGCTTCGCCAATTAACAACGGAATATAAATGTCTACTAAAAATGACCTATATTATAGAGTTCCTTCAAGCACATCTCCTTGCAAGGGGGTTAATGAAATTGCACAGAATTAAAATAGGAAGACCTCGAAGAGCTGGAATATTATGTCGTTTGTGGTTATTGCCTATTACACTTATGCCTATTGTAAACATGCTTTGTTTTAAGCTTGTTTTGTGAGATCTTTCATTACATCCCTCATCCAGGGAGGGGTTCGGTTTCAGTCCTCATTGCTCCAGTGAATCCAGACACTTGAGAGTTATGTTGCATTAACAGGCTGTTATTCTGTATGTTTTTGCAGGTTTGGATTATTTTCTCATGCACATGAATGAACACAGGTCCCACTTGTTTAAGAGCAAATTTCTGTAAACCAAAATGCAGAACTCACTCCTTTGTTTTGCTGTCCTCTAAGCTATGTCCCACTCTAAGCAAAGCCTTATGCAGGCCTTGTGCAGCATTCCCTTCTGAAACTGTTTGCTGGGGATAAGGAAATAGCTACTTTTAAAGAAATTAATTAGAAGTAAATTAGTAGAAAAATAACCATTTTTCCCTGTAGTCGCTTAATTGGGAATTGTTCATTCTACTTCTTACATTGCCAGGTGCATTTTATCAAGGGGAACGTCAGACATATAAGGAAAGAATTTAAATCTAAAGATGATAGAAGGTGACACTGAAGCCATTTTGCTGGGCAAGTAATCTGAACTGAGATTACTTATGAGAATGGCTGAGGAAAAAGTGACGATCAGCCACGGGACAGGACAGGAAACTCGGTGGGCCATTGCAAAGGCTCAGCACGAGCCAGTAGTGGCGGAAGGCAGCAGCGGGAAGGATTTGGGCTGTTTTTGAGTAGATCAGGAGTGTGAGGGCTGCAGATGTTGCCCTCTGTGCGCACCGAGCACCAGAGGAGGTTTCCCCGTGCGAAGGCAGGGCCTGGCTGTAGGAGGAGCGCAGTGCTTGGCACTTGGTTATCAGACGGCGGTGTGAAATGAGAGAGCAGCGAAGGGATGCAAAGCCCGCAGGGAGAGAAGTGCCCCCCGCGGTGAAAGGGGCGAGGTGCGTGAGCTCCGACAAAGCGCTCGTGTTCTCTGAGATGTGCTCACAAACACTCAGCAGCTCTTAGCTCTGGGAAAGAACAGCGCGTGTTCAGTGTTGTGCTGGAGCGGAGTGCGATAGCAGAGCACCAAAGCAAGGAAAAGGGAATATCCAGGGAGGCTCCCTCACCCTCAGCCCAGCGCTCCCGGGCAGCGCTGGGAGCCGCGGGCGGGCAGCTCCAGCCTTCCTGCGGTGGGATGAGGGAATTCGGGGCTTCTGCTGCTCCCCCGTGCTCTTCTCAAGTGCTGGAAAGCACCTGGGAGCAAAAGTACTGACAGGACACAGGAGGGTGGGGTTTTCACTATGACATATCGGGTTTAGGGTTTTATCTGAGGGTGTCCAAGTAAGCTTTCTAAAAAAAGGTGTAGGAATACATAGATGATCTCTACCACTATGCATAGACAGTTTAAAAAGAAAATTACATTCCGTTGCAGGGTACTCACTCCTTGAGCAGATTTCTACTCCCATAGGAATCACCTTCTCCAAAAATATAGTCAGATATTCAAGTTTGTATGTGAAAGTCACATGAAAAATAACCCTGGGGTTTTTTTGCTCTTATTTTTTGGCAAATATATAATCTTCCATAACTGCTTTTGCAAGCGATAAATTTTCTTTCTTATAAAGAGTTTTATTTGTAATGGAATTAAAAATACAGGAATGCAGATTACTAGCTGAATGCTTTAAGGGAGGAAGCCATGTGTGAAGTACAAGGAAATGCCAATGCTTGCTTGAACACTGTACCAAAAGAAAGCATTTTCTCATACTCTCAGCTCATTTAAAATTCCTTATAAAGCTCATTAAAGCAAAGCAATTTACATGGTAGTTTGTTTTTATAAACTAAGTCAATATAACTTGTCATTATTTGAATAGATACAAGTGACTATCAAATTTTTATTTTCTGATGCAGTTTTTTGGAAGTTAAATCCCACAGTATAAATCTGAAGCAAGTTTGCCAGTCTTGGGTAGGTTAGATTGCAATAAGTTTGCCCCACAATGTCCATTTTCAACTATTCTCCATTATTTAGTATTAGAGCAGAAAGAGAATCTCTTCCTGGCAGCTTCAAATGGTTATTATTCATTTATATTGTGTTACCACCTGGAGTGCTCATCTAGGTTGTATACATGTGGGATTTCCACAAGAGCTTAGGAGACAAGTATGTGAAAAGAGAGGAAGCTGAAGGAAAGCATTCATTAACCAACATGACAAAGGTCTATGAAGTAGCTCCAGTAACCCTGTCTAGAGTAAAATTGGTTAAGAAAGAGGTGTATGCACCCTTAATAAATTCATCATGTAAAAAATGCATTATTTTCTCAAGGAGATAGCAATATTATTCAAAACGTGCTAAAGTGGGCAGGATATCCCAGGAGTAATTGTGAATTATTAGGTCATAGGGACCTCATTGCAAACTATTTGCAAAACTTAATTGGTGTAATAAATAAAATATGCATGCAAATTAGACTACTTTCTGAATTAAAGGAATCTGTTATCCAGCATTGCAAAGATTCATCCTAATTTAATAGGTTTTATATACAGTTTGAGATGGCCATGTTTTATATTTGTCCTGAAAAAGCCAGATGGTATTTAACTAAGCCTGAACCAGCCAACTAGTGGCATCTGAGAAATGTCAGTGTGTAATGCAGGGTATCACTGGCAGGGTGACACCGGACTCCAGTGGGAGTGGAACACCATCTTATTTAATTTAGTACACAGAACAAAGTGGTTAAGCAAGGTGACAAAATGAACAGTCCTATTTGCTTTATTCTGTCTAAAAAGGCTCCTTCAGTACTGAGGCTAAAAATATTAGTAGCTTTGAAAGTTCTGTTTGAAGCCCTGTTATTTATTGATTTATTTTCTATTCATCTTAGAATTCTAGTAGTGGAAAGGAGAGCGCTAATGAGTGTAGCTGATTTCATTACCCTAGATATAAAATAGGGACTATGTAGTCATGGTAGTCATGTAATGACTTTGTATCCTAAAGCAAAATCTGAAAGAATCAAAGTGAAGAATCTCTTAGAATAAATATAAATAGATGGATATGAAGAAGCAGTTAACATTCTCTGTCTAATATCATTGCTAGACTCAATAACACTGTCTCGTCATCAACCCCAAATCAAGTATTGCATCTGCTTTTTTAAAGCAGTTGATTGAATGAATACAAATGTCTTGCTGTTGTCACTTGGGATAGCACTTCATATATCCCATTTTCTAGCCTCTAATTATTCCATTTGTAGACATGAATGCCATTTAGATGTAAGCTAATTCAGCATGGTAACTCAATTAGATTTGTACTGACTAGGATTTATGAAACATCAATGGATTCTTGGTGAGACCAATGGGACTACCAGTTATTTATCCCTAAGTCTTACTGATACTGCCTCTCAGGAGCTCAATTAAACACGCCAGTGATGAGAATATTTTGTAACAGTAGTCTTGCACAATTAGACTAAGATTTTTGTAAAGCATATCACATGTAAGGCAGGGCATCATGTATTATGCAATACAAAGTTCTCATCTGACTAGTTCACAATGTTGAAGGGTAAAAGAAATTCCCATCATTGCGTTGTTGCTGTAATTATAAAAAACAAAACTCCAACTGAGTTCATAGAAAGGATGATGAAAATTCTGCTATGCTGATTGAAAAAATCAAACTATATTTATAAAATAGTATCTGCATCTTTCAGGTCACAAACAGGTTTCTCTACTAATGTAGGTCCCCTTGGAAACCATGAGTTCCTTGTGTGGGTTTAGAGCTCTCATTGCACTTGATCCTGGGATCGTTTTTCTGTTCCAGTTTTGAGAAATAAATTAAATGTTGGGAATGCTTACTGAAATTGTGGATTTTAAACAATGGGAAGACATTGTGTGAGTAAGCCTGCATTTATTGTCATTAGGTGTTTAAACTATTAGATCTTAACAGTAAAGTACTGTGGAAATAGTCATTAGTAGAAACTGAATTATCATTATCAGACAGTATCAGAGTCTGCAGTGAGCAAAGAGACTGTTGGAGCGTATTATTTTATTCTTGCTAAGGACCCAGATTCTGGCAGAAGAGGTGTTTGTGACACAGTGTGCTTTCCACACTGTTCTGTAGGGTGAGAAAGTGAACTGCTGCAAGACTGGGATTTTATGTCAGTAAGTGGGAGGAATGGGCAGTGGCATCTGAATTTGGTGTATTGGGGATTAAAAGTCTTGGCAGTTTTGCACGAGAGGGATGGACTGCAGTTCTTGTAAATGCAGACTGAAAACCTTGATCAGCCAGCTGTGCTGCACAGCTATGGACACCAGCAGGCTAAAGGTAGGCTTGTGCACGGCCAAAATACGGATTTGTGCTGACTGGTGCCATTAGCCCCAGCAGGCAGCCTGGCACCCACAGCCACTGCACCCCTGTAGGGTGGGGGAGTCAATGGGAAGGACAAAACTGAGAGAACTTGTGGGTTGAAGTAAAGACAATTTAATAGATGAAGCAAAAGCTGCCCAAGCAAGCAACACAAAGTAAAGAATCCATTCACTTCTTCCTGTCAGCAGGCACATGTCTGGCTGTTTCCAGGGAAGCAGGGTGCCCTCACATGTAGCTGTTACTTGGGAACACAGGTGCCATCACTCTGAATGTCCTCCCTGCCTCCTTCTTTGCTCCAGTTTTGCTGCTGAGCCTGATGTAGAGTATGGAACATCCCTTTGGTCAGCTGGCCTGGCTGTGTCCCCTCCTAGCCTCTTGCCCACCCCCAGCCTCCTCACTGCAGGGGCAGAGTGAGAAATGAAGGAAGCCTGGACACTGTGTAAGCTCTGCTCAGCAGTAGCTAAAACATCTGTGTGATATCAGCACTGTCTGGTGACAAATCCAAAGCACAGCACCGTACACCTGCTGTGAAGAAAATTAACTCTATTCCACACAAAACCAGTCCAGCTGGGATTTGAGGGTATGGCTGGTGCTGTTTGGCATTGTTAGAGTCCCTTTGCATTGCCTCTTGCCTATAGCTGGGAAATGCCATGGAAGAAATGACCAGCAGTGTTGCTGCCCAGCTTACCTTAGAAACGTTCTCTCACTTGACTCACACCTAAAAGTAGAACAATGTTAACTTCAAATCTTTATTAAGCTTCTGCACCTCTACTGAATGCACTCATCTTCTGCTGGACAGTGCAGGAAAGCCAGCACAGGGATTTTTGCCTAAATATTTCCTTTCTGGTAGGTCATTTACATATTCTTCCTGCAGATTAGACATTAACTAATGAATGTGCATTGATATGGCCCAAGTATCTCCAAAATCACAGGTGTGTCTTAAAACACTAAACCACCTGGGCAGCATGCTCAGTCTCATGGACTGTAGGCTTTTGCAGGTGTAGTGTCAAGGGTAATGAAGCAATACTTAGGCACTGCAGTACACATCATATTAGGAATGGATAGGTCATGCTAACCTATTAGCTATGAAATCATATTGAATTCTGTGTGCTAAAATGCCATCTCACATCTTCAGACTATTTTGTCCATGTGTTAAATTTGAGTCTGTATATTCCTAAAAGAGCTGTGCACAAATTTTCAAGTGTGGTTGTTCCCTCTGTCTTCTGCTTTTTATGGTGCTACCAAAATGGAGAAGATGTAGAAGGGAAATGTATTAGGGGACACTCAGACTCCAGCTGATTTCCTGTGCCAGGCACTCTTAGGCTCCCTGACTCGGAGCCCTTGCTCCCACATTGGTCAGAATGCTGTAGCTGCTGATGGTTTGCAAGGTGGCTGAGGCCACTTTCCTCTAGGAAATATTGACAGCCTGCAGGACTGAATGTTAATATGTCATCTGAACTGACATGGTGGCTGCTGAAAAATGAACCTATAAAAAACTACTTTGATATGGAATTATTTCCTGGGAGGGTGGTGTCTGAAGGGGCTGATTGCTGGAGTGGCATTGTTTGGATGCTGATTTTCTGTACCATGTGCCATTTCTTTTATTAGATTTACAATAACGTGATTATCCTACTCTGTCACGCTGCAGTTCATACTGCCAACACTCCACTTGTGCTCCTCAGTGCTAGTAGGATTCTGTATTTCTACGAGTTCTGAAAGCTATGCAGGTTTGTGCCTAAAACCAGCTGGTTAGAGACTCCTTCAATTTAAAAACCATTCTGCTACTCAAATCTTTTCAGCCTATCATTCTTACTGAATTGTTGTTTAAAAGCAGTATAATAAAATAATTATTCACTTGCCAAATGGTTTTCGGAGTATCCTATCTGCTGTCTTTATTCTTGCTGTTGCTTTCATATAGGATCAGGCCAGTATCTTCTCATGCTGGGAGAACCCATCATGGCTCCATATCTAAGAATTAATTCATTATGAAATTAATAATAGATTTCTGTTACAGTCATTTTTGTGCAAAATAAAGTATTACTAATCTTAGTATAGGGTAGTAAAAATCTTCTAGTAAATGTTTAGTTGTTGGAAGATATTTTTAAGAAAATGTTTTTTCCAAAAACTGTGTTCTTTTAAATGGAGGTATGACTGGGAGAAGAGAGCTCTAATTAAAAACCAAACAGACAAAACAAAAAACCCCCATAAAACCAAACCAAACAAACCTTGTCAAAATTGAGTATTTGTATCTTATTATTTTAAAGTTTTTTTTTTTCATGTAAGTAAAATTAGCTGGAGGACAAAGTCAGTTGACATTCTTTTTTACGCTTTAAGCCAAAACTGTTTCAAATAAATCCCAAGAATATTTGGAAACATAAATGTTTTGAGTTGAGGATGGAAACGCTGGTGAGTCTCCACAAAATCACCCGAGTCATTTTTTTGTTGGCAAACTCACAAAGAGGCCAGAGTCAGGCCTGGGACCGGAGCTGTGATGCACAGGTCAGCTGTGGATTTACAGTGCCCCTCGTGCCTGTGCTTTCTGTCCCAGGGAGCACCGAGCCACTGCAGCCCACAGCAGCGCAAGGCGGGAGCTGCCTGGAGTTCTGCTTTGGCTTCAACTCAAGAGGTTCACTTTCTGAGGTGAAAAGCACACAGAGGAGAGAAAAGGAACAGTCACCAGGCAATCCTTGGCCCTCTTTGTGTCCTGTTCACAAGGAAGCTTTTGCTGCCCAGCCCCCGCTTAGTCCCTTACTGCAATTCCAGCTCACTCATCCTTTTCACTTCCATGTCTAATGGGAGTCATCTCTTTGTTCTATTCAGCACCTATAATTTTATCTTCTTAGGGAGCTGAAGGCCTCATTTAAACACTCTTAATTTCTCTGAATCCCCAAAACTGACCTAAAGTTTGTGTTAGTAGTTATTCAGTGGTGATGATGGATTTGTAGGTGTAGTGCTCAGGCATACACACAACCACAACTTTTGCATAAAACTGAGCTCATTCTAGAATCAGGACTGGGATACCTGAAGAAGACATGTAGCTTGTCTTCTCTCCTAAGTCTGGATCAGCCCTACAGAAGTCATTCCTGACTGATTTTTGTCTACACTGTTCTCAAACCTAGATAATTAAGATGCACAACATATTCTAGTGCTAATGCTAATATTTAATTTTCCTGCTGAAGTACATGACTAGTTTTTCTTATTACCATCATCATGGATGTGGGGAAAAATCATTTCCTCAGTAACAGGCTTTATTCCTCTCCTGTGAGAAACCTCTTCTATGGGACAAACAAAACCTCAGTTGTTTCAGTTTCCCCAATGGCATTTGCTTGCTCCAAAGTTATATCTGCTTGTTTTCCTCTGGGCTTATCTCCATTTAGCCTACGTGTTTCTTATCTGGCAAGATTACCTTGAATTCTATTCCTTGAGAACATTCACAATCCTTCCCACCTTGCAGTAGATTTATGAGCATGCTCTCTCGTCATCCAGGTCAGTAGTGAAAGTATGGACTGATGCTAATGCAGGATGGAAGCACGGAGAGCCCAACCTGACAGTGGAGTTTGACACTGGAACACCAGGAATTGCTCTCAAGGGTGATTTTCTACCCATTTTAGAGCTCACTCTTGTCCTGATTTTGGCTCATATAGAATGAGTTTTCTTCTTAGCAGCTGGCACAGTGCTGTGCTTTGGATTCAGTACAAGAGCAACGTTGATAACACACTGATGTTTTAGATGTCGCTAAGTAATGTCTACACTAAATTAAGGACTTTGCAGTGCCTCATGCTCTGCCAGGGAGCAGGTACACAGGATGGTGGGTGGGGGCACAGCTGGGAGAGCTGACCCCAACTGGCCAAAGGGATGCTCCGAGGTGTGGAACGTCACACACAAACTGGGGAGAGTCAACTGGGGAGTGCCGATTGCTGCTCAGAGCCAGGCTGGCTGTCAGTCAGTGGGTGCTGAGCAACTGTTCAGCACAACAGCTCTTTCTCTTGGGTTTTATTTCTCTCTAGCCCTCCTTTTTGTTATGATTATTGTATTCTACTATGTTTTAGTTAGTAAACCATTCATATCTCAACCCATGAAGTTTGCCTTTTTGACTCTCCGTCTCACAGGGTGGTTATCCTGTTGCAGAAGGATGTTAGATTTGTGAAAGCAAATCATGTCAAATTTTACACGCAGCTTGTGTGTGTAAAACTGTACAACTGCTGGTGATGTTCAGAGAAGCTCAGCTCCAGTTGTGCTTTTCCAACTGCTGCCATGAAATCCTAGTGCAGAATCCAAGAATTCCATTGAGGTGGCTCAGTATGAGCCCTGTATCTTTGGCCCTTAGACTGGGGCTTTGACCTGAGGACCCTGCAGCTGCCTTTTGTCCTGTGTACCAGATACTGTGCTCTCGGGAGCACAGGTAGCAATGCAATGGTGCTGCTTGTAGAGGCAGAATGGGGTGAAAGACCCAGCAGGAATTCTCCTCACCTGATGCATAAAGTGACACGAAGTTACCTGAAAAAGTTTCTGCATTTGCTATTTCCCCTACAAGCTGGGCCCACCCTCCTATTGCAGCACTCCAGCAGTTTCAGGTGATTGTTGCTCCAATGATGTGTTTCATGCCTGGAATTATTTCTTTGATGGAAGAAATAGAGAGCAGGACCAGGAACAGATGGTTGATAATGACATCTTAATTCTAGAGAGAATGAAAGTGCTATTTCATTATGGAGTGGTATATTTAAATTGCCTTCAGGTGTTAGTTTAAGAGAGTAGAGGAAAAAAGAAAAGTTAAAAAGATTTTTAAGATTTAGTAAAAGGGATAGAGTGGTATAAATCAGAGCTAGTAATAATGCCCTACAAACCTGTCAGATTGTAGTAATGTGACAAGTGCTTGCTAAAGGGAATCATTGCCCCATGTATGGTGATGGACTTGTTTCACTTTGATGAATCAACTGGTTTGAATTATTAGAAAAATGAAATGTTTGCCCTAGTTCAGAATTTCCAAATGCCCCTTCAGGATAAAAGGACATGCTTTACGTCTTTTTAATAATTTGAGAATCAATTTTATGCTATGCAAAATACTCTCTCTTTAAAGCACTAACATACACTTTAAAACAAATTCATAGTCCAACTGAGTTTGATGACTAATAGGCTTCATTTACAGAATTTCTTTCCTTCTGCTAAACTTTCCTACAAACTGGACTTCTTTTAGTAAACATGTAATCCTAAAGGCTTATTATGATACTTGCAGGAAGCAGAATCCTGGTTGATAGAAATGTTGACATAAATTAGGATTAATCAGGTGAATTCCTGTGTGAATTTATGGTATTTATGTATGAGAGATTGGAAAACTATCAATTCAAGACCTGTGTGATAGAAAAGCCACACACCGACATCTTTCTTTCTGTGAAAGATGTCATTGAAGGGCTGTTATTCTGTTAAATACGGCATCTAAAATGTGTGAAAGATGAATAGAGATCCATACACAAATGCTTTCGATCTGTTTGTATGCATTTGAGGAAAAGCTCTCTTAGATTTCTTAAAAATACACAAATTAATATTGCTTACTTTTCAGCAGGGGTAAATTAGGGTCTTTGAGACCTTCTTAGAACAGTCTGGAGTTAAATAATATGCATGTTTTTCATTTTACTATGATGAATGCAAAGCTATTAAACAACCTTTTAAAGAGTTGGTGTAATTATCTGTAAACAGTAATGTTACAAAAAAAGGTCAAGTTGTCCTGCCATTAGAAGTTTATGGATATAAACTGGATTTATGTTGCCATAAAATGGGCACCGACTAACTAGATTAATTCTACACAACTAAACCAACTGTAGTAATATTTAGAAACAATAAAGTGATACCAATTAAAGCAATTTTATTTTTTGTGTCATATTGATTAATGGTGCACTAAAATTAACCAAAGACCTTAAAATCAGAATGGTTGCAGGAGGCATCCACATCTCAGCATTATTACCAACAAGAAGGAGCAGTTAAGGGAGATGGCCCTGCAATAGTATGAATATTTAATTAATAATTAGTCATGTAATTTCTCCTCAGGAATTATTATCCCTCAAACTGGTTTGTGAATTTAATTATTAGCAGCCTTTTTGTTTCCATGTCCCCTCATTACTGTCAGGATTGATGTAACATAAACTTCATTAAAAATTAAAGCAAGAGTCTTAATTACAAGGCTACCCTGACTGAAGTCAGAATTAGCCAAGTCAGTGATGTGCAAATGAGTGCATTATTTAAGAAACATGCTGGAAGTAGTTATGCTAATGTGGAAGGTTCACAGTAGCAGACCTTTTCACTTGCAGTTGCATATTCATTAAATGCACTATGCAAATTTAATGTAGCAGCCTTAGTAATGCGTTGTTAATTTATTCAGATTTATTGAGTAGGACTTAAAAAAAATGTACAAATTTAATTACTCTATCTGCTAGAATGATATTAGGAGAGATAGTGGAGGTTTAAAATGTGTTGATCTGGATTACTGCAGTTTGATGGAGGATGTAGTATCAAAGGACACAATTTTGATAACTAGGCTTGAAAGAATATTTGATTTACTTATAGAATGATCTAAGAAATCACTAAAATTGCATATGCTACTTCCCAATAGGAAAGTAAAAAAAAAGTCTCAGTTGTATTAACTTAAGAGCTAAAGCAGTGCTGAGTCCACAGTCTAATGGATGTAATGATCCTACTGAGACCAGTAAAGGTTATGTATGGAGATCTATGGGAAGCAAAGTGTCTTTGTGGAAAGTTCAACGGTTGTTACGTGTTCCTTGGCGATGCCGCTGCTCATCAAGTTTAACAACAGGAATCCTGTCACTTTGCAACATTACTGGCAGCACACGGTCATTTGTTAGCAGTGGCTGATATGAAGTTTAAATTTCTGGTTTTCTTTTTACTTTACAGTCTGCAAAAAAACCCAACACAAAGACTGCAAATTTACCATTGTGGAATAATTCTTACCTGGTACATTTTTTCCCTATGAAAGTGATACAGGTGAGAGAAAACCGATGTGACTGCATTGTAGTTTTCACTTTGAAACCTATTCAAAATTATCTGGTCTCTTATGGAAAGACTCATGCCAGCAAATGTGACCCTGTTACCACTGAGGAACAGAACAGCTGAGCTAGAACAATTTGTTTTCAAATGTCTTTGATTCTCCCCCATGTAACAGTTTCCATATTTTTATTTCCCCACCTGATGTGTGGTTTCAGAAAAGTAATTGCTGCAAGTGTGTCTTGTGCTTTTTCAGCAATCGACTTCATAGCTGGGTATCTGTAAAAGTTCACACAATTCTCACACACTTGTAAGGACTGAAGCCTGGGCTGCTTATCTGGGCAATAAGAGTATAAAGGACTCCCTCCTTCCACGTGTGATAAGTCCTTGCACATTCTCCTCGGTGTGGGGTTCTCTGCTTTGCTCACTATTGGATTGTCGAGACATCCAGGCTGTGTCAGGCCACTGGCTTGATACTTTAAATTAGTGACTTCTGTTCCCTGGAAAAGGTCTGATCCTGCCTCCCCTTGAAGGAAACAGTGACCAGTCCTCATGTTTATCTCAGTTAAAACTTAGGCACTTGCAGCCAGGAAAGCTCTGAGTCTTCAGGTCCAGGTGCTAATGCTGGGTGCAGGCAGGTCTGCATTATGAAACCTTATGAAAGCTCATCTGAGAAGTTCTTTTTCTTCTGCTTTTGCCTCTTGTTACTGCTATGGTGAGGCTGCTGTCTCCTCTGAACAACAGTGCAGAAATTAACTTGACTGTTCACTTTTAAATCCCTAAAAATTAGCTGCCATTTGAAATAATGAAAACAATAAAAATAATCTGATGTACATTCTTAAATCTGCATGGATTTGTCTTAAGAAACTAAGAACCCAACCCAATCCCTAACACCTTCCTCATCTTTTCACTTTCTCTGTGCTTTACTGGTCTGGGACCAGCTCTTATTTTCTTATTTTTATTTTCAGGGCTCTGGGCCCTGACTCTTATTTTCAGCCAAACCTGATCCAGCTAACAGATGCTCTTGTGCTGGGATATCAGCTGGCATCACAGGTTTGACATTGAGATCACTGGATGAGGGAGACAAGGGGCTCTTTCTGTCACACTGCCACCCTCAGTGCATGCCAGAGTGCAGCCTGAGAGGACAGCAGCCACTGGCACCAGGGATGGAAACAAGTGGTTGGACACAAAGTCAGGAGGGTCCTTCTGTGCTGACTGTCCTGTCGAACATGGACTGGACCTACAGCTTCTCTGCTATGTCTTAGGCTCCTTTCACTCCTAAATATTGTAATTCAGATTCCCTGCCCATGTTTTATAATCCCTGCTGGAATCCATCCTGGTTTTGCCAGGTGGCTTGAGGAATCCGGAGAAATCTGTCAATCTCTTTCCCTCTGCTCTCCTCACAAACAATTGGATCTGTTAGGTTTGGATAAAAGCTGACTGCCCAACCTATCAGTTTTGATTTTCCCTCCATGCAGCAGACTCCTTTCAGATAAACTCTTGCTCCAGAAAGTAGCAATCTTATGAGTGCTACACAAAAAGGATCTATGGGAAAGTATTTCCTTCCTCTGATGTCAGGCATCTCCCCTGGAACACACAAGGCAGAGTCTGTAGCACTGTAGGTCAGTTCCCCTCGATCATTGGAGGCATTGCCTGGACGTGCACACACACAGCCCAGGCTTTCTGGAAGTGTTCTGAGGAAAGTTCTTCCTCTTTGCCCAAACAAGATCTATGCAGATCCTACATTGCAACAGTGTTGTTTGAAAGGCATTCACGGTGCTGTAAAGCTTTTCATAGTGTGGCCTCTGCATGTCAGAAAAATCAAGAGGTGTGGGTGTGCTGCAGGGCTATTTCCTGCTCCATAGAGAGATCCTCCTTTCACATACACTTTACTGGAAATAGCCCTCTCAGTAAATTCACATTCATTCTTCTTTTACATGTTTATCCAGTCAATGGAAATTTCTTTTTTCTGTTGAAAGCATAGGCTGGCTTATTTGAAATAGTTTGATTGCAGTGAACTCTTAGAGCTGTGCCTTCATTGTATGGGTGGGGAGATTAAATGATATGCAGTGTATGCTTGGAATAGTTGAATGATTAGGTACTTACATCTGTTTAATTAAACAATGAGCTTCAGCCTCTGTTTAATTAAGGACTAGCTCATTTCAGTTGTGGTCTCATGCTGGGAGTTATAACACTTGTGTAATTCAAATCCAAGGACATAATAGAAATAGGCTGGTCTCCTTCCAATCCTTAATAGCCAGTGGTACACAGCACAAGGCAAAGAGATGATCTGCAGGTGAACAATGTAAGAATTGAGGAGCTATCAGGGAAAAGGTGTGTTTGAGGTAAGAATTGTGTCAATGTGAAGAATGTGAAATCCTATCTGTTGGGTGATGGGGGAGGTGAAGGCTAACAAATATCATCCATCAACAGCAGTATGTTATAGTCTGACTTTACCCCCTGGAAAGTCTTGTTTCCTTAACATTATTACCTTAACTTCATCTCTTAAGAACTTTGCCCACATTGCTGAAGGTTGAGGACCTTGTGGTTTTCAATGCAATCCTCTGAAAATAAACTTCACTATGAAAAAAATGCAAATGTCTTGGTTTTTGAAAAGAAATTGCAGTTATTGGGTTGCAACAGCAGCACATTATTTTACTGAACCTTAAGAAAAAGGAATGTGGCTTTCTTGTTAAGCAACCCTGTGTTTCAGTTTCTTGCTGTAACTTTAAAAGCACTGGGTTAGGCTGGACCCTGGGCAGGCAGAGCAGCTGAAGGCTATATCCTCAGTGGGGATACTGTAGCCCAGTGAATAATGGCTCTGCTTCTCTGGGTCTTATTCTTGTTGCAGATTACATTGGTTTAATCAAGTTCATGAGGTTGGGCAGCCTCTCATCTTCCTGCCTCTCTCTGCTCTCCATCCTCCACCTAGTACATTAACTGGAGGAAAAATTTATGATCTCATTAGTTTTGCATATTGGTTCAGTTAGGACAAATTGAAGCTTAAAAATGTCACTCAGCTTCAACTTGTTATGAAAGCATTTAATCCACTGAAGACTACTCAGGTGTTTCTGAGCCATTTGACAACTCTGACATCCTGTAAAAGTTACATAAAAAATGGACTCTGTACAGGTACTTCTGATCACCAGGATCACTGCAGGTTCTAAGCTGGGCTTCTGGAGGGGTGTTTTGGCCGTGCCAAGCCTCACTCCAAGCATGTTCAGATGTGCTTCCCTGCAGATTCACAAATTCCAGGAGAGCAGGCCGGCATGGGGATGAAGTGAGGCTGCTTCTCCCTCTGTTGGTCAGGCCCTGCTTGTTCCAGTTCTTGTTCTCTCTGTGTCTTTTACAGCACTTTCTGCAAAGCATTGGCCATCCCTGCTTGAGTCTCACCAAGCTCATCCTCTGAACCTCTGCCCCAGGGAGTTCTGGAAGCTGACTGAATCCTGGTGCTCCTGGTGATCCCTTCTGGGAAAGCAGACGTTTGCTTTCTGTGGCACAGAGGGAGAGCTGTTGGTGCTGGAGCTGCGGTTACCCTGGTCCCCAAGCTATTTTGTACTGTGGCATCCAAAGGCCAGGATTTCTATCATTTTAGGTGTTGCTGTTCATTAGCAGTTTTCAGGGAATGATAAACATCCCATCTCCATCCTGCAAACCTCTTCTCAACTTGTATGAGATGTGATTTGAAAAGCTAGGGTCACTCAGGGGCTCTGCTCACAAATGGGGACTCCAGCACACAACTTGGTAGCAAATGAAGAGGAATATTTATTTTCTTTAAGCTGCCATATCAAATTTCTGTGTTTGAAAAAAAATCAAATCTATACTTTGTTTGGAAAAATCTGTGTTTCTGAGAAATTTCAAGAGTTTGGTTAAATCTTGTGAGTCATCTTTTTATCACCTTGTACCAAATGTATCCTGAAGGAGGACTCCAAGAGTTTTGCTACAGGAATCAGGTAGATCTTCCATTCCACTGTCAGCCTTTTCCCTCCGTGCTGACTTTGTATGTGAATTTTTAACTTGAGAGAAAGCCTCGTGTAGATGGAGATTAATCTCCTGATGCAGTTCTTGACAGCACTTACAGGTTGTGATATTCTGGGATAATGCTGCACCTCACACTTCCTGCTGTTTAAAGCAATTATTTTTCATATAAGATATGTTGGTCCTACACAGGGATTTTTACAGGTGTCTTTGTATCCCATGGCAAAGATTTGAGGCCTGGGGCTACTTTTTCTATGTCATCGTCATAATTCCAACACAGATAAGCTATTTTGGGGGCCCCTTTTCTGTCAAGTCTTTGGAATTTACAGTCTGTCTCCCTTGCCCTTTTTGTCAAACACTAAGGCTCTCTTGCCTTAACTGAAGATGATTTGCCATATGGTGAAGTGGGTTTGTTCTCTATTAAATGTTTTTAATTGCAGTATGTTTACAAAGAGCTCTGTAAATAGTTACATATCTGATGCAGCTAGAAATTAGTTTTATGCTGGGTTTTCCTGGGACTATTCCAAATGATGCTGTTCAGAGAAGTTAAATTGCATTTGCTGCCATTCAGTGCTTAATGACAGCATGCCCAGCGTGGGGCTGGATGGCATCGTGCTTTCCATGCATCCATAAATAAGACCTCAAAAGGATTACTTCAAATGATACAGGTGAGTAAGCTCCCAGTGGGGTCTGGCAGGAATGCCTGCTCTGGTAGCACTAGTGAAATTACTCGTATGATTTACAGCCAGAAACTCAGCCAATGTAATTAATTTTAAACTCTGTTGTTTGCACTAGGATTTTACATTGATTTTTTTTAATTGTCCCAGTATGACCTCTGCACACAAACAGAGTCTGAGTCTGCCAGAGCTTTTTCTAAAGGCTGCTTACTGCCCTCCACGAAAAGTTTAATTTGAGGGAGAGATTATTTTCTGCTCTTGGGAAGTCTGAAATCAAGTTTCAGACTTGCAGAAATGTTGTTTCTGCAAAGACCTCAGTCACTGTAATAGGGATCTTCAGGTAAAACTGGTGTGTAAAAGCCTACCAGGTATCTGAAGTATCTACAGATAAAAGTTACAGATGTGAAGTGTGCATATGCCAAGTCAGCACAAAGCAACCCCATCTGAGAAACTGTATCATGTGAAGTGCAAAAAGTTCTTAGCTGGGTAAAATCAGGGAATAGACTAAATGATTTGTTGGAATACACACTGTGTAATTGTACAGCTGTCAAAATATTTATTCATCACGTTTGAATCCTATGAAAACCTTTTCTAAATGTTCTTGGAGGAAAACCAGAAAATCTCAAGTTATGCAGGGCAACTTAATTGCTGTAACAAGTAGAGAATATTCCACTTAAACTCCTATTCAACAGATGAAGTTCCATTTTGGCAGTCAAGTTGTTCCCATGTTGTTCAGCCCAGGTACATGTATTTAGTACTATCTCTTTCAGAAGTATCATCTGTCTGCACCAAGGCATGGAAGGAAAATTTATGCAAGTAAGACCAGATTCAGACTCTTGGGCAATGCTGTCCTTGATTTTAGCTGGCCCTCAAGCTGTCCTAAACTTCTCCATGAATGTTCTTTAGAGACTGCAGACATGAGAAACACCTTGGGCCTGTTTTGTGTTTCCTGAGGCCTTTGGAGTATCTGTGCCCAGCAGCACCAAGGTGGGAAGGGCTATCAACAGCTGGATAAAAGTTCTGCTGGGAAAGGGTCCAGCCTGCTTTGCTACACAGCTACAAGTGTTGATATGGGCAAGTGTGTGAGGAACTTCCACTGTTGATTTGGAATCATTTTGTGTTGCTTCTTTTACATAAGTAGAACTGAAGTGCGCTGGATCCTCTGCAGATGGACTACAGCTCTTTATTTGCAAATGGAATGTGGTTTCCCTATCTTCTTATCCTTGGACTTAGAATGTATCATAACAAAATAGGCAGTATTCAATGTAATGAAGTCTTTGATTTTTGCGTCTCTGTAGCCTGGAGAAGTCAGAGCAATGATGAATTACTTCAAGAAGTACATTTAGGTAGGATTTCATAGCTGCCATAGGTACTGGGCATAAATGGCCTGGGTAAGGGAGCCAGGGGGTGCAGGAGCACCCTGGGTGGGAGCACTGTGACATTAACTGTGACACCATGGCAGCACCTCACTGAGGAAATTCAGGAGGAAGAAGTTTGGAATGAAGAATATTCAGAGCCAAATACTTTTGTGGTGTAAGTTACTTTAGCTGCACTGGCAGGCTTGTGCGATTTGAGGATATGCATTTGTATCACAAGAGAATTTCTTCTCCCAGGATATCGGACTGTGAAACATTAGAGCTCTAAAGCACCTTGATTCTCCAGCATCCTTTAAGTTTTAAATGTCTGTCTTTTGGGTATGGTCTTAATAGACTGGGGCTTTAGGACCAGTTTCTCTGAGAAGCAGTTCTGTTCAAGAAGGGCCCTTGACACCATTCTGGCTTAATGCTAGACACATCTGCTGCTACTTGGGCAAAATTGACACTGTCTAGAGAGCAAAGCAATCACCTGCTGTAGCATTACAGAGCATTTACACTTGAGCCATATTACCAGGCAGTAAATCTTGACCTTTAGGAGTTCAGAGATTAGATTTCTTTGCTACAAGCGCTCAAGATATTGTTAGGCATTTGTTGCTATTCAAAGCAGATTTCAGGGGTTACCTATGGGTTTAAATCATAGCCTCAATCATTTTTGGAAGGTTCTTTTAAAGCTGAGATAGCTTCAAATAAAAACTAGGATTACTTTTACATTTATTGTTAGTAGTTGTCAAGAAGCAAATGTGGGGGGAGGAAGGGGTTGTGAAGGCGAAGACATTGCTCTAAGTTTCAGTGTTTATTTCTATGTGAACAGGTATTTTATAGTGTTTGGAGGGAAATGGCTTCTTTTCAATGTGGACAAGAAATGCACTTATTCCACTGGGATAATAAACTAAAAGTTGTATTCAAAATAGGACTGAAAATACACAGTTTAAAAGAAACCATTTTGAAAATAGGAACCCCTCAGATAATCACTGACTTCAATAGACACAGTGTTAATTGTTCATTAATACCGAGGAATGCCTGAAAGCTTGTGCTTTATATTGTGTACAAACCAAGCACTGCAGAAGGGGAGTCAGGCAGGTGCCAAAAGAGGTCAATGAGCCCCCACTACTAACAGGAATCCCTTGTTCCCATTGCAGAAAAGCACTGATGATCAGGTTTGTATAGGTGCACACAGCAGTTTACTGGGACTCTCATCTCCTTTGGCAGCAAGATAGAGGATCAAAACTTGTAAGACATTTTCTCCTTTCTTTCTCCCATTTCCCCAAACCATTGCAGTGGGTCTCAAATCCTTATTTCTGTCTTTTTTTATCCCAAGCTTATTTTTCCAAAATAAAAAGAGTTACAGTTATGAAAGAAATCCAGTTTTCATCCAAAGTTTTTTTAAAATAATGCATTTTTGAAAAGTTATAAACCCAGATGTAAAATGGAAAGCTGATGACTGAAGAGCAGTACAGTAAGAGCCTGTTGTGACTGACAGTAAAAGCATGTTCTGCATGGCACCGGAGTTAAAATGTGCTGGTAATTCTGGAATGAATTCAGAGAAGAATCAGCCAGAAGAGTAAGGGATTTTTGCCCTTTGCTCAGGCCAGTGTTCCAGAGCTGGAACACACTCTAACCCTCTGGGCATTGTATTAGAGAAGGATTGGAGATCACTTGGAGAGTACAGGCAGGGAAACTTTTATTGAGGAAAGGAAGCATGATTAAAGTGATTAACTACCATGAAACAGTTCATTACAGAGTCCTTTAAAGTCCACGTCTCCCAGCCCCCAGGGTTTCACTTTCTTGCTTTTTTTAATCCTGTAGAGTAATATAATAGCGATTTTTTTTTTTTTCCTGTAGAAAGGAAGGGAAAGCTTAACCAAGGGGAGGAGCTCAGAAGGGGGCAGAACCTTTTGCCTTATTGCTCTTTGAAATCTGTAATTGATATTGTAAAACTTCCCAATGAAACACACTTTTCCAGGCCTTCAGGGGCCAGAAACTCCAGAGTTATTTTGCTAAGCCTCACAATTGCCAAGTGTAAGGATGTGTTTGAACTGGCTGGACAACCTTCAGCTGAGCAGTTCCACTCCTCTGTGCAGATGATAAACACCATCCTCACAAGTTCCAGGTCTTGCTCCCTGTTCTGTGATAACTAGGCATTAAAAACAACAGATGGAACCTCAACTGGTCAGCTAAAATTGCCTAGGTATCTTTGGACACATTGGTTATCTCACAAGGTATTAGAGTTTGGCCTTGCCCAGCTGGTCTTGCAGTCTTTGAAATCCTGACCAGTGGAAACAGAATTTGGCCTTGGGAGATAATGAAAAAAGGTCTCCTGTAGGGTCCTGCAGGAGCATAAAGGCTTATCTTTAAGCCTTTTATCATCTGATGATGATGGCTCAGGTAGCTTAAGGGAACTGAGCTGTCCCCAGTGCATCTCTGCTTCTGTTTTTCACACTGGGGAAGATGTCTTGTCTAGATCTGAATGCCCTCAGCCTGTCTTTTGTAGGACTGTCTTGGCTCTGGTTCTACATCTGTCTGGATATATCATCTGCTGTGTGGTTCCACTGCTCTGAGCATCTAAGGATGTCACAGTCTACAGTATGTTTGCAATAAAGCAGTTAGGGCACTGCCACTTCCATTTTTATGGGTGGGAAATTGTGTTCTGTGATTGGGTCCTCTGAGGTACTGGGACTAAACACAGCTAAATGTCTTTTAAATGGGACAGGTTTAAATGGGAATGACATTGGCATTCCGATACAGAGAGGAAAAGGGAAGAAACCAAACACACCCAGGTTCCTCACATCTTTAGCTGCAGCCCAGCTTGCCTTGGCATTCAAAGGGAGATCAGAAGGATAGGAGTATGTAAAGTGCTGTTGGATGTAAAAGCACCGAAGGGCTTTGGTACAATGCCATGTGAAATGCTGACACACTAGGTTGTATTCCTAAATGCTAAAATGTTTGCTGCTTGTTTGAAACAGTATCCTTAATATAGGCTATGGTCTTCTGATGAAAATAAAATCCAGGGAAACAATCCAGTTGTGACTGACTATGCCAAACCTGTGTAGAAGTTTTTGCTTTGACTTGTTTCCCTCCCGCTTCCTCCCCACAGAAGATTCACTGTTGGTGCCAGCAAATGCATGGTGTGCAGTGGTTGCTATGGTAATTATTTCTTGTAATGAGTTAGTGTTATAAATGGCTAGGATTTAATGAAGAGTTCCCTCAGGAATATCCTGATCAGTTTGGTTATGCATCCCTGTGAGACATGCCAGGGTGCTGGGCATTCATCCACTGCAGCAGAACCAGGGGAGCTGTGGTGGTTTATCACTCCTGAAATCTCCCACGCTTTTCGCAAGTTAATTCTGTAGGAAACACGAGTAAACGGTGCAGAACTTACTAATGACTGGGGCTGGCAATCTGCACGGATCTGCTTCTCTGTACCGAGGGGGGCACTCAGTACAGCTTTGTGCACAGTGCTGAGTCACTGAGGGGCAAGAAGATTTTCAGATTTACAAAAGCTGAAAGAATACTGCATTCTTTTTAAAACAGAATGATTCCATCTTTGTGTATACAGATATTTTTTACTGTTCTGAAGGGTCCATGCACTGTGCAAAAGCAAGTGATAGCTTTATATGGCAATTTGCAAACCTCAAACCAGATGTAAAATGTGTGCTTTTTGAAACATTTGTACTTTAGATCTTTATAGAAACTCATCAGATTATGTTTTTAAAGCAGGTGTCTTTCCCAATTTGAATCTTAGTAAGTCTTAATTTCATTTTGAGACTGTGGAGAACTGGTTAACTTGGTTCAGCAATCAGTAATGATTCCTTCCTGGAAGTCCAGACACTTAAACTAAGGCTGTCAAACAGTAATAAGGTTGCTACCAAATATGTTAGGAACCAGTGTACAGGTGCTTGTAATGCTCCATCACATGGATAGAGGTTAAGGGACCAGTCATTTTATGAGGCCACATATGGGTTCTCCTGCAGTTTTGCAAAACAGAAAATGGCTTAGTCTGTCTAGCAGAGGACATTCAATGTGGGGTTTATTCTTTGAAAATAGTGCATGGGAGAATTGAGATTAAAAAAGGGGGTTTAAAATGTCAAATACAGATATGGCTTTACTTATATTTTCCTTGGGGCAGTCTCTCTAAAGGTACTTCGGAGGCCAAGATCAGTCCACACCAAAAGAAAAGATCCAAGCAGCTGCTTCCCTCTGAAGGCACACTAATTATTAGGGGTCTGGCCTGGGCTGAATCAAAATCTCACTAACTGCTGGTGTTTGTGGTTGGGTTTTTCCTGATCAGGAGTTGAGACCAAACACACAAGTTGCTAGAAAAGTGGTGTGTTATGAGCTGGCATGAGGCATTGAACCCATTTGCTGTATGTTAATTTATCTGAAATGAAAGTACCTGGGTCACGTGTAACACGTTTTTGGTTATTCCACATGCCAAACTTAATACTTGGGCTGGCTAATTAGGAAAAGAGTGGTTTTTTCCTAGACTTTAAAAGCTTTTCAGAAGTGATATATTTTATAGTGAGATTGTTTAGAATTGACTTTGTCTGAACAGACACATTTTCATCTTGAGTATTTCAAAATGCAAGACTTGGTTAGACCCGCTCAGACTCTTTGGCTGTGTCTCACTCAGATAATCTCTGCTGTTCCCCTTCTACCAGAGTACTAAGGGTTCTTTTGTCAAGGGCCTTGTTTGTCAGACTGTGCTAATGCATCTTTAATCATTCTTCTTCCTCTTCCTTATGCATTTGCTGCATAGTTCTAGGTGGAATTGCCTCTTCAGATTTTTTCTGTCTTGCAGTGGCACATTCAGGCTCAAATTGTTGTGCTCAGTAGTGCCATTGTCACATTATAACAAGGAAGATGCTTCATCATGTGTTGTAAAATGAGCTGAAATCTTCTGTTAGGAGCTGAGGGATCATGTTGTAGAAAAACATTCATTTTTAAGCACCAAGTCATTACACTGGAAAAGGACACATTAAAGCTGTCAAAGTATTTTCACTCCGTAATGCCAGGGTATCACGTTAACAAGTTGCAGGGCATGAGGTTTTCAGTATTCCCATTTACTAAGGTGTACGACACAGATGTTTTTAAATGGGCACTTTTCCTCTGGATGATGAGTTTGGCAGTGGCTAACAGAAAACTTTGGTTTCAAAATATTAGCAAATTGGATAATACTATTTGGCAAGTCTAATTAATGCAGCCAGTTCAGGCACTGCCTCCTTTACTGTTGCTGCCATGTAATTATGATCTCAGATCTGTCTCCACAGTTAGTATTTCCATAGAAGGCAGCAGAGTAATGTAGACTGTCTCCTTGTTAATCCAGTAGTTCTGTATTTTTGCTTATATGCTGGTCAGGAAAAGAAGAAAAGGTTAAGTGAAAGATGGTGAGGGAAAGAGATCTATCAAGGGACAGAAAGACCATACTGCTGTATGAAAAGAAAAAAGGTACCCGAGTTCAGCAAGCTGAAAGTTTGAAATACCAAAATGTGACAGTTCAGGTAAAACAAGGTCTGTGAAATTTGTGAAAGTATCCGCTTAAATCACCTTCCTGTGATTGTTGGTACAAACACTTTTGAAATATGAACACCATCACAAGGTATCTGAGTGTCTGTTTAGGAACTAATGTGAGCAGGAATGTGGGACATCTGTTGCTCAAACCCTTCCCGTGGAACCATGAGGGTGCGGTTATGACTTGGCTGGATGAGCAGAGAAGTTGTAGCATTTGCTTGCAGTGCCTGTGCTCCTGGGTTTTTTTGGCCAGTGTATCTGATCGCACACCGAGCACACAAGAGTACGGTAACATCCAAAGGCAGACCAGATTGAAGAATCTTGAGGATACCAACCAAACCTTTGATAGCTGAAGACAAAAGGGACAATTTCTGAGGTGAGATCCAGAGAAAATACAGGCATTCTACTGGGAGATTCGATCCCAGAAAGTCCTTCCAGCTGACTAAAAGAAATGGAAGGCAAGGAACAGGGAGGAAGGCACTGGAACTGGGAGCCTGCGATGTCTGTGCATGTGAGATCAGAAAAGAGAAAGCAGTTCTCCTGGCAAGGAAGAAACAGGGCTTTCCTTTGTGCATCTCAAGGTACTTCTTCAGGGGGCAGAGGAGCAGAAAGTGGAGCATAATAAGGATAACAATTCAAGGACGAGGTTGAGGGTCCCTAGGAATACTCAAGGCACTCATGTGTGGGAGAGAATTCCTATGGAAAGGGTCAGATACGGGTGGCAGTGGCCAAAATTCACTCCAGTTTGAGCAGCTAACAGATGAAGAACAATTAAAAGATCAGAACCATTACAAGCAGTAGATAATTGTGTTCAGTATTATGGGAAGAACAGCCAGAGGATCAAATGGCAGTGAATCTGTACTGTAGACAGTAAACAGAAAAAAAGAGGAATTCCTGTGATGTTGTCAGAATGTGTGCTGGAAGTACGGAGGGAGCAGAGTTCATTTTTTAGATCATATCCTGAAGAGACACATGGGGTGATACAATATTAATTGCCTAAATATAGTAAAAAAAATCCCACCCCTGTACATTTGTCTTCCAGGCAAAACTAGATGCTGTAGAGAATGTGGCACTGATGCTAATGATGAGGGATGGTGCTGCTGATTGGTGACTCTCAAAGGATGGACTATTTGCTACTTTTCTCTTTCCAATATTGTCCCTCCTGTGTCAGACATGTCAGAAGACATCAATCGGTCAGCAAAGAATCCCGCTCGGTACCAAACTAGGCCATAAATAATGCCCTGTGCCAAAGCACAGACCATTCTCCCACTGACGAGAACAAAACAATACAGAAGTATTAATTGACTCTTTAAGAGTATAAAACCACTCTGCTGCTCGGAGCAGTGCAGCTCTTTAGGATCTTTAGCTGCTAATGACCACTGGAATCTGAGAGGCTACAATTGTCTTCCCAATTATTTAAGAACCTGAAGCAGTCTCCGAGTGGTGAGTACTAAAAAGGAAAATCAAAGCAATGTGCTATATTGTGCATTAAAATGGTTGGTTTATATGGTACTGTATTTTTATGTAATTTAACATTTAGAAAACTAAAGACAACTAAATAAATAAAAATAATCCTTTTTTTTCCTATTTCCAATAAAAAATATTTTGATTATTATTTTGAAGGAATCCTTAAGGAGTTTTCTCTCAGAAATGAGGAATATGCTATTCCTCTATTTCTGAGACATAAATTTTAAAAAGCTTGGCCTACTGTGGAGAAAAGCAGTGCTGAAGGACCTGTGCTGCTGTTTGTATAGGCACATGAACAGAAATTCAAGCTGAGCAGAACCAGTACTGCTGGTGCCCTTCCTTTGCTGAGTGGTAGCTGGGTTCTGATCCAACACCAGCTGCTTGGTGAGTGGCTTCCCTGCCCAGGCCCTGGCTATTCCTGCCCACTCCCTCTTGCCCACAGCAGTCACACTCTGGAAGAAGATTTGTGATCTTCAGCTGACTGATTTATTCATACCTGTGCCTTGCAAAAGGGCAGGAGCCCCTCCAGTGGTACCAATTCCTCCAACAATCATAAAAAAATCACATAATAATTCAAGTTTGAGAGGAATCTTTGGGAGTAGGGCTAATTTCAGAGCTGGATAGGGTTGCTCATGACTGTGTCCAGTCCAGTTTTGAATATCTGTAGTGTTGGAGACTCCACAGCCCCCTTGAACTGCTGTGAATCAGAAATCAGTAGCTGAGAGGGAGGAGCAGTCTCCACACCAAAACACAGCTGGATACTTTCACCCTGGCTGAAGGCCGAGAAACATTTGCTTGATTTTTGTCCGGGCAGATGGAGGTAAAGAACTTACTGAAGGCATAGAGGAGAAGCAGTCCGAGCTCTTCAGCAGACCAAGAAAACAACTTGGGTTGGGTTGAGCCCCAGGAAGGGCCTGGAAAGGATTTTTTGTCTGTAATAGTTTTGAAGTTACAAAGAAAAGGTACCACCTTGGCATCTTTGTGCTCATAAAACTAAACTTCTCCCATTTCATGCCTTTGAAGAGCTGCACCAAAATCTCTGATTCCAGACTGTGTTTGCTTTCTCTTTACCACGAGTGTTTGTGATTTGCAACCATCATTGATTTAGGAAAAACAAAGTCAAATTAAAACACGTTGGTTAGAGATCTAGTTCCTATTTATAGAGCTAAAGGGTGGTTTGGAATGCAGTACCAGATAAACACACTCCTCTAGAAAGATACCGAACACTGAGCTGTTGCTGTGTGTAATAAGGTTGAATGAACCCAGTGATGTTTGACTGTAAAATGAACTGCTGAAGAGTTCAGTTTAACCAGTTGGCCAGGCTGTTTCACTGCAGTAATTTTAAGTAGCATGGGAGTTCATCTTCCTGTAAGAACAGAGAAGGGGGAACAGCAACTCTGCTGCTTTGTGAAGCATCAGCCAGAATAAAAGTGGCTACTGTTGTACCTGAAGGAGTGTTGGTAATCACCCCACATCCAAATGAGTAATTAGCTGAAATAATTACCAGCCTTGAGATGAATCTACACACTTTTTTTGCCTGTGATAGTATCAAGGATAACAGGTGTTGAGAGTGCCTTGAAGGGACGAAGATTAAAGATTATTTCATTATCTGGATTCCTTTAGGCAGAGAAGCCTTGCGTTTTATCCTGTCATGCACGGAAAGGTCTAAGCAGCACCTCATTCTCCTCATGCTTTGGCAATTTTGAAGCTGAGCTTCTGACAGAGAGTGAATGTTGTTTAATCTGGGAGAACTGTCTGTCCTTGAGAATTCAGTAAATTATCTCTGTGTCTCTGCACAGTCTGCTTCTGACTTAGAGACCCAGGGAAAACTGCAAGTAAGGATGCCAAAGACGCACTGAGCAACAGTCTTCCAGTTCCTGAGATTTGATTAATTAGGAAAGTAAGTATTTGAAGGGTTCCTTTACTTGGAAACTTGCTGACAAGAGAGTGTGCGTATTTCCAACTCATGGTTCCCATTTCCCAGCAGTGACTTGCAGGAATAATGTCTCTCAAAACTGTCACTAGATTATAACATATTCTTGCAGTGTGCACCAGCATCACACCCATGACAGATCTGCGCAAGTCAGTATTTGGATCTCAAGATGATGTGATGGAACCTGGTGGAGAGGTGGGATGGGTGGAACTGATGGAAACTGGCTGCTGCAATCTTTTATCTGCATAAACATTTTTCCAATAAAAACTTTACCTTGTCCCCTATTTTCTCCTCCAATTTCATTGTAATTTGAAGGAGATTCTTGCCTAGCTAGTACATGTTTGATTTATGATCTTTTTTTCTCTGCTCTCATTTGATTCTTCACCAGGTCAGTATTAGGTGTTATGCCTCTTTTGATTCATTATCCTCTACTTTTGTTTTTCACTAATCTCTTTGTTCCTGTGGTTTTTTTGTTTGTTTGTTTTCTGTTCTCTCCTTCTCAGCTACAGTCTGTGATTCCCCAGAGTTGAAGCAAGTTAGAAAAAAGATGTCTTCAGTCCCAGCTGGCATCTAATTATTTGTAGTGGCCCTCGCTAACATCCTGTGATACCAAGGCCCATAAGAAGTTCTTGCTGTTTCATCTTTGACTGTTGATGGGGCAAGGTCCATCCCAGTGGTGCTGTGTGCAATTTATCTGCCTTTCAGAGGAACAGACTTGGTGCTGGTGGTACAGCTGGGCAGCACCACAACACTGCATCTTCCTCACTACAAACTGCCCTCTCTGAAGTTAGTCAGTTTTGGTTTAGGAGTTTTCTGGAAGAAGCTATGGAAAGACATTGTTTTCAACAGTGAAGTTACTCCAGCTGGCTGCAGCTGAGGATTTCTGGTTAAGAACTTTGTACAAATTTGTGCTATACTTGGCTCAGTACATTGGCTCTGTACAGGGTCCATTTTCCTGCTGTACTGCAGGCCAGCATTTCCACAGGAAGAAATTCTCCTCGTTTTTGCTGGGTTTCAGTTTTGAGGGCTGTCTGTGCTTTTTCTCTGACAAGTCATGCAAAACCCTTGCATGGCTGAGCACACCTTTCTAAGTCAGCAGATAGCTGCTCTCTTCCAATTGACATTCACCTGCAGCTCCCTTTGTCTTCAAGAAAGGTCATGAACGTGTCCTCTAGCAACAAATAAAGCAAGCTACGCAGGCCTGGTTACTGATACAAAACTGAACTAAAGATTGCATTGAGATGCTTTCCAGTGACACAGGAATTTCTGCTCTCTGCCAAGGGGGCAGCAGCAGCCAGTGAGGATTAGGCAGATGCTTGTGAGTAGGTTAAGTCTGAAGGAAGTGCAGGCTGGCTCCTCTTTTCCATTGAGAGCAGTTTCCTCACATCTAACTGTGCCTCCCTCTGCATTTCATGTAGTACTGCTGCCGCAGTTTTGAACGTGCTTTTAATTTTCTTTTTTCCCCTCTACCTATGGTTACTTAGGAAAACTTCTGGATGATTAATTCACCTCATAAATATTCATCTTTAATATTATATTTTCAGTATGGGTATGTAGTACACTTGCTGAGAAGAGCTACCTACAATAAATAAGTAAGGCTGAGGATAAATTGAGCATTCAGAACTCCTGGAATTTGCCAGGGACTGACTTAAGTGCAAGTGGATGGTTTGAAATTCTAGTACCCACAGGTCTTCATAAACTGAAGTTCTCGGTCTCCATATTCAAGGAACGAGGCTGTAATGAAAATATTTTGATATTCAAGAAAAAAATTAAAGCTTCACAACACTTCAGCTGAAAAGATCAAAGTCGTCTTTGAATAAATGTGACTGCATTTTGCCTTTCAGGGACTTAACTGATCTGTCTTCCCTGAGATGATTCCTCTACTTCTCATGGGACTCTCCCTTCATGTTTGTGGGCTGTGCTTCTAGAACATGACTTTTGTTTACTCTAGTGCTGTAGTCTGATGGCTATTAAATGGCTTGTTGGAGAAAGGACAGATTGTGCAACTGTTTTTTTGCAAATGCTATGAATAATTCCAGTGACTTTCAATTAGTTGCCTTTTCAAGAGTTTGAGAGTTTTAACTGCTGTTAATAGTCCTGGAATTAAGCTGTCTTGAGCCAGGTCAATATGACAGAAGAAACCTAAACCTTTATAGGATACCTTTCCTGAATAACTAGGGAAACTCTTACCATTGATTAAGAAAAACAGGGAAATATTTGAAATAAGTTTTGATAAGATCTCATGCTGTTAATTTACAGAGGCTCCTGTGGGAAAATGGAGATACTTAATGTGTAGGTGGGATGAACCTGGACAATCCAGAGCATCTCTAACATAGCTTGCAGGTCAAATGGTTTTTAATGCTGCTGGAGAAGTCAGAGGTGCTTTCCAGAAGAGAGAGAAGGCAGATGTTTAACCTGTCCCAGGCTCGCCAGAGGAGCTGGGTACTTCAGGGTAATCAGCACAGTGCAAATTTCATGTCTACATGCCCTGGGGGAAGCGGAAATATTTTTCCACTCTATCCATAGAAGACAGTTATGTGTAACTCAGAAAGTTCCCAACCCTCTTAGTGACCCCTCCAAACCCTTTCCTTAAGTATTTATGCTCTAATAAAACAAATGAGGAGCGGGATACTGAGGTCCAGAGGCAGATGGTCAGTGGGAAGCAGAGTAATGACACCTGTCTTAAAACCTTCCATTTGTGTTGAGCACCGATGAAGAGCCATCCAAGACACCCCTGCAGGTCCCAGCATGGGCCCCACTGCTGTGCCTGCCCAGTGCTCCCAGCAGGCAGGATGTTTCCAGAGAGGCTCACTCGCTGCTCTCTGCCCCGGACTGCATTTCCAAGCAAATACCTGCTTGGAAACCCATTTCAAAAGCACACAATGCAGATATCTTTCAGGAAGGAAATTGAGCATGCAGAGAATTAAGGTAGTGCATTGATGAGACTGAAGCTATTTTGAATAAGAACAAACACCCTTAGGCTTTTGGGATTTTAGTACAGAATTTTGAAAAAACATCAAAGCGGGAAAAGTAAATACTGGTTTTGCAGCTATTGACACTTCAAATTCTATTTAACAACAGCAATATCAATTGCATGTTTCACACAGTGTGATTTCCTTAGCAATATGAGCTAGATTTGCTTTTGAATGCAGAATCAGACTTTTTGCATTGAATTGCAGGTTGGTCTTGTTTCAGCAGTAACTATAGTTTGAGTGTTTGCCTCTCCTGTACCTGATCTTAGACCGTCAGTTACACAAGAGATGTGTGACCTGGGAACTCAAGCTATTGCAGTCAATAGCTGGTGAAGTGATTTAGACTTAGAGTGCCAAATGCCTTTGTGAAGTGTTTGTACTCCATTGCATGTTTGTGTAAGTGCAATGTAGCAAATGAAATTTTAGCCACCTGTGATTCATGTGTTCATACCTTTTAAAAATATACAGGGTGTTTTAGTGGTAAATATTATCAGCTGCTTTTCATCCTGATCACTAATGAAAGATTTTGTATCTACTAACAGAGTTTGACAAGGTTACTCATTTCACCTTCCTTTTTTATTACTCCAGTCATTTTCCATACATAAGTCACCATTCCTCCAGTATCTGGAAACCAGCACCCTGAAAAACAGGGACACTGGTGGGCAATTCCACTCATGTCAGAGGCTGTTACTGCTTTAACTGTTGTCTCTAATTCATGTCTTGTCACTACTTTAACTGTTGTCTCTAATGTGGTTTGGAGAAGCAAATCACCAAAGATTTCCAAAACTCTCTGGTGTAGTTTAAGCAATCAATGACACCAAAAGAAGTTGTTCTGTGAACAACCTGCTGGTTGGTTTTGTCCCTTGTGTTTGTCAACAGCCAGGTCCTCTCTGCTCCCTCAGTTCTGACCATAAATCTCTGCCTCTCTCGTTCATTCTCAACCCCCACAGCTCTCTGGCTGCCTGTGCAAGCCGGTGACCTGTGGAGCTGGGCTCTGGCCCTGCCCAAAGACTGGGGAGTGGGGTGTGGATGTGTGTGAGCATTTGCTCCTGTGACACCCAGAGATGAGGGAGGTACCTCCGAATTTATACGGTCACTTTTATAAGGAATGAGTTGTAGGATTATTGTCTGCTGTAACTCTTGGTTCAGACTTAAAGTAGGACAGCTTTTAAGTCAGGCTCAGGATCTTGGGAGGCCCATCACCAGGAATTATCCTGCAGGAGTATCCTGGCCTGGGCAGTGCTTGTTTGGTCTGGTTTTTTCTATACCATGTAAATATTGTAAGAGAGTACTGGTATTTTATAATGAAGCACCCTTTTTATTACTGAAATGGCCCATGGAAAATCTAAACATAGTTGGGATAAATACTTTTAAATAAAATAAAATCTGGGGAATAATTAAGTTATGCAAAGCTCGGACGTTTTTAAAGAGAGGTATGAGTCGTTTGATGAATAGGAAATGTGTTAGGAAATTCTGATTAATTATTAATCTATTGAAAAAGGAGCTAGAAAAATGAATATTTTATATCACAGATATATTTATATAAAATAATTCTGTAGTTGGTTAGTTAGCTGGTTAGAGTACAGCTTCAAACAATCTATAGAAACAAGTGAATCCTCCTTTATCTCAAATATAATTAGCCATTTATATGTCTTGGGTCAATTTATTAACACTTTATTCATCGGGGTGTAACTTTTATTAGGCTTTATTGCTATCAGAAATTATATCCTACACAAATACAATAGAGATTTAAATGTTCTGTAGAATGAGCCAATGCTTCCTGACTTTATTGCACAGTATTGTAATGAACCTTGACCAGCTGTAGATTTGATAAGTGTAAAATATTGCTGCTTGCTGCTAATTTTGTTCCTTTTTAATGACTGATAATCCATGTCGATTTAGTGTGATAGTCACAATCCAATACTGTTTTCCTGCTATAAATGTGATTGTAACAGGAGCTATTAAGTGTGTCTGCATAATAAAATTAGTCAGGGAAGCTCTGTATATTGTTTCCAGGTCTTTGGATTTTCATTATAGTAGTGGAACTTGTTAGACTGTAAAGCTTGATGGTTGCCAGCTCAGACAAGCTCTTTTCTACTTCTGTGCCAAGCAAAGGGGTAATGATGCTGCACTAAGAAGTCTGTTCTCACTGCTCTGGAAAATTCATCATATATAAACATAGGGGATCATTTTGGGGAGAGCAGGAAAGGTGTCACGGGGGAAGAAAGAGAGGAAACTCATCTGGGCAACTACAACTGCACAAGAGTTGCTTAAAGAGACAAACCTGGCAGCTGAATGTCTGTGTTGGGAAAAGGTGGCTGTGACATCTCTTAGCAATCAGGCAACACTGACAAATCAAATGTTCATGTTTGTCAGGGTGCCAAACTGTATGAAAGGATCTTAGTGAGGAAGCCTTGGCAGAAGACTCTCTTTTCCTTGATGGGTCTGTCCAGCAGCACATTCCACTTTTAGATAATGAACTGTTGCATCAGAGTCATTCTGAGAAACACACGCTTCCTCAGACACTTGCTTTTGGTCTCATTTGATCTTGTCTAACCTGAAGATTTCTATTTCAGTTTTTGGGCCTCTAGGTCTGAAGTGGAGATATTTTTATAAGAGTGGTTGAAATCCCAACTGTGAGAATCATCAAAAAGCAGTTTCTGTACCTTAACATAATTATTTGGATTTTTTTTTTTTTTGAGTAATTACATGATCTCTATCGATATCTTGGCAGAATAGTAACTAAAAGATGTACCCATATCTGGGTAGTATCTCAAAAGAATTTATTCTGTGGTAAAACAGATATCTAACACCCGAGTTTCTCTTCTTAAATAGGTAATGGGGAATTCTGCCACTGATGTCAGCGTAGGCAAGGTTTTGCCCACAATAATTTTGTCTGGAGAAGCCAGACTCTGGCTCTCATGGTGTGAGAGCTTTGCTGTGCTCTCTTTATCTGCTCAGGTGGACCGAGCTGTACTGACTGCTGGGGCAGGACAAGAACTATTTGCACACATCCACTCATGATGCTGGCTCGATAAAGGCTTCTGTCAGCAGCTTAGAAGGGGCAGTTTATAACTTTTCACTGACTAATAATAGTTCATACCTTTCAATACAAGGCAGGAATAAGCCTAAAGATGCATAACCTTCTACACTATTTATTTGCAGCATTTCCTCTAACACTTGAAAAAGCTCCCCAAGGAAAAAAACCACAGAAAGCTGACAAGTACATGCAGAGAGAACTGTATTAGCCTAAGGTTCACTGGAGCATCTTTGCATTTTGGTGGCTGTGTGGCAGAAGCTGTGAGGCCCTTCTGACTTTTGAGTTTATGCTTACAGGGATGTTTAAATGTCATCACCCAGTCTGTGCATCATCCAGACCTGCCGTACTGGGGACCATCCAGATGTTCATTTCATATACCTGCAGTTTCTATGAAGGCTCTCAGTGCAGAGTGTAACACAATGAAACAGTGGTGTAAAATACATTTAGTGTGAGCCTTTCTGCAGAGATCTCCAGGCTGCCTTTAAGGCTGACATATACTCCTTTGCAGAGGAATTCTGCAACTATTTCTAGGATTTGAAGGGATTTCTGTTTTGCTGGCTCAATCCGCAAAGCAGCACTGCTTGCATCAGGCTGTGTGCAGCAGTTCTGGGGGATGCTGGCTGGTCAGGGCTGCTTCCTGCCAGAGGACAAAATGCTGAGAGGCTGGTCAGCAGGTAACAGTAGCTGAAATCCTGCCAGCGTAATTCAGAGGTTAAGGGGGTAGTCAGTGCACCTGCAATTAGTGCATCCATCCATAACTGGGGCCATTTCATCAGTATTCCTAGGGGAATCACTATTCTCTGTGGGAGAAGTCCAGTAACTGCCTCCTTTATGCCTCCAGAGCAAAGCGAATTTTGGGCGGGGAGAAGACATTTCCTCTGCTCAGACATAAAGAAAAGGGAACTTACTCCACCAATTTATAATGCAAGTCATTGGAATAAGTTCCTAGTGTCCCATTCATTTTTTGCCAGATGAAGATGTCCCATATAGATTTAACTGCGGGCTTTTGCTCTAGCTCAGCAAGTACACTAACACAAAGGGTATTCCTTGCAAATAAACACTGGACAGATACAAAGAAACACTGAGCAAAACCTAAGCCATGCAATGAGCTTCAGAAAGATCAGATCCACAGATGTGCTGACTGAAGTTTAAGAGACAACTTAACAGATGTACAAAGCTGTAGATCAGAGGGGATATAAAACAGTTAAACTTGCTTAAAGGCACAATGTGTCACAATCTAACGATTCCATGCATCCTCAGCCCGACAGAAGAGGGAACATACGCTCAGCTCGGTGCTCTGGCTGTAGGCATGCCAAGAAGATTATAAAAATGCCATGCTGTGATATGTTGCCCTCCTGCCTGAAAGGCTACCATTAAGCTGCTTATTTACTGCACCTATTCAGGCAGCAGTGCGGTTCAGAGTGCTACCTGTCTTCTTGTTGGATAAATTAGTTGTGGATATCACAGAATTGTTGCTGCCTATTGTTCAGTCTGCTGAAGGTGGGAAGAGATGAAAGGCACGGATCTGACCTTGTAATGTTTTGTGTAAAATAAGAGATGCTTTTTCTTCATAGTGAGTGTCATGGTTGATCTTGGTAGGACTGACTGTGTGAGCAAGTTTGGAGTTAAATTAAAAAGGCTAACATACTAATGAAGGGAATATTTTTTTCTCAATCATATACACACATATATATATATAAAAAAAATATATATATGGGGGGAAGACATGGAGGTGTGGAGGAAAGTGCATGTCATTAGAGCTTTGTGCTCTCTGTAAATCAGCACTGTGTGAAATGAAATCATCAACAGAACACACAGGAAAACTTAGACAACCCCTCAATGCAAAACATTTTTTTTTGTTGTTGGTTGGGGGTTTTTTTAATATATATAAATTGTTGTGCCCTCATATTTTTATGGTATATGGAGCTGTGAACTTTAAATTAGTGGTAACAGAAATTGACAAGTACAGCATTAAAAACTAAACCATGCAGCCCTACAGGCTTAATTATGAAGTGAGCAGGAAGATAGACACAGAAAATCCTGTTTCAAAATTTTACCTCACATAATATAAATAAAAGATTATGTCTTCCACTGGTAGCCTAAGATCAAAAGGATAATATAAAATGACTAGCCCGTATTTATTTTGCCTTTATTATGTGTATAGATAAACTATACATTTCTCATTTCCTTGCGTCTTTTAGCTATACACAGTTAGAGACACTTAGATATAGATTTAATTATGGATAAATAGCTATAAATTAATATATGTAATTATTTTCAGTTTTTCATTTAGTCATTAGATAGATGTGTTTTCATTGTCAAAATTTAAAAATAGAATATTTTTGGAATAGTGTTCTAATTGATAGTATGGCAAGTTGAATATAAATTAGGCAAATAAAAAATATTGGAATTTATAAGGATGTTTTAGATAATCACTAACAGAGACAAGTTATGACAGTATTTATTGTATAGATGTATATATGTCATAATGTAAACAGGTATCTTCAGTCAAGTCCTGTGTGTGCTGAACTGATAATTTTCATTGCTGTTCTTAAAAACCCCTGTTTGTTAAGTTTCAATAAAGCACTGGAGAAGGTTTTCTTCTTCCTGATGAGCCATTACTGACTCAAAATATTTTATATGGCTTTGGTACAGCAGGTTAGAGGCAAAAAAAAATTAAAAAAAGGAGAAGGAAAGAATCTCAAAGAAGCAGGTGCAGTGTTCTCCTTCCTTCCTTGAGCTACTCATTTGATCATTTTTGGATGCCAGTATAAAAACCGCCTGAATAGCAATGGATGTGCAGCCAGTAAGGTTTTGTCACATTCAGTGTCAATGTATTGTGACACAAAATCAGGCTCAAAGGAAAAGTGAAGAAATACTCACACCTCGTTCTACGGGTTTCCTAAAAGGGCACATCAGTCTTTGTCTGGTTCTGGAGTTCACGGGCCCTCGGTGATGGGACTGTCAGGAGTGTCAGGCTCCAATACGCAGGTTTGTTCTAACAAAGTAATTCCCTGTTTCCATATTTGTTTGCCCATGATTTAGAACCATTTCATACCAAGCCTTAGTTTGTGAAAGCAGCCCTGTTAACAGATGCTGGCTGAAGCGGAGCTTTCCTGATGCTGCCTTACAGCACTGAGTCCTCTTGGAGTGGTATTTTAACTGGCAATTATTGTATCTGATTATGATCAATCAGGATGAAAATTGACTTGACTCCTAAAAGTCTAAATCTCTTTATGTCATTATTAACCCAGCATTCTCTTCCTTGTGTCTCTGCCTCAGTGAGCCTCCACCACACGCATTCGCTGAATAAAGATGGCCCTTTGCAGAAATTAAAGGAAAATGTCACATTGTGAAGTGTCCTAGATTAATTTTAATATAGAACATATGGGATAAAAAATACTGTTTTAACTTGTCATTTCTCAGTATGTTCAGAGTTGATAATATGTCAAAAACTTTTATAAAGAAGAAGAAGACATATGCAGTTCTGGTAACTCTCATGGAAGGACCTAAATCAGTGCAGTCGCAATTAATGGTAATCACTGGCAAATCTGTCTTAAATGTCTAATTAATCCTAAGCATGTAAGTAGTGTGACTGTTGTAAGTGGAACTGCTCAGACATTCATGTACTGACATGCACAAAATTAGTCAGGCACTCGGCTCCTCCACCAGGTCCGGATGGAAATGCAAAACTCTTGTGCTAAATCGCCGTGGGCTCAGGAGAATGGTGCAGTTTAATTATCTCCAGCCAGGGTTAAAGAGGGATGGAAGCATCCTTTTGTGCCAGAGAAATTCACCCAGATGTCATTTGTAAGGGCAGCAAGGACCACTCCAGGGAGCCAGCACAGGTGAGGTTTTGCTGCGTGGCTGTTACTTGGGAAGGGAAACTACTTTAGGATATTAATGCAAGCCCAGTAATCAGCCTGGGATGAGCTTGAGATGGTTCATTCAAATTTAGAGATGTCTTTCTGTTTGAAAGTGTTGAGGGGAAAATTAACTAGGTCATGTAAATGAGAGTAGGGATCATTTGGGGAGACTTCAAGTACTGCAGTACTAATAGGCAATATTTAAGCAGACTCTTCAGTTCTCATGTGTACCAATCACCTGAAATATAACTGGCTGCACATCCCTAAAACAAAAGGATGCTGGAAGGAGGAAAGGTGGGAAAAATCCTAGAGCTGTATAAACTAGAACAAATTTAGAACTGTGAAAAGATTCAGGATAATGGGTGAACAGAAGGATGAAGAAGTATGGCTGTGAGTTTTGCAGCACTGAGTATCAAAGTTGCTTTATCCCACACCTGCTAAAACTGCAAGGTCCCAGACAGATGCCAACACTCTTCAGTCACTGTAACTCACTGACAAAAAGGCTTCCAGGAAGAAAAATATAATCATTGAGATCTTGGGGGGTGGGAGTAGGGTGGAATGTTCATCAGAATTAAAAACTGATTAAGAAAATTGGAATTTGGCGTGGATTTGTGGTATGTGACAACTCTACAGAAATTTGTCCCCAGTTCTAACAGCACTTACATGGCTAAGTAAAACATAAATTTATTTTTTGGTCACTGTGTTGTACAGTTAAGCTTTGAGAATATTTTTGTGTTAATTATATACTGCAATAGTCTTTATTTTCTATATAAATCTATTAAATATAATTTGTGATGTAGAAATATAAGTGCATGGTAATTTTCAGTTCAATCAGTGGTTACTGCTTCAAAAAGCATCTAATTCTGGTTGAACAGTTGGCAGTTCTGGCAAAGGACTGAACCACTGTGATGTGATGTACACTTGCAAAACAAATGAAAATTGCTGTGATACTGAGCTGAAGAATATTTACAGATTTCGTTTTCTTTGAAGGAAAGCTCCATGAGGCTTTGCTGTACAGAACACCCTTCTCCAAAACACAGTGATTCAGTGATTTAGGGTATATACAGCATTTTTTACTTAATTTCTTTCATATGTGTATTTTCAGACAACGAGTTTGTGTAACCTCCACACAAAACATTCAGGATATTTAGATTTTATAGAATCCTGAAGTTAATTGCAGATGTTTCAGATAGTTTTATTTTGTCCTACTCTGTGTTAACCATGATTTGGTATTTAGTCCTGGGCCACAAGGATTCTTTGATGGTTTGGAACTTTGAGAAAGAAAATATTTTTGTTCAGAAATTTTGCAAAGCTTGCCAGATTTTATGGTTCCTCTCACAATGTCCAACAGATGACAAATAGTTCCTGGGAGTGCTTTGGTAACCAGTATCTTTTGCATAACCAGCATCTTGTGCATTTCAGTCCAAATGCAGAAAAGTGGGTACAGCACAAGGAAAACACCTGGCTTTCACAGTCCTTCTGGCACCCGAACAATGGCCCAAACCAGTTTCAGTTTTAAGTGACTTTTCCATCCAGTCAGTGCAAGTCTGGTGTTCTGAGGTGCCCTGAGAGCTTTGGCTTTCTGACAGAACAGCTCTGGGCTGGCTGTTCTGAGCTGCAGCGCAAGGTTTACATGCCCAGAAAGAAAAATGGAGACATGAGGTCAGCTTGGCTCCAGCCTGGTGATGCTTTGTCAATATTGGATTGGCAATCCTGTTACTATAAGAAACAAGGACATCATGTGGCTGTTAGGAGCTAGAAAATAGATTGTTTACTATGTTCCATGCCATCAATCAGTTTGGCGAGAAAACTTGAGCTCTGGCTGACTGGCATAATTTCTTTTAAAAGCCCCAAGTGTCTCTGTTACTTAATATTTATTGAGATTCAATTAACAGCAAATTAAAACTATTCAATTTTTTATGTAAAAGAATTTAGAATATTAAAACAGTTTTGTAAATCAAATTTTTTAAATTCTAATCACAGTAATTAAATGGACATGAGGTTTTAAAAATGACTGCATAGTTGGTGCAGGAAAGCCATACTAATCAATGTGTATGGATTTGCTCATTTACTTCAAACTGGAGATTAGTAGTATAATTAGAGATTACTTCTTTAGGAAGGCATTTGTCAGTAAAATAATGTGAAAGGCCAAATTTAAATGATAAAGGTTAGTTTCCTTGAAACATTCCTCTTTCTGTTTGCAGTGTTTCGGCAGACGAAATGTGTTTTGTATTTTATGTCACTTGCTATTCTCAATATTAGACCAACTCTTCTACATTCCTGATGTTTGTTTTGCTATGCAAGTTCAATGTTTGGAAAGCTGTTACCTTTCATGTTCTCTGTACATAGTTAGAGGGATATAAGCAGCCCCACTCTCCAATAAGACTCCCTTCTGGTCAGCTGCATAACACAAATATTGAAGCCAAAATACTGAAATTTCATCCTAGAAAGAAAACTCCTTAGGACCTACAAAATGCCATTTAAAAGCTCACTGTGTTGAATGACCTTAGTTAAATGACATCCTCCATTTGGACAACAGAATAACTGCACGCTGTATCAAGTGTTTGCATTGAAAACCAGAATATTTTAAGACAGGACCAAGGATCAGCTTGACACATCCCAGTAAGAAGGAAAAATGAGATGCAGAGTAGAGGGGAATAAATGAAGCTGGTCCTTCCTTCCTGCCAACCTCCTGCAATCACCCATGTTACTGTTTTGGAGCCTAAGAGGTTTGATACTGGCCATGGTCTAATTCAAGATCTAGTGAAGTTTATCAAGTGCCTCACCTGGAAAATGAAACCAATTAAAAAAAGGGGGGGAAAAAAGCCTGAAAACTGGTCAGATTTAGAAGAAAATTTGTAATGGATCACTAAATGAAAACAAGACTAGGAGCTGAATACTTTGCCCTCAATGAAGTCAGGATATTTTATCCCTAAGTTGCTCAGTTCTCTGCACTTTCACACTCCTGTCCTTCCAAAGAGATACAAGCACAGGTAACTGAGGCAGCTTTATAAACATCTCCAAATATTAAGGATGACCTTCTCATGCCAAGGTAAGCACATTGTGTAACTTTATGGTACCATTTGGTACCCTGTGTGTTGGACTGGTGACATTGCATACGCCTGTTAGGCAAGTTAGTGTATCAGGAGCAAGCAAACCTCCCCAGGTTAGAGCTGTAGAGTGCAGTCTTCCTCTTAATTCTAATTCTCATGTGCAAATCATGACCTCTTCTTCAAGTCTGCCCAGCCCAATCCCTTCCTGGGATCAGACAGCACGCAGGCATGCAGGTGTGTTCTTAGCTGGGTGCATAGGCACAACTGCCTGCTGTTAGTTCAGTGTCTGTTCAGAAGTGTTCTTCAAACTACTTGACCTGGAAGTGGATATGAAAATTACCTTCTCAGGGGAGAGTCAAATGTTCCAATGGTCTAAAGCTGTCCACACTTCTCTAAACACATCCCTAATTGGTATTCTACCTTAAAAAATGTCTTTCATTAAAAATATAATTTGACGAAGTAATTGACTTGCATTTGATTAAGTCAGAATCTATTGGATTAACATGATTAATAGATAAAATTATAATCAAACAGAGCAGTACAAAAGGTGAATTAAGTCATGGGTCATAATAAAATACTAAATTTAAGAAAGATTGATATGGTAGGAATATTCATTTCACAGTAGGTATCACGCTGTTCCCTTACAGAGAGTGATGTAATTCAGATGGATTTTGGTAGTCAGAATCAGGGCTGCTTCAAAGGCCTTTGAAGTTGGTGAGAGTTATGCCAGAGATCTGTTTACAATACTTTACACCCACAGTGTAAATATTCACTGCTCCCATATTGATAGCAAAATGTGGTGTTACTATTAGAAGAATCAGTTCTGAACTGCAGAGGGGCAAAACCAGCTTAATGATCTTAGAATCAAAAAAACACTTATCCAAAGAAGTGCTGTCTTATAAGACTCCCTGTTACACAGCACTGGAATACAAGGTAGCATTTCATTGTACATATCTATTAGGAAGAGAACTTCAAATTTGTTTTGAATTTTGACCCCCCAATACACAGGACACTGCATTGACTGAAAAGAGCTTATTCAGAATAAAAATTCTAGTATTAAAACTATAGGTTTTCTTTTAAGTGAACAAGTAACAACATAGCAACAGACAGCAACCACCCCTTAAGACAACTGCAAAGCTGCAGGTAAACCATTAAAGCTCCATGGTCCCCACCTGGACCAAATATGAGCATTAATGTATCTACCTGGCTTGTACTTTACTTTGAAACAGCAAGATGAATTAATTAAATTTTGTCTAGCAACATGAGTACTCCTTTTCTGCAGCTAAACATTTTCCTTCCTTGCCCACCATGGCATGTGATTTTAGTGGTCCCCTTTTAGGTGTGCCAAGCTAACAGAATGGTCTGTGTGTGGTGCATAAAAGTAATCGTGGTTTGAAATGCATGGAATGCCTACTGGATGGGGGATATGGGCAGCTAGCTGCACTCTGGTATTGGAATCTGACCTAAAGATAATGTTTTCTATCAACCTCTGTTGTATTTCAAAAGGATAGAGCCAGTGGAAGTAACTGAACCTACAGTTACCTAACCTTCCTAGATTGGCAGCTTGTCAGTAATTAGATCAGATTAGTTAGTAATTAGATCAGCACTTGGTCTGCTACTGAAGTTAGTGTGTGCATGGGATCTGCTAAGTTCTTTAAAACAAAAAATGTACCAAATTGAAGATACTGGTAAAACATAAACAAGAAATTCCTGCTGTGGGATGACAGACTATTGACTGTTTCAAATTTAATTTGCAATAGTCATGTTCATTGAGGTATCTGTAAGATAAGGAGAAATAGGTGAATTACAGACTTTATTATAAGCATCTGAGTTCAGGAAGCTATAAAATCTTTAAGCAATTTTCAGCATTCTCTCAAAATTCACTAAAACAGAATCTAAGTCTGGTAAATATATTGAGCATCTCAACAAGTTCAAAGTACCCGGGGAGTTATGGGATCTATTTGCCTATGGAACCCATCCAGGGAGTGACTTTGTGGTTAAAATCATCATTGTTTTAGTCTAGTCAAGTGGGGGATGATGATGCCAAAACAATGTGAAAAAGCTGTCACTGCAAGTAGCTTTCCACCGATTGGCTCACAGGATCCCAAATACAGAGACAAATTAGAATGTTGGTTACCTAAAGGAGAGTTTCTTGTAGTCTAAGTTCACATGCTCTAATAAAAGGGAGTGCAAAATACTGGCAAATATTTTCCTGACTGTTCCAGCAGGTGCCAATTGATCCAGTAGTGAAACACAGCTGTATTTAACATGCTCTGAATTGTCCCACAAGGTAAAAAAGTGCTGTTGTACCAGTGACACCATACACTAGAAAACCTGTAGTAGGTTGGAAGTGCTCCTCATACCTCCATGGAGACTCCCTGCTCAGATGGAACAGCTCCCACTGCAGTTGTGCCTTTTCTTGCCTCTCTTTCTTTTTCTTTTGTTGAGTTCTTTTGACAGAGTCAACACAAGTGCTGTTCTGAGAAGAAATGGGCTTGCTCATTTTTCTTAATTGAGGATTATGTAATTGCCGCCATTTAGTGGCTGCTGCCTCTGATAGACTGGATTTCTAAAATGAGGAAATTGAAGTTACAGAATTGGCACAAACAATGCTCCACTCCTCCACAACAGCTTCTGCTGACACAAGAGCCTACTTGCAGCATACTGAAATTCAGAGTTTGAAAGATCCACCAGAAGTGGAACAGTTACTATTGTTTGGTCATTCTTGTTCAGCATTAGACAGCATGGCTCAGCCATATGTGTATTTGCCAATTAAAACACACCAAAAAAATCTCAATTCACTTCCAAATTTACTTGAAATCCCTTGAACAGTTGGCACATGATATTGGTGTTTTAGTGCCAAAGGTAATAAATTTCCTGGCCCTTACGACAAGTTTGGGAATAGCTTTAGTGTTGGAGATGGAAGGGCTAAGCTGGACTCTTGTCTCTATACTAGGATGGTTGGTTAACAAAAATGAAGAAATCAATAAAACTCAGCAGATGTATTTTTCAGTCATTTCACTGTTGTTTTCTGGATACCCTGAATTTCGGAATGTGTTACCTCTGTGAGCCAGACCTCACTCATTAAGCATAGTACTTGCCAAGGTAAACTCTAATTTAAAATAAAAATTAAGTTAAAAAATTAAAATTAAATTAAAAGCTACACTTTTGTGTAATGCAAAATGGAAGAAAACAAAAAGGAAGGCTGTGCTGTTTCCAATGTCATTAAACTTAGGCAGGACACTTTACATAACTTTAAACTGTTGATTTGAAACCACTTGATTTGTTTGCTGCAGAAACAGTGTTTTGTTATGGGTGAACTTAGCAATGACCGACTAGGGATCACTGTATATTGATTTTTTTATTTTATTCAAGAATAAATTTAGATGGATGGATGAATTTGGAACACTGTTGCTTCATCTTTATCCCTAATTGAGATACTACCATGGATTGTAAGGCTCTGGAGTATAATGATTTGTCAGCACAGGACACAGAGTGGACCAATTTAATAGTTGCTAGAGGGGTTAGGATTCCTACCGCCTTTGATGAAACCTTTTTTAGGTCAGTAACATTTAGAGATATAAAAAAAAAAATGAAGTAATTGGAGAGAAACCAGATGGTTTGTGGCTAATTTGGAAAAGTACAGATTATTGTTGTGCAGCATCTTATTCATTAAATGAAAAGGCCTTAAGATTTTATAAGGGATAGATTAATATTGATATCATGTTATGATTCACACTGTTTAGTGTGCAAACATCAGCCATCCCTTATTTTGTTCTGTCCATGCTCAGTGCTATCACTGAAACCGCTGTATGAGGAATTACCATGGTGAGACAGTAGATGACAGCCTTACATGTACATTTTTCATTTATGTTTTCCTACTATGGAAGAAACATTTGCACGCTGTAAAACACAAATTCAAATATTACAGAAGCAGCCAAATGTGTGCTGATCATGGAAATACCATGGCTGAGTGAAGTGTCACAAGTACAAGCTGATCTCTGCATTCTCTACCATTTTTTCAGAGCATCTTGCTTTGGCATTTGTACAGGCTCCAATTCATTACAATTACATCTATTAAATAGATGTTAATTTTTAAGTTTGTTTACTGTTCTATTCTGAAACAATACAGACACACCAGCTAAGAATCGAGATATGTTTATTTTAGCATGATAAAGGTAAAATGTTTACTCATCTCTAACTGGGTAAATATTATTTTACTCAGATTTATTACAATAGTGCCCAGGGACTCTGAACGAAATTGCTGATTTCGTTCAGAGTCCCTGGGCTGAACTGGGGCTGCAAGGGTACTGCAAGGGTACCCTTGCAGTATTGCAGGGTACTGCAATACTGCAAGGGGCAATTTTTGCCTCACACAGTTTTTGTAGCAGAAATAAGCAGGACAGACAAAAGATGAGAGTGCACACACAGCCTGGGAAGTGACTTCTTTAGAGAGGCTTTAGAAGAGACAGGTGGAATGCTTAAGAACACAGTGTCTGCTCACTGAGCTGAGAGATGCTGATCGTACACGTGAAGGGCCACATGTCCCAACAGATATGCAAATCAGGTATTTTTAATTGAGGAACGTGGCATAATAATATATATTTAATACATTAATGTATTTTAGAGTTGTGTATTGATATATATCTGTGTCTAATTTTGTCGTATTTCAAGATGTCATTGCAAATTGTTCCCAGTATATTGCAACTGGTAGAGGGGATTTTTTGGCTCCCATTAGCTCACTTAGTGTTCTTAAAGCCTTAGCCTTCTGTTGTGGGATGAAGAGATTTAAACTGCACAGCCTCTTGCTGTCACTTGCTGGCATAATTGAGAATATTGTCTGAGATTTTTGGAGAATCCTTTCCATTTGGCAGAGACGTTTGGACACGCTTGTTAGGAACTGAACACTACAAAATAGATGGTCAGCTCTGGAGGGGATCCTTCAATGAGGGAATAGCTGCAAGAAAACACTGCCAAACAAGCAACATTTTTGCTGAGAGGTTTTCAGAGTAACATTCTTGACTTAGAGCCCATTATCTAACAGATGTGTATTGATTTAATAAGCCTCCCCACTGTTTCACTGTAAGCACTTCGTTCTCTCATCTTCAGTGGAGAACGTAGAAGAGGAATCTATTAATAAAAAGTCTCTTGTTCCAGCAAAACATGTTGGTGCCCATCTTTGTCAAGGACAGTTAAGTATTTCAAAGCTAATTAAAACTTCATTTTTTCCGTTGGGATGCTGTGGGCAAGTCCCTCAGCTGGACATGGTACCTAATATATATACGGTGGTATCCTTTTGCTTGACCAAAGAATAACATTGCAAACAATTTAATCTACTCTATTTTTTTCCTGGTATATCTCCAAATGATCTTACAAAAGAATAGGATTTTCTGTGGCTACAGAAGTAAGGACTTGACAACTTGCCATTATCAAGCTGCTACTTCATTCTCATTTCTTTTTCTAAACAAATCTAAAATTTTTTTTTCTAAATGATTTTTTACTGAGCAAGATCAAATAAGCAGGAAACATTAAAATAGGAGTGATTTGGCACAAAATCTGTTGAAAGAATGCCTAAGTGTAGGAGGAAAGAGGGAGGGACAGCTCTACTGCAGCGGCAGAGTTCAGTCAGGTTTAGCAACGAATTTGGTTTCTGTGGCAAGGCTTTGGTAGAGGGAGGCTCCAGGAGTGGCTTCACCACCAGGAGAAGGTGCCAGAAGCTTCCCCAGTGTCTGACAGAGCCAAAGCCAGCCAGCTGCAGGATGGATCTGCTGCTGGCCAGGGCTGAGCCCATCAGCAACAGTGGATATGATACAATTTCTTCCACAAGCAGGGAAAACCTGCACAACAGCCATTGCAGCTGGGGACATGAGTAAGAATATTTGAGAGAAACTCTGCTGGCACCAAGTTCAGTGGAGAAGGACAGGGAGGAGGTGCTCCAGCCACCAGAGAAGATTTCCCTGCAGCCCATGGAAGTCCATGGTGGAGCAGAGATCCACCTGCAGCCCCTGGAAGGAGACCACGTCAGAGCAGGAGGCTGCCTGAAGGAGGCCATGAGCCCATGGGAAGTCAGGACCAGTTTTTCAGGACCTATGGAGAGGAGCCCACGCTGGAGCAGGTTTGGTGGCAGAACTCGGGACCCTGAGGCGACCCACACTGGAGCAGGATGTGAAGAACTGCAGCCTTGGGAAGGCTTTTTTGAGAAGTTTGAGAAGTTTGTGGATTTCTGTGTCCTAGGGGAGGGGTCCTGTGCTGGAGCAGGGGAGAAGGGCATGAGGAGCGCTCCCCCAGAGGAGAAGGAGCAGCAGAGACAGACGTTTCTGTCTCCTCAGCCTCTTGAGGAGTACTCTTCATGTTTCCCCATGCACATCCCCAAGTAACAAGTCACTTTTGAAAATCTTGGCCTTCAAACTTCATATTCTTTCTTACAGATGCCTCAGTCAAAGACACTGGATTTGCATATTGGTATTTCATATTTCTGTATTTCTGTATTTGCACACGATGCAAGACCGTTTTAGGAAGTATTCTATACAACACAGCTTTCTGAAGGTAATAAAAGCTTGTGTTTTGAACACAGGATCTCTTCTTTCATAATCTATTACTACTTTCTGCAAAGTTTCAAGTAATTTTCTTCTCTGAATCAGGCTATAAAGCTTTTAACTGGAAAATTGATCTCCTCATAAAGTACGTATGTTCTAATGCTGTAATTACCTGAGGCCTGATCTTCCAACCCTTGACAGCCTAAGTAATCTGTACTCATCTGTCTAATCTTTATGATTGAATATAGGGAGAGTCAAGTGATTCCAGAATATCTACTAGGTTTCTACACATAATTTTCCTAAATCACGTTTTGTTTTCACATAGATAAGTGATCTAAGTGAAGGGTTAACAGTGTTCTGTCTCTCTTAATTTGAGATTTGGAAGACAATTATAATTCAAAATGTTTCTTCTAGTTGAGACTCCTTAGGAAAGACACATACATAGCCTAGAGCTAGAAGTCCAACTTTGCTTTTAAATGCAAATATTTTAACAAGTATAACACACAGAAGCATGAACTATCAATTATTACTACAGGCATATGTAAAACATCTTGTTTATCACAAAGAGACCAAATTAGGCTAAAAGTAAAATAGAAATTTGTAATTGAAATGTTGCCTGTTCTCCTTTAAAACTGCCCATTGTTCTTATCAGAAGTAGCCTTCAGGTTGTCTTGATGCATCTAAATAGATCTTTCAATAAGAAAAGATGGGAACTGCCAGTGTTGGCAGACTGTGGCATTTGTCATGCAATGAGACTTCCTGGGAACGGTGTTAGAACAGTGCATTATTTACAGCACCAGCCTGTCAGATAAGAGTGAAGACTTTGTTTCCCCTTACTTTCATTCTCTAAAGGTCTTACTGGTACATACAGAATGACAGGAGGAAGTTTCAATTCAGGCAGAGGGAATTTCCCAGTTGACCTACCAACACAGGAACATAGACTAAAGTCGATGGAAATTTTGAAGGCGTTAACTTCAGTAGATATTTTGAATCCAAATTTAACAGCATTCGACTGAAGATGAAACAAGTAGAAGTTTCAACAAATGTTGGATTTATTTTTCAGTATAGGACTGTCTCAGCCTAAGTCAAGTTAAATTCTACTGTTTATCTCCATTCCCCAGAAGACTTTGTTCTGAGGCAGTGATACCTTGGGGGTTTGGTTGATTTGTTTGTTTGTTTGTTTTTCTATGCTACTACTACTTATCTTTTAGAGCCATGGCTGGACTGAGTCCTCAAGGTGGTTTAGTTGCATCATTTTGTAGACATGACAGCTGTTTTACTAATACTTGCTTTTTCTCGGGGGTAGTTGGTATGTTTTGACCAGAAAATAATTGCCTTAATCATCCTCAGGGCATCTTCAGGATCTCCACTTGCACAGCCACACTCACAGGAGTCTCACAACAGCTGGACTTGTGCATGGCACAGTCCTGGGACTCCCATGCTGATGAGTTATCCCTCGTGGAAACGTTCTGTGAAGTCAGTGTTGCATTGCAACAGCCTGCTATTTCCCCTGTCCCCATGTCTGTGGAGCTCCTCTGGAACTGGAACTCCCTAATCCCTGATGGTTATTGGACTGCTCTGTTTTGTCCTCTTCGGGTTATGGTACACATTTTTGTACATTGGTCTTACTGGTAGGGAGTGATTTCAGAGCTCCCTGCCACTACTGGGGTTCTGTATATCACACCAGGCCCCCTGATTTGCTTGAGGTATTCATAGAGGTTATTTCTATTAAATGAGATACAGTTTCACCTTGGAATTTACAGTGGTCATAATTGAATCTATTTAATATTGACAAGATTGATATTGTTGTTTAATACCTATTTTACAAAACAATATGTCTCAGTACTATTATTTAAAGATATATTGTCTGCATTGTTTCACAGTCTCCTCTCTCTGTCCTCTTACTGATGGCTTCTCTGCTTTTTCAAGTTCTGAGGGTTTAGGTGTCAGAACACAAACACTTTTTCCACTCTAGGCTTATTGGAATGAGGCTGTCTCAAAAAGTTAGAATTTCTTTGTTTAGTGTGTGCCCCTCCCATCATCAGCTGGTTCTAACTTCTCTAACAGCATACAATTAAGGAGACTTGACTCAGCTGCAGAGACTTTCACTTCAACTCATTAAGTGGATAACAGCCCCAGTAATATTCACCTCTGTCAAAATAATAGGTCCTCTGCTAGGTGGTGTTCTATATTTCTGGTGGTTCTATATATATACACAGATATTTCTGTATTTATCAGACATGGTGTATATGTATATATGGTATTAGATTTTGCATTTTAGTGAAGTCCAGCAGAAGTCAGACCATACCCTTTGTGTCACTCAGACTTCAAAAGGACATAAAATAGCCCTCACATCTCCGTATCACTACCCTAAGTCTCTTCTTTTTTGTTCAGTTTCTTGCACCAGCGAGGAAGGAGTGTACCTGAGGCAGTCAGTTGTTTTTTGTCTCTGTATTGTTTGATGTGTGATGAGCTTGGTTATCAGATCTCAGTGTGCAACCAAATACGGCTTCACTTGCCACAAAAAGTGCTTATCTACAAGGAGACAAATATGCCCTCTACTGACTTCATCTGGGGCTAGAGTTTAAAAGCTGCTGTCAGAGAGTACACAATGGACCTGTTTGCAAATAAAGCAAATTAAAATAAACATCTTTTATCATAAGAAAGCAATTAGTGTTGATTCGCAGCTTCACTTGTTTTTTCTTTCCTGACCTTGACTACATTGTGATGGTTTTGTGCTTCCTCGGACAGTTTCTACTTGCATCTGCATCGATTAAACCTTGATCTCATTTATTATCTCAGGAAATGGTCTCAAGGTCACAGGGCTGGAAATTTAATTATGGTGGCAGTATATTAAGTGGCACATTTAAAGATGCTGAATCGTAGTAATTAATTTTTTGGATGGTGGTCTCTAGGGAACAGGTTTTCTCTACACTGGGTGTTTAGACATCCATCATGGCCATTCAGCTTGGCAGCTGTCTTTTAGCTTTAAACTGCATCATTATTCATCTTTTATGACTGACTTTAAAAACACTAGACAACTATATCCTTTTTTATTGTAATATATGTCAGATGCTTGTATTAAGCTATACTTCACCTTTGCTATAAAACATTAACAGAGGTTGCTAGCAGCTACCTAGGCTGGCCTCTAAATTGAGACAACAATTACCCTTCGCTGACATCTAGTGTCAAGACATGAGATATAGCTGGAGTGCCGAATCCATTGGCCTGGAAATCCTGCACTTCCCCACTGATTCAGGCTCACCCAAGAAGCTGCAGCACTGGACATAATTAGTGGACACGAGGGATTAACTTGGCACACAATGTTGACTTTGTAGCAGCACTAGGTTATTGGATGAAATGCAGCACTGTCAAGGTCTTAAAAAGCTTGTAATGTTTAATGAAGGAATGGTCATTAAACTTGCTGGATCAAATATTAGGCAAGATGAAACTGGGAGGTATTTAATAAAGAGGCCTGAAAATATGAACTAAATCACATATATTCATTTAAACTGCTGGCTAAAGCCCAGCATATTTCAAAATAGTTCACTGCTGGTTTAAGCTAGATGGTGTGAACCGGGAAGGAGAAGAGTAAGCAGGTTTTAGCTTTCTGCATAACTTTACAGAATTTTTTTCTACTGTAGATTTATTTTTCTTAAATGAAACATTTTAAAGTTCACACATTCTGTTGGGACTGCAAAAAGAAAAGTTCTCCAAGGAGTTTGAGGGTGTTAGAGTTCTCAAAGTGAACAAAATCCACAGATTTTTAAGTGAGGTCTTTCATACCTTTTGTCAAGCTGAATCTTTCAGGATCAATACTAAAATATTAACCAGTGGATTTTTAAAATATTGCTACAAGGGTTGGTCCTCCTCATACCTCTGTATTAATAACACTGTTTTTTACAGGCTGAGGTGAAACTGATCTCTTAAAGTGGCTGGGACAGTCAGAGAATAGAATTAAATTCTAGGTACAGAATATTGGGTGTAGCATTCCTCCTGCACCTTGTCACATCTTGAATCTCTCTAGACGTAGTTCCTCAGCAGTAAAAGCCTTTGTGCTTACAGTATTTGACCTTCTCTTTAAATTCCTGTCATGGACCCATCGAGTTATTTGTGCTATTTGGCCTTTCTGGAACAGTAGTGTATCTTCTTCAGCAGAGATCAGCTAGATCTCCTTTTTGTGCTGTGTTTGGTGATTGGAATTATGTGATTGTGGTTGAGATGTTTCAGTGCAGTGGAGCTGAGAAAGACTCATCTCCCCAGGTGTATGTGTCATTTGAGTGCACCTTCCTTCCCTGGGCTCACTCCAGCAGCTCCATGTGCTCAGCCTGGGGCTCTTGTTAATTCAGAGGGTTTGTAGGCAGTACTTGTAAATGCTGAGCATGTCATTCCTCCACCCATGGTCTGTGTTCCCACAGGCTGACAAGGAAACAGCAGCATTACAGGGAGAGAAGTGTCTGATGAATCTCTGAAGTGAGATATACAAAGGCACACAGTGTTTCTCAGCTTTACTTGGGCCTGATTGCAGAGGGACTGCAAAGGGCATCTCCCAGCAGTGGCACACAGGGGAGATGTTCTCAAGGCTGGAGAGTGAGCACAGCAGATCATTTGGATCAGGTCAATCAAGTCACAGACAAGCCTGCTCAGAAATGGAAATGGCTGGTGCCACAGTGGCTTCTTACAGAGCTGCAGAGGGAGCTTTGGAGCTGTCTACATCTCATCTAATTGAAGAGGTCCAGTGAGGTGGGGAGATGGCCTGTGTCTAGTCAAGAGTCAATTTAAACATGAAATGTTTGCAAGTACAATGTTCAGTCTGGTTTCTATCTGCATGTGGTTGAATAGTCCTGGGTAATTTCCTTATAAAAACAGCCTATAAGCTTGTAAATTAGCTCTCTCCTACTTTTAAATATTGCAACAGAACATAAAAATGGGAATAAGGTATCCTGATCACTCCTGTGGATCATCATGGTTATGTTCCAAGTGCCCTAGTCTGTTCTAAATTATTAAAACTGGATAAATTGCATGTATGTATGCTTGCACATCTAGCCAGGCAAAGCACAGCAAATCAGGACTAGCTACAGCTGCAAAAACAGGAGAGTTAAAATAACTTTTTTTTTCCCCCCCATGGGTTTCTGAAGAAGCCCCTTTGTTCAGAATCCACTGGATTTTGTGAAGAAACAAACAAATCACAATATAAGAAATATGATGGAATTGCAGTATTTGATGGATATTGGTGGATAGTGATACCTGGAGCATAGTAAGTACCAAAAAAATTCAAGAGGGTATATGGATATTCTTTTTCTCAAGTTTTCTATCTTCTTGTAATCCATTTTAACAAAGACCATGCAGACATTTGGGTTGTAACTCTCTATGCTATTGACCCATTCAAAAATGATTTGAAGGTATCTGCATGTAAATATTGCCATCCCTATGTACATATGTGAGTATTCATCATGGACCAGCTCTTTAGAAAGTTTGAATTTTGGAGCACATAGAAGAGACAAAATCAGTACAGCTGAGGTACCAATGTTGGAAGAGTGGTAGGTGTACAATAAATAATCCATAGGTTAAGATAAATTTATGCAAGTGATTAGATGAGTAGCTTTGCCCAACAAATGGAGAAACAGAAGAAAAAATCATTAATGATAACTTCAGAAGAGGCTCATGATACCAAATCACATACTCACCATGAACTGCTTCTTCTACTGCAGTTATGATACACATTTTATTCAGATTACCTTGGATTAAGTCGCCAGCTTTTTTACTGAAATCAGGATAGCCAATGTTCCCACAATTCATTTGGAATTTATGAATAGCAAAATTAGTCTGTTTTGTGGGGTTTTATGTCAACAAGCTCAACACCACCACTTATTTCTCCTGTCTGGAGACCTTTTTATCTAAAATGCTACAGCAGAAGAGCAGCAGTGATAGAAAATTGTTGCACTTTACCACCTTTTTAACAGACTTACATTCGTTTGGTAAATGAGAACTTCTGCTGAAAGGCTGGATTTATAACCAGTCACGGGAGGTTTGGATCCAAGCTGTTGTACATCATCAGAGCTTTCAAATGATGTATCAGGGTTTTTCCTCTGCTTTTAAACCATCTCTTACATTAAAACACCATGTCATTCTTGTAATGACTTCTTGTAAATGTCTTGTTGGAGTAAAAATTTTCTTAAAACATTATTTAAAGCCATTACTCAGTATACTTGCTTTACTTTTATAGTAGTTCTGAATGCCACAGTTTTAGCCTGTATCAGGGAAAGTTCCTTCCAGATGAGGTAGGCAATAATTGGATTTCTGTGTATACGAACTATCTTTCAAAACTGTTTCGGTGCATACTCACATGACTGATATCCTCATAACCATCCACCCTGAACTACATTCAACTTTCCTAAATGAGATTTTATTGGAACTGATTATGATTAGATAAATGGGTGACTTCACTAATGTATAATACACTTTTCAATTATAGAGTATGTATGATAATTTACATTTCTTGTTTGATAGTATGATATTTATGTGACATATTCTGGATGAGATCTGCTGCTGTTTACATAATGGCCTTACTTTTCTTTTAAATTAAATCTGCTTTCAACTTCTTTCAATATATTTAATTTTTTAGGATAAACAAAGACATTACAAATCCACCTTAATTTACCCTTCAGTGGAATGAAATCTCTTGGTGGATAAATTCTGGTCCCCAAATTTGTTGCCTAAGGAGACAAATTCTATCATCAGATGAACAGATGAACATAATGTGGGTTGGAATAGCAAGTTCCCCAGTTAAGTGACTGCAGAATCAAGCAGCCATTATCAAACTGACAGCTGAGAGACTGTTAGAGAAAAATGGAATTTGATGAAGAAATAGGGTTTCTTCTTTCTTGCAGTAAATCTGATTTATGCCTCCTGGGTTAACAGTTTCCTTTACATGTAGAGATTTTGCAGGATGCATTGGTAATTTTGAGATAGGCAAGAATTAGAGCATCTTCCCTGGCAAAGAACCTCTGGGCAGAGGAAATTTAAGAAGTATTTAATGTACTTTTTTTCCCCTGCCTTTACAACTTTTTATCTGGTGTCAAAACCCAAAGAAATGGCATTCAGTCAGAAAAGAGAAACTGTCTATAGATATATCAATAAATTGTATTGCTAAATAGTTTTTAAATGTTATGTTTAAAAAAACAAAAGAAAAAAGTTAAAGTTGTGGGTCATATCTGTAATAAATAAAGAAATTTGAAAACGATTATATCACCAAATTTAAAGAGGTCAACATACTAGAGGAATATATTTTTCTAATTTAATATAATCTCTCTGAATGCTTCCAGGAGTCTGCTGATGACACAGCGTTGGGAGGAGCAGCCGACCCCCCAGAGAGCTGTGCAGCCTTGGAAAGGAGCTGGGCAGGCTGCAGAGACGGGCAGGGATGAACTGAAGTTCTGCAAAGGCAAGTGTAGGGTCCTGCACCCGGGCAGGAATAGTCCCAGCAGCAGCACAGGCTGGGGCTCACCTGCAGGGAGGCAGCTCTAGGGAGAAAGACCTGGGGGTCCTGGTGGACAATGAGCTGTCCCTGAGCCAGCAGTGCCCTGGGGGCCAAGAAGGCCAATGGGACCCTGGGCTGTATCAGGAAAAGCAGTGCCAGCAGCTCAGGGAGGTGATCCTGCCCCTCTCCTCAGCCCTGGTGGGGTCAGTCTGGAGTGCTGTGTCCAGTTCTGGGCTCCTCAGGACAGAGAGACAATGGAGCACCTGGAGCGGGTCTGGTGGATGCTGTGAAGGTGATGAAGGGACTGATGCACAGGAAGCTCCACCTGAGCACGAGGAAGAATTTCTTTACTGTGCAGGTGACTGAGCACTGGAACAGGCTGTCCAGAGAGGGAGTGGAGTCTCTCTCATGGGAGATATTCCAGAACCATCTGGACACAATCCTGTGCCATGTGCTCTGGGATGACCCAGTCTGAACAGGGAGATTGGACCAGATGACCCAATGTGGTCCCTTCCTACATTTAAACATTCTGTGATTCCATGATCGACAAGATTTCCTGAAAGAAAATCACCAGGATGTAATAGAGTGTAAGAAAGTTCAGGATAGAGGCTGATGTGTCAGAAACCCATGAATGCTCCATAGTAGCCTTCCCAAAAGGAGAAAACCCAAAAAAAACCCAGCTAAGTTGTGCAGTTGTAGTGAGGTGTTCTCTTTGTGTTCCATTGCTCAGTATTGGTTTCTTTAGAACAGTGGTAGTTTTTCTAGTCAGGCACTGTTGCCAGGTGCTTACATGGGACAATGCTGATACTGATCATCTCTGTGTGTATTTCTGTGTGTGTATATATATATATATATAAATATGTATAGTGTATATATATTTACACACACATACAATGTCCTAAAAACTGTCAGAAATTCCAGCATCCCTATAACATGTGCAATGAATTTATATTTAGTCAGTATAGAATTGATATATGACACCAATACTTGGCTTTTAATTCTCTAAAGGCTTTTTAAAAACCCCAAACCTGAACGTTTTGCAGAAGCTCTGCAAAGAACTGAGACTCACAGCCATGTTTTTAAGAAACTTTGAAGACTGTGACATTTCTTCTCTTTTTTGTTTTTCCCCTCCCTTCATGGCAACCAACAGATGCAATTGGTAACAGACCTACTTCACATTCCAAATTTTCAATTGTTTTGAGTATCCTTCTGCTTTAACCATACCTGGCACGAGTCCACTGGACTTAGAGAAGGAATGAGGCCAGCTCTGGGGCTAGCTCAACAGCAGCATTTTGAATATGGACACGGAAATTTCTAAGGTTAAGAGTTTGTTAATAAAACATAATTGTGTGTACTTTTTGCTTCCATAAAATGTTTTATAACTTTATTCCAGTTAATATCCTTGTTGTGAGATTGCTGTCATGGGTCTGTAACTTGTAAAAAAATGTGAGTTAATGAGCAACTTCCATGGCTTTTGCCAAGTTACTGAATTATATTAATAGCTGATTGCAGCCTGCTATTTTATTAGGACAGTATTTTCTTAGCTATTGACAGATATATTAATGACACTGATGAACAAACTAGCAGTTTTATATTGAAGTTAGGAATTATTTTTGTAGTGGAAATTAATTTTTTTCCCAGTTTAAATGGTTTTAAACTAAAAGAGGGTCAATTCAGACTCGATATATGGAAGAAATTCTTTATGATGAGGGTGGTGAAGAACCAGAACACATTCACCAGAGAGGTGGTAGATGCCCATCCCTGGAAACATTCAAGGTCAAGTTGGATGGGGCTCTGAGCAACCTGATCTGGTAGAAGATGACTCAGCTTGCTTGGAGGGGTGTTGGACTAGATCTAGGAATGTCCTTTCCAACCCAAACTCTTCTATGACTAACTCACCATAAGTACTTTGAATGAAGACATCCATGTCAAGCTTTTTGTGAAAGAGGGAGGAATAAGATAAATACTTTGGGATTTCTATTTGTTTAACTGGCACAGCTCTTTGAGGAGGGGCATCCTCTTCCTTCTGTTTCTTAAAGTTCCCAGAAGCGTCCTTGTCTTAAAACTGAGGAAGCCTACCAGCTATGTAGTCGGTAATCCCTGAAATGTTTCATTATGTAGGATTGGGAAGCAGGAGCTACAAAATGTTAAGCTAGAGGGGAAGCTATGCTATAAAATGCTGGTTTGGAGGCAGTCTGCATCTGAGTTAGGGTGACTATTATGTCTGCAAGTCCCTCACTTTAAGGTCAAAAGATTGCCTTGTAGGAGCTGGTGACTCCAAGCTCCTCTGGTGTGACATGTGGATGCTGCCCTCCAGAGAAGAAAGGAGAGGGTAACAATCTAGATGGTTTGAGAAGCCCTATAGAAAGCTTACAGAGAAGGCTGAATCCCATCTCTGTTCTCTCACTGTAAGACAAATCGAATTGCAGAAATGATGTCATTTTGGACTTCAGTCAGTGAGCACGTGTAGGCTGGAAAAGATACAGTTTCATGCATGATGCAATTGGTACAGTTAGAAATGGTAGTTCAGAGGAAGAAAAGTAGACCAGGATCCTCAGAGTCTCATCCAACCTGGCCTTGAGCAGTTCCAAAGATGGGGCATCCACAACTTCTCTGGGCAACCTCTGCCAGTGCCTCACCACCCTCACAGGGAAGAACTTCCTCCTAATATCTACTCTGACCCTGCCCACTTTCAGTTTGAACCCTTTTCCCTTTGTCCTTTCTCTCCATGTCCTTGTCTAAAGTCCTTCTCCAGTTCTCTCTCCTTTTGCAACCTGAATCTGATTCCTCTCTCTAAATCATTTCCCTGCCTTTCAGTAGCAAACTACCGAAAAGGCAGGTAATTTCATTAGGAAAAAATCAACCTTTGTGTAAAAGCAAACTATACACTTAAACCTGTGTGAGGCAAAGCAGCTACATGAGTCTTCAAAACATAATTCTCTTCTTCCTTTAACAGGACACCACCTGCTATTTAAGTCACTAACTATTCTGATTATTTTAGACAAATTTCAGTGTGCATTTTCTTGTGTCTCAGTGATAAGGAGTGTGTTTGCTCCAAAATCACCCTACTACAGCTTAATGGGAAAGCATGTGTATTTGATTCATGTTGGGCTTGGAGTTCCTTTGCTGAAATAAAACAGGAATACTCCCAAGAAGTAAATACTTAAATAAACAATAATGCTGATGCAAGTAAGAGGAATGCTGAGTCCACAGAATGCATTATTAACAGCATATTAGTACTCACATTGGCTGAGACATGTGGGTAGTTGTGCATGCTGTAAATAATTCTCTGGCTGTCAAAATAGTAGTGCCCAAGATAATTGAACCCAGTGCAGGCAAAATGGCATGACCCACTTCATTTTCTTTTAAAATCATGACTCATTCATGAATCAGTGGACAGCTCTTCTTAGATTTTAACAATCTGTTAAAGCAGTTGGGCAAAATCCTTTTCACTGGAAGATTACTGATGACCTCTGTTTCTGTAATCCTCATCTGAATTGGGGGGTGTGTATATACATATATGAAGCCTTTATCATAACTTTACATTTCCTTTCAGGGATTTCAAAGTATAGTTGCTTTGCCCCACTGACTTTAATTTTCTTCTTGTGCTTCTCCACAAAAATAACTTCTTTTCTAGCCCATCTTGGACTTATAAGAACTTCCCAAGGAGCAACCAAAAAGAAATTTGCTTCAAATTAAAATTCTTGAATTCAGGTACGATCATGCAACGAGCAGAATTTATTTAACCTTCAGCCAGCTGCTTAACCAAGCTGAAATTATTGATAGCCCATCAGCAATGATTGAGATGGAAAAGCTAAATGAAGATGTGCCTTTTTCTTTTCCAACCTCCCCCTGTACCACCACCCCCCTTGTTTTTTCTAGATAAGAGAACCATTGAGCTGGTAACAAGACTTGAAATGTCGTGTCAGCTCAGCCAGCATGGTCAAGGAGCTCAGCTGTAGAGGGGAAATAAAACTGTTAAGTTATGACTGCCCTCCAATCAGTCACAGGGGTAATGATGTTTGGCTTTAGTCAGGTTATATGTCAGTAAATATACATCTCTCAGACAGCCTTTAAGACAGCCTTAAGATCATGCTTATTGTTTTATATAGATAGGGGTCGGATGCTGATATATGGTGGTCATAGGCCACTGAAATAAATTTCACAGCATTCAGCAGGTAAAGTTAATCTCAATAGAACAGCATATGACTGCACTTTTGATAGAATATCCATTTGACAGTGATGGGGCATTTTTTCTCTGTTAGGTTTTGTGCAAATCACTCAAATGCAGGTGATTTTTTTCCCCTGCCTTGATTCTAAATTTGCTGCTACCTGAAGTGACCATTTACATTTGGTCTTTAGTGTAGAGCTGTGGCAAGATCAAAAATTCCAGTTTATAAACACTGTGTTCACCCTGTTCACTTATTCTGTTCACCCTGCTCACATATAAATCACTTTCAAAGGTAAGGGAATCTCGGAGTTCTAAGTTCTGCCAATGAAATTTCAGTCAGGTGTGGGTGATAACAGGAACTTTTTCTCAGGAGCAAAGGACTGAGACAAGACCTTGCCAAGAGAGACATTCTAGACTTACAGCTCTGTGAATTGAAATTTTACTATAGACTAAGACAAATATTTTTTAACATATTCTGTCTGATAATGATATTTAAGTTTTCTCTTAAGCTTACTGCTAAGGACTTCATATCCTTTGCAAATATTGGATCACACCCTCATTACTGTAGCTTGACATTAGACATTAAATTCACTAAGACTCTCAATATAATTTTTATAACATAAATTGGATTGTTATAAAAAGCAGAAGGGTCCCATTATACCAGCTTCTGCACTTACTACTATTATGCATTACCATTCCACAGAGTAAGAAAATGTAAAAATACAGCCTACGTGCATTTCGTGTAACACCAGTGCAATTAGACTAGAATTTGATAAAGCTATATGTAGTACTCATGTCCTAAGTAAAATGTGCTTTGGGTTTTAGTGTGTAAGGTAGTGTCCATTTTTAAATTCAACAAAATTATGGTTGTAGGCCTAGGGTTAAACTAAAGCATCAAGCTGCCCTGCCCGCTGGTGTAGGAGCCTTTAGTCCAGATCTAGAATAACAAAACTAGTTTAGTTTAGTTTAATTTAGTAGGATTTATCAGAGCAGTGGCTTAATCCTAAAGTTTTATTTTGTGTTTACATTGTCAAATATCAATTAAATTAATAGAAAATTGGTCTGGGTAAAGACCAAAAGTGGAAAAACAACAGGTAACGTCTAGAACTGAAGGCGGGTATTGTTGATAAATTGACTGTATGTCAGGCTTTCGGTGTGTCTTGGTTAACCTTTGTTGACATTGTTTTGCCAGGTTTTTTTAAAGTTGTTGCAGTCAATGAATAAGTTCAACTCAGAAACTGTAATATTCATACTACAGCTGTTTATATTTGCTAAATGCTGATCCAGGTCCTAAGAGAAAATTATTATCATGTCAGTATAAACATACCAGATTTCACCTTTTAAATCTGCTGGGAGAATTTTTATGAGACTGTGAAATATTGAAGAAGCTTTTTTTCCTCTTAGATGGTATGAACTAGTCTATATTCACAAATTTTTAATTTTTTTTCCTAATATCTGATTTTCTTTTAAAGAAGATGCTCTAATATTCTGGGTTTGTACAGCCCAAAGACAGGTATCCGCAGACATCACTGAATGATGCTTCATAAGCTTCTTGATACAAATGTCATCAGCTGAAAAATTCCCACTATTACCAGGATTCCATAGTTAAATGAAATCCTTTACATGTGAAAACTGAGTAAGAAATGAGAGTTCATGTTGTCTGAACTATAACTAGGCATGAAATTATTCAGAGACTTTCCATGTGATCATCATATGTTAACTTTCACCCAGTAGGACCCGTTTCAGGGCAGTGCTTAGGCAGGTATTTCAAGCTATCAGCTACTGTAAGCTGTGATTAAGAGCTTTCCCCCAGAGTGACCCTAATTAGCATTCTCATATCTGAAATAAGGTAGGCTGTGTCTGCAGACCGACTTAATTTGGGGAACACAGACTCAGCTTTTCAAATTAACATATTAAAGCTTTGTATTTTCCTCATTTCACATATTAAGTTCCTTCAGAGAAGGAAAAACATTTTAAACTACGGTGATTGGTCCATGGCAGTTGGTGTAGATTTAGGGTTGAAAAAACACTATTAAAACATTCCAAATGGAGAACTGAAAAACACAACTAGATGTAAACTGCAGTCTTTAATCACATGGCCATCACTGTGCACACAAATAATCTGTAGGAATTTAGTGCTTTTCTAGAACTGACCTCTATTTTTCTTGTGCTTGTTTGCTGCAACATAGAAGGATTTCTTTTAATTAAGACAAATTATTCTGGTATTTTCCATATGCACAGTTTCTGAAGGCAATACAGCATTAGTTTCTGAGATATTTGTCTTGTCTTACAGAAGGTGTTTCATCACTCTCAGAGAAGCTCCCTGTGTAGTTCCCAACGAAGCTTCACAAACATTTAAATCCCCTACTGGAGGAGACATGGACTTAACTGTGAGTCAACTTACTTTTTAAACCTCATTACAAAACAAGAACACCAAAAAAACCAAACAAAAAACCCACACCCACTGCTTTTTTTTTAATCAACTCTGCTCCCAAATATGATTTCTCTTACAGCATTACAAGGAATAATTAAGCTGTAAATGTAGTCTCTGTTTGCCAAATGGGAAACAGTATTTTTACCAGAGACTTCCCCCACCTCAACTTTATCCATCTAGATAAACATAATTAAGTAATGGATGATGGTTTGTTAGCATTTTATTACACGTGTTTGCAAGGGCATTAAGAATAATCACAAAATGCACAACAAACGTTATAGGTATTGAGGTTTTCAGCAGTAGAAAACGTGACTTTTTAAAATCCGGGCTGGAAACATGTACTCCTATTCCTTATTAACTATTAACTATTCCTCTATGCAGAACAGCCATTGAGATGCTGCTGTCTTACTTGATTTACATACACTAATTGCTAGTTCCTATTAAGCGCTGAGTGGTCACCTGCTCAATAATATTAACAGATTCATATTTTCAGATAGCAGTTATTCCGAAGTAGTAGGAAACATTAAATTCACTTTAGATTTTAGCAATGAAATTGGATTATCCTTTTGTTTAGGAACCTGTTGGCTGCTTTGCTGTTCAAACAAAATGGCCTAGTGAAGCTATCAAAATTTGCACTATTCTGTATGTGTACATTATGTAAATGTATGTCTATGTATAGTCTGTGTATACAGTTATATAATGGTGAAAGTTTCAAATAGACAGGGATGGAAATTTTTTTTTTTTCCTGCACTTTGGCTAAATCACATGATCAAAATATCTCTACCTGAGTCATTTATCTGGCTGAACCTTGAAAGTGGATTGAATTTTCCACATACAGAACCTAAATGAACAATTCATGTTTATAGCTCCATCGGCTCAAAGGAAATTGTGACCTGGCGTGTGTAAAATCCCCCACAGCAGGACTTCCCCCAGAATCCATTTAACAGCTTAGCTCAGTGGCTCAGCTGTACCTGAATCAGTGCACAGCTGACAAACCAGAAGACAAGGGGCTGGCAAAGGGACCTTGTTGAAAATGCTCATCCAGAGAACAAGTGGCATAACCTGTCTGGCCTTCCCAATGGCACCACCTGCACATTCAGGGCACTGCCTTGGCCTCCACAGCCAGGGAGGGGAAGCACAGCCGGGGCCCTTCTGCTCCTCACTGGGTTACTCCAGGAAACATTACACTGACCTGAGGCCTTTATATGGGATGACTTCGGGCCCTGTTTACCTAAGAGATGTCCCAAATTACTCGTAGGCAACAGGTAAAAACCCCTCAGTTTTCCAACACACTGACAGACTTTCTGACCCACTTGACTCTTTTACTCTCTCATAGGTTTGGTAAGAACACTTCAAGTCCAGGAGGGACAGCCCTTGGAGATCTGAGTGCAACTTTTGGTACATGCTGGAAAAACATACAGGAATTCCATATGCTGCTTTAATGACAGTGTGGAGCAACTGTTTTGGGAAAAACAAGTTCCTCAATTTTGGAGATTCAGTTCTGTACCTGACTTCTGAATGTACTTTTTTTTTTGGGGGGGGGGGGGGGTATTTGTTCTGTTACAGTAACACTTGCCATTTAAGAATTTCCTGATTTTTCAAAACTAAAATACCCCAACCACCACAGTGCCTTTCCTTTCTTTCATGGAATTCTTAATTCTCTACATAGGTAGTTTAATTTTCTAGAAAATGAAAAAAACTAGCAAGAGAAATAGGTTTTTTACCTCTTCTCAATTCTTTGTGTTTTGAGGAGTGTGTTCAGAGACAAGAGACTGTGATGCTCTTGCTGAAGGTATGAGCATGTAATATATGATGGAAAGTAGCATTAATACCCTGCCATAACAACGTGACAAATACAGACCTTAGAAAATGCTTTTAAAGATAAGCATTATTTCTGTTATGCCATTGAAGAGGCACAGAACTGCCACTACTGGAATTTCAAATGAAACCTCAATTTACTCCTGGAAGCTACTGATTTTCAGAGTCCATGTGCAGTCCTGAATACTGCTTGCGTTATGTTTCTACTGACTCCACTGAGGACACACTGGAGTCGAAGAGGCCATAATTAAGGAGGAAGGGCAAATGCCCTGACAGGACAACTGTGAATTTAGGACATTATTGTGGGGTATTTCTGCATGGTTTTGATGATAAACATTGTCCTGCATAAAGCAAAATAGTTGATGACTCAGTCTGATGAACATAATTAGTTCTTGTATTTACTCTTTGTGTGTGTGTCTTTTTAACAGTTACTTGTTCATTACTGTGATACTTCTAATGTTAATTACTAATAATTATTAGCTTGAACAGGACTTCATCCCAAAAAGGTGTGTAAAAGTGCATCAATGCTGTCCTTTTGAAATGCTCATGCAGTAGTGTAAAGGCTATAAATCATTCCTGTGAGCCAAAATATCATTTGCTACTGTCAGAAGGCGAGTTAACAGTATTACAACTTTGTTGAAATTTGAATGCCTTCCACGTTCAATTTTTTTAATAAGAACTGTAAATAACAGGCCATTTTGAAGTATAATAAATGATCCTTTCCAAAGTCTAATGATAGCTTACTTTAGTTATAGCCATTCTTTTATAGCAATAGACAGCTTTAAAAAATCATTCTTGCCGCATACACATAATTTTAAGGAGCTGGCATAAAGTTTTGGAGCAAATCCATTCATTTAATTTACACAGACAGGACAAGTAGTAGGAGTATCTTTGATGACCTAAATCTCGTCTTACACAGAAAGCTGCCTTATCTCCTGGATTTTGCACATAGTATTTTCTTCTCAGGTACTTCATATTCTAGAGATTTCCTTTCTACTTAGGGTATTGCTTGTCCTCATTGATCAAACTCATCAATCAGAGGCTACAGATTTAGTGTGCCTCCAATTCAGTATGTTTAAAAAAAAAGATTAAAAAAAATTAATGAAGGATCTATTAAAAACTTTCCTCTGAATTTGCAATCTCTGAAGAATCATATTTTCCAGATATTTACAGGAATCCTAAAGAGTAAATTTTTTTTTTTTAATTAAGTAAAGCACCAATTCCAACTTAATCACTCAGATTTGGAAGTTGCAAATTTAAAAACACAGCAAGATTTATTATATCATTGAGAGGTCAAAACAATGCAGCCATATTATTAGCATTAACTACAGCATTATAGTATTCTTCATGTACATAGTAGCAGATAACTATTTTCAAGTGAACTAAGCTTCAAGTGTTCTGAAAAAAAAAAAAAGAGTAGAAAAACCAAGTCCCCTTCAAAGAAATCCAGGTATTTTTCTGGCCCTGGTGAGGCTGTGATTTTGTTGTTTGAAAGCAGAAGGATAAAAAATACTACATGCCTTAATGCATCACGAAAAGAAATGACAGTATAAACTTGAGTTTGAAACCACAAATATCTGGTGTGGAAGAAGAAAACAAACGGGTTTTACTATGATGTTTTGACTGCTTCTTGGTCCTGCTTACTGCAGTTTTAACAATGCCCCATCACCACAGTATGTGGGCATGGTATATGGAAACTACAGCCATGAAAAACCCTCCAATTAGAGTTGTGTCTGAGGAAAAAAAGAGAAATTATTTGTTATGAGCTGGTATTTTTTTTTTCTTCATATTTTGCTGGTGGTCACATTTCTTTTGGAAGAGAAAGATGGGACATTCTTGCTTCCCACCTTTGTCCTGCAGGTGGATCATCACCTGGCACAGCCTTTACTGTCCTTTTTGCACCACTTTATTTTTTTACATAGTGTAACTTTTCACGGTAGTTGAAAAGATGAAAAGCTGTTTCTGGAATAAACAGCAACACAAACAGCCAATTCTGCACAGCATAATGGGATTTTAATGTATTCTTCTTGTCGGCATAGTGTATTTCTGGGATAATTTTATGTGACAGCATAATTAAACTGGAAAACAATTCCCATTTCCTATGTATTTTATCTATTTATCATCATTTATTTCTTTACTTTCTTGCTCTGCTATAAATATTATTGTAAGGAGAGTTAAATAAGTTAAACCAATGCAATTACTTCTACAGATTGAAATTAACTTCATATATCAATTTATACTGGTTTGTATACAGCACCTACTATTTGCCCTGTACAAATAAATGCATTTGTTGCAGTATATTTATAGTGTCACTATGGTTTCCATGTTTGCACTCCTTTTGACTAATGTTCTATATGTTAAAACTTGACATTTTAACAGTATTTTCAAACAATTTCATTCATTATCAAATAACCATTTATTACTTTGTGGCAATTTCAAACCATTTACTGGACCCTCTAGACATTGCTAAACAATGATTTATCAAGGAGTGTGCAAATTTTACTGCTTATCACAGCAAATACAAAAAGTAACATTAAATACTGACTTGACAACAGCCCTGACTAAATTATTTTCCTTTTTTAATCTTGATGAGTCATATTTACTAATAGCAGTTTGTAAATGCACTGGAAATTGAGCCCAATATTCTAGATTGCTCTGTTACATGAGGCTCTTTCTGGTTTGCTCAATTCTTTTGCATGCTTGGGGGATAAACTGAAGACTGGGGGGGCACAACAGATGCATCTCTTACTGTCTTTTTATTTCCTTAGGGTGCTTATGATGCCCCACCATTGTCCTGTGTGACAGTGCTTTTCACATTTCACTTAACCATGACTCTAACAAAACTCACCTCTAGCCAAACCTGTATTGATTTTTGCTTACCTAGAGTGAATAGCAGTGAGGCAAAGGATTTTCAGTTCTGTTTTCAGGAAAAATCTCCTCCTTCCAAATATTCTAGCCAATAAGTAGAACTGATTAAATATTCTATGTGAACACTTGGCTGCAAAATGCTGCACTTTTAACAGCATTCTTTATCTCCCCTATTTCTATAGAATTTGAAATCCACACTATGTCTGTGAGAGAACACATGTGTCTGTGAGAGAACACATTTGTGATACCCACAAATGACAGGTCTCTGCAAGCACGTAGGTGTAAACTTTACAAGAAACAGTATTTAAGGGAGACATCCCCATTCTCAGAGATCTCATTAATTGCAGAGCTCATACATTCAGCTCAACAAAAGTAAATTGAAAGGCTTAAATATTCCAGAGGATATTCACAGAAGGAGTTTCAAGGACTTGGGAGTATTCCTCATTTGTGGGGTTCATACACGGACTAAAGCTGAACAAATATCATTAACACTGAATTTAAATGATCCCTAAATCAATAGTTTGGCATTGTTGGTTGATACTACAGTAACATTAAATAGCTCCAGAGAAAGCCAAGGCCCCACTGTGCAAAACTAACAGCTTAACATCATCCAACACAGAAGAATTTCTAGTCTACACAGTCTGTTTGTGAATTGAGGTAATAAGGAACCATAGAGTAGATTGTGATCTTGCTTGGCCAAGGTCATGAAAAGAGCAGAACTGAAAACTACACACAGATATTCTACATGTCAGTCTTAATTTCAAAGGCATCCAAAAGGTTTTGATTCATTATCTCCAATCCAGGAGTGGTTATGAGGAGCACTTGTTCTGTTACTACTTCCATGCTAGAGCCTTATACAGCTCTAAAAGACAGCTTTTACTCATTAACCTAATAATGTAGTCATTTAGTTTAAATTGCCACAGCTTTCAGCTGCTTCTGATAAGCCAGGCTGTAAGCTGTGGTAGAGGAGAAGGAGCCAACTTTCTGCTCTGCAGCAGTGTCACAGGAGGGCAACCTGTGCCACGAAGTGTAGCCAGGCTGGGGCACTTCGATAGCCAGTGCTGCAACAGCCAAGGTGCAGCACAAACTGGGGCTCTTACATCTGCAGAAAGGTAAAACCTTGTTTGCTTGCTGAAGGTCTTACAACCCCAGTGTAAGTACTTCAGTTCTTTAATTTTACCCACATATATCTGGTATGTTTAACCCTAGGAGCTCAAAGCTTGGGTGCTTACCTGTGATGACAGTAAGTCATGTTTGGGGATGGGGGGCGGAGTGGTTTCTTGAGCTTTTATGTTTTGTTGGTTTTTGGTCACCAGCTCTACCAACATTCTCTGAGAATTCTGCTAGCCTAGTAGGGTATGACCAAGCCCAAAGTATGTTTATGGAGTACACAAGGAATGTTCATCCAAAAGCAGTAAAAAATGATAATTGATTTTACCCCAGAACTGCTTACCTGTCTTCTTAATCTTAACAGATCATTTCTAAAAATTATTCATCTACTCCTGAATCTCAGTAATTTTAAACATGCTACTACTTCAAACAACCCTGCCACTGAATTCAGGGAGGCCAGATCAGGCACAAAAAGAAGTTTTGGCTTAAACCGATCATTTAATTTTAAGTGATGCCATGTGATGCCAGAATAAATGAACCATCACATCAATGTCCCTGCCTGTTGAAAAAACCCCAAAATTTGTCTTAGAAAATGCGTGTGTCTGAGGACCCTGAGCAGTCAGGAGTAAGCCTTTAATCACTGGAGAAACTGAAGCTGAGTTCAATCCCAGGACAGAGCAGAGGGGTTGCTCAGGATCAGGTACCTCAAATTACACCACTTTGGGCACAGGTGAGCCTACAGCAAGTGCCAGTGTGTTTACTACCTTTTATTGTGGTCAGTCTAAATGACAAACTCCTAGGATTTTCAGGTTCATTCACATCCAACTCTTGTTGATCCAGGAACTGATCCTGAGATGACTGGTCTTGTTAATCCATTTCCAGCTTCTTTTTCTCCACTAGTCTGTATACTGGAGATTACTGCTCCTTGATTTCCACTGGGCAGATGAATCATCTGACTTCTTTTTCCCCTATCCCTATGAAATCAAGTTTGAGGGGGATTTTTGAGTGGTTTTTGTTTTGATTTTTGTTGTATTTTATGGTAGACTTTGTATGTTACAATCTATGGAGCTTCAGCAACCATCAGCTATCAAGTGCCATTTTTGCCTGATTGAGGGAAAACTGGTTTTTAATATAATCAGGGTTAACAGCACTCCCTCTTAGAATGCAGAAATGGAAAAAGAGTTTTATTATTCTGTGGCCAGCAGCCTGGGCATGAGGAAGGAAGTCATCAAGGCGAGCTCTTTCCTCACTTAAGGAGATATTATACAAAACATTAAACCCAATGAGGGTATCTGTCAAAATCTAAGAGACTTCATCTCTGCCGTTATCTACCTAGCATTATGGATTAATTTGACACTAATTGCAAAAATGATTTAATTTAGCTAATCTTCAAAAAATACTGTTTGAAAATTAAAATTAATGGCCAGGATAAAATCCAAGTATTCTACCTGAATAAAAGCTTGGACACGAAGGGCCTCATGCAGAAAGCTTAGACAGGAATTACCTCAAAAAATTGCATTTAACACATAAAGCAGCAGAGAACTAAAAATTAATTTAAAGCAGAACATGACAGGTATCAGTGGAGGAAATGTCAAAGTTGTTTACTAAGAGAGGGATGGCAAAAAACAAATTTGGAGCATTTTAGCTCTAAAAAACCCTTTGAGACTATATTTTTTTTAGATCTAAAAAACTTCAAATTACACATTTTTTAATTGCACATTTTAGTTATCCAAATAGCAGAACCTAGTAAGTCACATAGTTATCAACTATGTACTGGACAAACCTGAGAACGTGATTTTTAGAAGCAGTTTTGTAGTTCAAAAGTCAAATTTGTACCAGCAAACTAGTCACAGCTTTGTGATGTTCTTCCAAGTTCCTGTTTCTGATAAAGGCACTGTGTAACACGATAGATTCTCATCTGTACCAGATGGTACAAATCCCTGAAGAATCATGTGCCAGCTGTTCACAGGCAGAACACAACACACTCCAAGCACACTTGCTTTTGCTCTCACTGTGCACCCAGCACAGCAAGGCTGCACTGACACTGGGGCTGGTGAGCATTCAGAGCAGCAGAAGCTGGGTGTCACGGGTTCTCTGGGTAGCACACGTGTCACAGCTCCACACTTTGTGCTCTTCCTACAAGTTTGTTTCCCTGCATTCCTTTCCCCTGTTCAGTTTGGCCAAGCCAGTCTCCTGTGTCTGTCGGGCCTGCCTTGTCCAGGAGGCGGGAAGGGTAATGCTCTCCAGCATACACAGAGTATGGTTTCCTTTCTCCCATTTGCCCTAAGTGAAAGGGTGCCATTTCAGCATCTTCCCAGCACCACCAGACTTGCCTTGCCCTATAGGCCAGTGGGAAACGCAGCCGGGCCACCACTGCCTGCTTCCCTTGTGCTGCTGTGTGCCTACCTAACGTAATTAGCAATGTGTACAGCTTGCAAGGGACAATAAGGTTGATTCTAACACATGGCTAATTAAGACATTACAGTTAGCTATTTGCTAGGCTGGCTCAGGGGAGTAGTAATAGGATATGGAGTCTTTCACCTTAAGTTCAGACATTCTTACCCCCAAATTCCCAGGTAGTGATCAGTAATTTCTCATTAACCCTGACACAAGCTCAATCTGACTCCACTCAGGCGTGTGGATGAGTTCTGAGCACTTGTCTGTCAACAAGGACTGTCAGTATCTCTGACAATTAAATTTCAAAGTGAAGAACCCTACTGCTGCGAGTGAGCAGCAGAAGTTGATGTTTCCCTGTGGCATTATTTTAACTCCTCTTTGTTGTTGCTGTTCTCTCCAAACTCAACAACTATCATAAGCTGTCATAATATCAGCAGATACAGATTTAGGTTTTGAAGACTACAAATTGACCATTGTTCTTAGGTTCCCCAGCAAGACAAACAATTAATAGTAATACCACATAAAAGTTGAAAAAACACAGTTTAAAAAATACCCAATCCAACACCTAAGTTATAATGAATCTCCAAGAGGCCCCTAATTTCATGATCCTACCTGCATTGCCAAGAATGCAAAGAATCATTGGCTCTTGACATCATTCTCTTGCCAAAGGGCAATTATCTATTCTGCATGCATTGCCTTAATCATGTCAAGTTGTGTCCCACAAATTTGCATGTCTCCCAAGGAAGCACAGTGCATTGCCAGCAGCCTGATAGGCCAGATCAAAACAATTTCCTGGTGTGTGTTTACATCAGCTTTTGGCTTCTGAGCTGCTTTAGCTGTAGTTGCTCTGCAAAACAGCGCAAATCCCCTCACTCTGAACTGTGCTGCATCGGGGATAGAGGGGGGAGTAAGTAGAATCTGGATGGATACATCGTCCTTACCAGAACTGAGCAATGCTTTCTAGATTAATGAACTGCAAATCAGCTACACAAATGAAACCACATGCTAGAGATAAACACAGTCCTCTGAGATGGGCTTGTTGCCACAGTCAGAGAAGGAGAAGGAGAGAGAGGGAGAGAGAACACACACATTTGTGTGACGAGGGATGTAATGAATGCCAGCTTCCCTCCCGCATCTCTGGGATATGTGAGGATGACAAACTCTCTGAGGAACAATTCCTTTGACTGGTTCGTTGAGGAAAGGAACTTGTCATGCTGCCAAGAATAAAACTGCTTCTGGGCTTAGTTTTGAATTTTATAAAGTGAATAAGTGAAAAATGTATACACATTCACTTCAGACCCAAGTCATGAATAATTAAAAGAATATATAATTGAACCCAGTTTTCCCCTCAAGCTCAACCAGCAAAGATATCTTTTGTCCATGTAACAGGGTACTTCATGTGTTTTGTGTTTTTTTCCAGGAACTGTTGGAAGTGAGCTGAACGATGCAGGAATGCATCCTGCTTGCAAGTAGGAACAACAGCCTGAGCATCGGAGCACACGGAAACGCAAACTGAGAACTCAACTGTTTCATATCAACGAAGCTGCAGATTTTGTGATTATGCCTAAATATTGTCCTGGTGTGATTCATCCACAATTGATACTGGATTTAGACCACAATATGATAAAAATTATAATATTAACACAGCATTATTGTAGACATCAATCTGATACTGCAAACAGCAAAGATCAGACATTTTTATGAGGCACAGGAAAGTAAGAATGTTTGTCATGTCAAAAATAAATATGCAGAAAATAACCTCAGAAAACAAAAGTTATCTGTGCCTATCTATTTCCCTTTTCTGAGACAGGTACACTTCCCAGTACAAATTTAGGAATGTGAGTTAATACAACCACACATTTGTCTGCAATTCTACTGCTGTACTGGAATTATCTAGTGGTACCTATCTGGAAGAAGCAGATGCAAGAGATCTATTGTTTTTATTTTTATGCATTATTCTCACAATTAATAGGTCCCCAAGTTTTCAGCCAAAATGAAATTCGGGATTAATATTAATTTTTCTTGAGGGCATAGAAATCAGAAAATATGGTATAAATAGTTGTGTATTTAGTACCTTTCACTTGCAATACAGAAATCTTATTTAAGGACTAACGAAAAACATTGATTATTTTGTTTACAGAATTTATTATTATACATCCCCTCCCTTCCAAACACAGGCAGGAAGTTTCTCATGGGTAGCAAACTGGCTCTTGCTTCCTCTCATACCAGTGTGGCTGTTTGTAGCCAACACATTGTGATGCTCTCTGATAGAGAAAAATATATAAAAACCCCTGAAAATCATACACAGAGAGGATGAGTAGATTGTATGTAGGTAATAGCTATGTCCTTGAAATGGCAACCGTGTGGGACTTGGTTTGACTCTTGGAAGGATGCACATTCTTTTTATTTTTGTACTTCTCCAGCTGAATTCCAAACACAAGTTCTTCACTTAGACCTGACTTAGAACTTGGCTTCTTTTCAACAGCCATGTATTTGTTCAGAGATGGAAAAAGACAAAACATCAGGGGGTGTGTTAGGGGATGTGCAGTGAAAGTCTGCTTAAGAACTATTCCACTACAGCAGCGTGAGCTCTATCTGAAGCAGCTCAGGGAGCTTTGGGAGAGAGAACACAGGGACATAGCTGTGGGAAGGGTCACTTTTGGACCAGTAATTGACCTCATGATATGCAAAGACTGAAACTCAGCTACTATCACAGTGGGACAACTGATTACAACAGAATGGCTTAAAGAGGAGATGATAGAAATATCAAAAGTGAAGCAGAATATTATACACTACCTACCTCTTGTCCACATATCTGAAAGCTGCTACTCTGTAACATGTTGATCTTGTCATTTTTTATCACTGTTATCTAAGGCAGGAGCCAAATTATTTGTATGGACTACAAAAGCAAGGTAAACTACAACCCAAAAACCTTACAATCAAAAAAGGGCAAAATAAAGTTGCAAAAACCACAAAACTATTTGGATTTCCTGTACAGGGAAAATGGCAAGGAAGAATTCTGTACAAATGCAGTCTCTACATCCACCCCCACTGAGACAGACTTTCAAATGAATGTTTTCATGTTCCAGCATTTCTGAGCTGTTGCTTGAATCACTTGAAAGGGAGGCACTTCCCATCTAGTTGATGGGGTTTTTTTAGATTACTAGAAAATATTTTTCTAATATGTAAAACGTGATAGGACTATACAAAAGGGGAATGTTTTGTATTCTGCTACTTCTGATGACTAATTTCTGTTTAAAGGTTAATTGTCAATTATGTCAGACCTCCAAATTGTGTAACAGTTGATTTTCCCCACGCACAGGACAACATGCATACAACAGAGCATTATCCCTTCAAGCCTGCTCTCTTTGGTAAAGCTTTCGTGTCAGAAACTGCTTATATTTGCAATTGTCTGATGTTTAAAAATAGAATTATTCAACATTCCCTAGTAGTTGGCTCTGACCTCTTGTTTGCTTGTTTTCCCTGTTCTATTTGAACACTTGATGGATTTCCAGCTATCTTGCGCCACCCCGTGTAAGAGATGGAAAATTACACAACTTTGCTAACCACTGTGACCCGAGTTTGGCATTGGTGTCCTGCAGATGATATTTGTGCATTTTGAACACACTTTTCAGTTTATCAGCAACTGAAGCACATTTTAAAAAATATTAAAAGTATTTAATATGACACTTAATTTTTCTTAAAACGTTATTTCTTTATACTTAAGCTAGCTCTCCCTTTACATTTGTAACTTTTATATGATAATGTGTACAGGCTCAGGCCATCTGCTGTGCATGATACTAGTTCTTTATGAATATATTTTCAATATCCTAATTAATTTACGTTCGTAATTGGGCTTTTTTTCCTGTTATTTGTAATTTTTTTTCTTTGCTGGTTGGTGGTGCCTGCTTTTTTCTTTAGTGGTATTATTCTTTCTCATGTTTTCCTCCATGCATTTCCTGCAGCCTTATATCCCTTTTTAATTCCTTTCACACAGAAGTCACATTTCAGTCACAATCATTCCAAATTCCTTTAGTACCCTAAATAAAACAAACCTTGTTGCTATTGTGTCTATCGGGCAATATATCAGCTGGGATCAAGTCAGTGGCTGTCTGTAAAAGTGTGTTAGTGGCAAGTTCTAAACCTTAGCCAGAACCTAGTAACTACCATTACCATTCTTAGATACGTGAAAGAGATAAAAAAATTTTAGATTTATCTACCTTCCCGTGATTTTACTGTGATGAAGGTCTGTATTTTGGATGTTGTATTTATACAGGTGAAGTTGTAGCTGCGAACGATGTGGCGATTCCGAGGTTTTCCTCGATAACTCTGCTACGGCTATGTAGTGCTCACATTATCCGTGCTCTTTTCCCTCACGCAGGAAGCTCCACTCGTGCTTCTGACACTCATCTCACACGTTCTTGGGCTCCTGAAGCACCAGGTACGGCACTCCAGCCTTCCACACACAACTCAACGAGTGGATGTGACCTTTTCCGTCCCGCGGGTGGCGGCCCAGGACTCGACCTCTCGGGTCACAGTCCTGCGACAAGCGGGAGGGGCAGTGGGGGAGGGCGGTGCCGTGCGGGGACAGCAGCTAATTAGCGTTAATCACCTCCAGCCGAGGGCCGCTCGGTGCACGGCCCGGCCCCGCCGCGGTGGCAGCGCCCCTCGGCCCGGCGCCGCCCCTCAGCCACAGCAGGAGCGGCCGAGGGCCCTTGGCCTGTGCCGCCTGGAGGAGACTGAGGGGCGAACTCACTGCAGCTTGCTCCCGAGGGGCAGCGCCGGGGCAGGCGCTGATCTCTGCTCTGTGAGCAGAACAGGGCCCGAGGGAACAGCTGGGGCTGTGTCAGGGCAGGGTAGGGCTGGGCATCAGGAAAGGGCTTTTCACCCAGAGCGTGATCGTGCACTGAACAGGCCCCCCGGGGCAGTGGTCACAACAGGAAGGCTGTCAGAGTTCCAGGAGCGTTCGGACAACGCCGTCGGGCACACGGTGTGCCCCTCGCGGTGTGCTGTCCGCGGCCGGGAGCTGGGTTCCATGGCCCCGCCCTCACCCCGGCTGTTCTGTGCCGCTGCGCCCCCGTCCTCCCTCACGGCGGCGCGAGCCC